>OU824208.1:13995917-14305917 GCA_917499995.1 Ichneumon xanthorius | reverse complement strand
CGCCGCGTTTCCGTGCATTCTCGGAATTGTTATTGATTTGAAATCAATTATAGCTGTACTTGACTAATTGTATGTCCATTAAAAAAAAAAAAACTGAGAGACGAGAGCATCGGGTTGATTGTCGCAGATAAAATGCTGAGAAAAACAAAAAATATACCCAAAGGAAAAAAAAATATCGATATTGTAAGATATTCAAAGTGAATGTTTCCAAGTGTACAACGTTTTCGCAGGTACGCGGTGTACATGCGCGTGCAGTAAGTGAGGAACAGGGGTCGATTGCGGAACGGTGTGTCTGGGTTGCGCGCAGCAGCAGCGGCAGCAGCGTCGACCGCTGGATGTGGGGGTGAGTTTCTTCGGCGAAGAAAATGTGCAAAGCGGAAATGCACCGCACCGCCGAGTAAAAGTAAAGCAATGCAATTTCCGCAGTAGGGCCGGACGGCGGAGAGCCATTCGTATAAAAAAAGTCGTTCTCCCGGACGTATATAGATTTAGGTCGTTGGAGGAAAATTTTTGTGAGAGTCGCAATTCACCCCGAATCGCTGCACCGAAAAAGCGTGAAGTCCGATCGACCGAGTAGTCCACTCGGCGGCCGACCCTGGGATGACCTTCTGCGCTCGTCGCTTCCGCTCGGGCGTTACGCGACTACGGCGCGCAGCGTCCCTAGAATACTAATTATCATTTTATAAATAGAGTGACATTTATGGAGACAGACTGGATGCCTCTGTACGCCGCTCGTATATACATTTCTTATTTTCGTGTACCAAAGTTAGGTAATAAAAAAATAAAATAAAAATTTGCTAGTCTAGCCTCGCCAGACCTCAAAAAGTACTTTTCGTAGCGAGACGCTTTTTAATATAGTCACGGAAGCTATGACGAGGGCGGGGGGGGGGGGGGGGAGTTGTGTGACGTCTGGCACTCGGATGATCCGTAACCAAATCCCTGATATCTTTCAGCTTTCCAAACGCTGTGCACACAGGGTGGAAGAGACGGTGTACCGGGGGGGGGGGGGGGGGGGGGGCAAAAATGGGAAAATTCTGCGGCTTCAACATGGGAATAACTCAGCGTCTCGAAGAAGACGTAGTTGATACTTCTCGTGCTCGAGACTACTTTTCAATTTCGTCTTTGAAAGATAGCTGTACAGGAGAGAGCGGGGCAAAATGGGCAAGGCTCTAAAGGCCGAGCAGCGGGGCAAAATGGAATACATTTTTTTAGGGAGGGTTCATGGGCAAAGAGTCGATTAATAGCTCCGGTCTCGTTCGGTCGGACTTTGTTTATCAGCCGGTCCGTTTTGCCCCGGTCTATTCCGGACTGATAAGACGACGCCGTTTTTCGGATTCCTCTCTCCCCTCCCCCTCCCCCCCCCCCGGGCGAAATGCTGTACGTCATGTACATGCACATCGAAACAGCATCCACAGCCGTTGCGGCTCTGGTAATGCGACGCCGATTTTCTCGAGCGTATTTCGGTGTCCTCATTTCCAGATGACGGAAGCTTCCGTTGGCTACGTCGGGCCGATTATTTTTTCGTGTCGTTGCATTTTTATCGACGACTGTGGCTCGTTCTATCCGTACGTTCAACTTACCCAAACTCCCGCCGCGTCTATTGACAACGTAATATATACATATCTATAAAAATGCAGTAGTTATGTAGAGCAAGCGCGGCCCCTTTCCGTGCTCCCGGTCTGCGATGAAAGATAAAAGTTTCCATTCATCTCCATTTTCTTTTTTTTTTTCATTTCATTTCTTCACTCTCTCATGTACTCCCGATTCTTCCCACTGTTCCCACTGTTTGTCGTCCCGTCGAAGATAATACGCCTTCGTATATATCATTTCCTATGTACGAATTGTTCACCGATGGTAGTTATTATTATAAGCCATGAATTAAAAAAAAAGAACGGGAAAGAACGTCGAAGCTATCGCACCGCCGTTGTTTCGGTATCCCCGAGCGACGTTGATGAAAAAAACAAAAAACATATCCCTCGCAGCCGTGATTTATTTCGCGACAGTTTCGCATCGAAGATTCTCGCGTCGACATCATCGCGTTCGTTCATCCCACCTAACATTTTTTTTAGTATTTTTTCCGCGATCCTTGTCGACGTCAATAATGGTACGATCAGTATGCACAGGGAAGGCGTTGGCGATCGCCTCCGGTTTGTATTGTTCTCGATTTTCGAAGTGACGAAATTAATTGATCGACAGCGTGAGGTACTATCGATCCACATCGGCCAGGGAGGCGTGCAGATGGGCAACGCCTGCTGGGAGCTCTACTGCCTGGAGCACGGGATTCAACCGGACGGAATGTTGCCACCTCAGACGTGCAACAACGACGAGGGTTTTCAGACCTTCTTCAGCGAGACCGGCGGCGGAAAGTACGTCCCTCGGGCGGTCTTGATGGACCTCGAGCCAACGGTCATCGGTGAGAGCGATCAAATATTTCGTGTTTCGTATTCTTAACTATAAGAACCATACCGGATAGACAAGCGCGACGAAAAGTAGCAGTTGGCGCAATAATTGCGACATGTGCTGTACGTGTCACAAATATTGCTACCTGTCTATCTGGAATATATCTCTGCTGCCTCGCAATCAGCGAGGTGTAGCAAAATCGTTTACTACACGCGGTGCGAAGATGGCGTTTTGACACCTTGTGAAGCACAATCTGGGACGATACTCGTGCGACAAACGTTCATCGCACTAGTATCGTAAATTATTATTTTTTATTTAATCTCCTTGCCCAAAAAAGAAATGAAGAAAAAAATGTAATATACATATAACATAATAAAATATATAATACATATAACATAATAAAATATATAATACATATAACAAATAAAATATACATTATAAAATAAAATACAAAATATGATGATATAAACCGCAGACGAAGTGAGGACCGGAACGTATCGTCAGCTGTTCCACCCGGAGCAATTGATATCGGGTAAGGAGGATGCAGCAAACAACTACGCCCGTGGCCACTACAGCCTCGGAAAGGATATACTCGATCTGGTCCTCGACCGTATAAGGAAGATCGCGGACATGTGCGCCGGTCTCCAAGGCTTTCTAATATTCCACGCTTTCGGCGGTGGCACCGGTTCCGGTTTTACGTCCCTCCTCATGGAGCGGCTATCGGTGGATTACGGGAAAAAAGCCAAGCTCGAATTCGCGATTTATCCCTCGCCCCAGATATCGACCGCAGTTGTCGAGCCTTACAACGCCATTCTCACAACTCACACGACGCTCGAGCACTCGGACTGCGCTTTTCTCGTCGACAACGAGGCGATATACGACATCTGCCGACGTAGCTTGGACATCGAGAGACCCACGTACACCAACCTGAACCGATTGATCGGCCAGATCGTATCTTCGATAACCGCCTCGCTGCGGTTCGACGGCGCCCTCAACGTCGATCTAACAGAGTTTCAGACAAATCTCGTGCCTTATCCGAGGATACACTTTCCGCTTGCCACCTACTCGCCGATCGTCTCGATCGAGCGAGCTTTCCACGAACAGCTGACCGTCATGGAGCTAACTTCGGCCTGCTTCGAACCGTCCAATCAGATGGTCAAATGCGATCCGAGAAAGGGAAAGTACATGGCCTGCTGTTTGCTGTACAGAGGCGACGTCGTTCCGAAGGATGTTAACGCTTCGATTGCGATAATAAAAACCAAGAGAGCCATACAATTTGTCGACTGGTGTCCGACCGGATTTAAGGTCACTATATTGCTCGGTCGATAACCTCAAACTTTTCCTAAATCCGAGGCGAATCTATTTGTGTCGCACAGGTGGGAATAAACTATCAACCGCCTACCGTCGTGCCCGGCGGCGATCTCGCCAAAGTTCAGCGCGCCATGGCGATGCTGGCAAACACCACGGCGATCGCTATGGCATGGGAGAACTTGAACAGAAAATTTGACCTCATGTACAGCAAACGCGCCTTTGTTCACTGGTGAGGCTGCGATAATATTTATTCATTTTCGATGCACGAACGTGCATCGAACGAGAGGATAATGAGGAGTAACGGTTCGTTACTTTGTTTATTCGATCTCACCGTAGGTACGTTGCCGAGAGCATGGAGGAGAGCGAATTCGACGAAGCCCGCGAGGATTTGGCTGCACTCGAGAAGGACTACGAGGAAGTCGGTATGGACTCGACCGAGGGTGAGGGAGGCGAGGAGATGTAGAAATCTCACGACGATCGTTTACGTAAAAAACGCTACGCGGTGGGATGAACGAACGAGGAGAGAATCGCGCACTCGAGAGCGATCACCAACTGTTCGAGTCTCTTCGATAAATCGTAACTTTTTAACTTTTTTATTTATTTTTTCATCTACGCGTACTACTCGTGCGTCTATAGATATTTTTATACGCATATTATACACGTAATTTGTACACGTATATTTTGTATCTTCTGTATACCGTGTAAACGATTTTTATAAATATATTTTTCGAGTCAAATGCAGTGTGTTTACCATCGAGTTTATAAGATTAACGGTCGGCAATGACGATACCTGCATTGCCGACGGAGAGTACGCAGCGCCGATGCGGTGCGGCGTTCCAGCGCACTACTATATTGGATTGGCGCTCGTAGGCTGATATGGCCCAGGCTGCGATCGTAAATGTTTATTAAATCTTGTCGTAATGAAGTACAAGATAATTTGATCGACCAGGCTACGAAGGTTTGTCGCGGTAAGTCAAGTCGAGTTATCGCGAACCTTAAATTTTTTTTTCCCTCGATCCAATTTCCCGAAAAATCGCGATGGTTTTCGTGGCTTTAGGTTATTCGTCGAAGCTCCGCGAATTGTGTGTCATGGACGAGTTTCGTTGAGCAAAAAAAATGTGTATACTTTTCTTCCAGCAGACGATGTGGAAGTGTCAGTTCTACGACGCCGAAGAGGAGGAGACAGTGAGGAGCTTCGCGTCGGTGCTCCAGTCGACGCAGGATGACGAAGAGTATGAAACTTCCACGTCGTCCGAGCAGGTTTCACAAACTTGGAAGAGAAAGAAAGGAAAGCCGGCGACGGCTCGCTTCACGATCCTTTACAAACGTTTGTTTCGCAGGCACAAGTGGAGGCCGATGTGCTCAGGCTGTACAAAATGAAGAAGGAACCTATTCTCGCAAAGAGCAAACACGTGGCGTTCTTGAAGAAATCGCTGACTCAAATTTCGGAGTCTTACGAGGTAAGCCGTTCGAGCATTGCGCCATGGAATTTTTAAAAAATTCAACCGGACGGAACTTATGAATACAAATTTTTTGCAGTGCCTGGACTCGAGCAGACCCTGGTTGTGCTATTGGAACTTGCACAGCTTGCAGATATTGGGAATACGATTGGAGGATGAGGAGTATGAGAAAATTGTTGGTTTCCTGGAGAGATGCCAGTCGCCACAGGGTGGATATGGAGGAGGACCGGGCCAGCATCCTCACCTGGCACCGACTTACGCGGCCGTTTCGGCTCTGTGCATAATCGGAACGAGCGAGGCGTACCGGTCGATAGATCGGTAAATGCAGGCCGATTGAACGATAGCGAGAAAAAACAAATCGTTATATCGAAGAAGAGGCAATAAGAACGCTTAAATTTACAGAGAAGGACTCCACCGTTTCTTCCAGGCTCTGAGAGCCGACGACGGTGGTTTCAGTATGCACATCGACGGCGAGGTGGACATCAGAGGCGTTTACTGCGCGATAGCCGTAGCTAAATTGACTAACGTCTACAGCCCCGAATTGTTCGCCAATACGGACGAGTGGATCGCTCAGTGTCAAACCTGGGAGGGAGGCTTTGGCGGTTGTCCGGGCATGGAAGCTCACGGCGGTTACACTTACTGCGGTTTGGCGTCTCTCGTGCTGCTCGGCAAAACTAATCTTTGCCATATTCCGTCGCTACTGGTACGCGAGTCACGATCTATCACGGGTGTAGCCTGGAACAGTATAGTTATTTGTATGGCATGGGCGTAGAAAGGGAGTTCTTAACGAGAGTCAGAATGTCGCACGAGCCGAAGGTGAGGTGAAGTATTCACACGAGTGAGGACTCCTTTATCTACGTCCATGCCGTTCACATAATTTTTCCCCACATATCCACAAAAATCATGTTTTTCGTTTTTGGGAAGTGTGCACAGAAGAGCACTTTCCCGCACTAGTGTGGAAAAAAATACCATATTGCGTATTTTTCTCGCAGGCGATGCGAAAATAGTACATTTTGAAACGAGTGCGAAAAAACTTTTTCTGACGAGTGTGTGTTTGCAGCACGTGTCGAAGGCGAGTGTTGCATTCACACGAGTCAGAACTCCCTTTTTTCCGCCCGTGCCATTCACATCATTTTTCCTAGCAAATTCACGAAAATCACGCTTTCTGTTCCCGTGAAGTGTGCATAGAAAGGCACTTTCCGCACTAGTGCGGGAAAATAGACCATATTGCGTTTATACGCATGCGCAGTATTTTTCCCGCACGCGATGCGAAAAAGTGCCTTTCTGCGAACGCTTCACAGGAACGGAAAGCGGGATTTTACGTGCATGCGTTAGGAAAAGACATTAATTGAGAAACGTGCGATCTATTGTTTTTTAGCGATGGATGGTTAACAAACAGATGCGTTTGGAGGGTGGCTTTCAAGGAAGAACGAACAAGCTCGTCGACGGCTGTTACTCATTCTGGCAAGGTGCCGCCTTTCCCCTGATTCACGCGACCCTGTCGAGCGAGGGAAAGTTGCCCAATTCGAATTATTGGATATTCGATCAGGAGGCGCTGCAAGAGTACATACTGATATGCTGCCAGCATCCTTGGGGCGGTCTATTGGACAAGCCGGAAAAGTACGATAACCATTGTGATCTTCAAATTGCAATCATCGTCTATCGGAGAATTATCAATCAAATAACACGTGTGCGAATCGTTCGAATGTTTCAGGAATCGTGATATTTATCACACGTGTTACACGCTCAGCGGTCTCTCGATCGCCCAGAATTCACCGACGCCCCTGATCGTCGGACCTCGTCACCTAAACTCTGTTGAGATCATTCACCCGCTATTCAATCTCGTGCTCTCAACCGTCGCCGAGGCCTCCAATCATTTTAACAAACTACCAATTCCTGATTGAACAATCCTCCCCTCGTCGATGCATGTCAATTACATTTATCACCAATGGGCGAACCGGTGTTGGACCAATGCTAGGGTTGCCGGGGTCGAACGAACGTTCTGTACCGTGCGTGATCGAATCACCGAATCGGCAAATGTACAAGTTTATCATCAAACTTTAAAACCTCGCGCATTATATATCGTATGATGATGTAATATTAAAGAAATGTTAAAGTTAACATGACAAATGTTGCTCAATTAGTTTACTGGTAACTCCTACACGGTAATGCGACAGTCCCTACGGTTCCTCGATTGATTAGTTCGCCACAGGGGCTGCAGAGGCTGCTCGCGTAGCTCGGCCAAGTGGCGCACTCTAACGACGAGATCCCACTTAGCTTTTCCCGCCAAAGCGTCTTGTTCCCACCGGACAAGTGTAACAACAACTTTGTCACGCCGCTTGTAAATTTTTTGACAATAAAAGGAACGATTAATAAAGATGAATCTCGACTTGCAAACTCATCAGACCCGCGTGCGCGATGACATAGGATCCCAGTGCCAAAAATTGTTTCAAGATTTCCTCGAGGAGTAAGTGCCTCATCTACCGAAATACGCGTGCTGTTAATCTCTCTAACATTTCATTTTTTTTAACACTTTTATAACTACCCGATCTTTGATGCTCGCAGATTCAAAGAAGACGGCGAAGTAAAATATTTCGAGGCATCCAAAGAATTGGTCAGCCCCGAACGCAGCACGCTGGAAGTGTCTTTTGAAGATATAGAAAAATATAATCAAGTGTTGTCGACGACTATCATCGAAGAGTATTACAGGTGTATTTCATTTTAGTGGTACAGTATATATAATTTTGTCGGTGCGGGAATCGCTAAATAATTTGTTCTCTTTAAATTCAAGGGTTTATCCTTATCTGTGCCAAGCGGTATGCAACTATGTCAAGGATACCGGCGAACTGAAGCAGGACAAAGAATGTTATGTGAGCCTAGTGGACGTGCCAACACGGCACAAGCTCAGAGAATTGACAACGGCAAAAATTGGTACTTTGATAAGAATATCCGGACAAGTGGTCAGAACTCATCCCGTCCATCCGGAGTTGGTTCTCGGAAGCTTCATGTGCCTTGACTGCAATGGCATGATAAAGAATGTCGAGCAGCAATTCAAGGTTTGATTTATACATAGAGCAGAGTGGGGCAAAAATGGAATTTACCAATTTTTTTTCTTGATTTTCATGTAAACATGTTCAGAATGTTCTAAACGTTGAAGAATCACATTTACAAAAAATGTCTAGACGGATGTGTATGTGTGTGTGTCAGGTGTAAAATTGAGCTGTCTATAACTCAAGAACGGTTTTATCAATCGGGTTGATGCCATGCAAAGTTTGACACGCATAAGCATACTACTAAATTACTACTAAATTTGTCACAGATATAGAGCAGTTGGGTGCCTCTGTTACAATTTACACAGTAATTGAAAGATTCGTTTAGATTTTATCACAGGTTTAAATTTTGAAATTAAAAAAATGAATGTTTTCATGGTCTAGCTCTCACAAATGCTGAGTTATCAGACTGAAATTTTTTACAGACATAGCCGAACATTATACAATCTTTGCTATTGAATTTGGTAAGATTCGGTTGATAGGTTTCAGTTTTGTAACATTGTCAATTTTTCGAAAAATATCATTTGCAACCTAGCTCTCAAAATTTCCTAGATATTTGCCTACAAATTTCGACATAAATAAATTATTATATATCCATGTTTCCTGTTGAATTTGGCAGGAATCGACCCACCTGTTTAAACTTCATAAAATGATGAATGAAAAAAAATTCCTAACTGACAACAGATGCATGTATTTGTTACAAATATTGAGGTAGAAGCTAAATAACTGGCAGCTTCATGATCAGTGGGAAAAATACATCAGATGTAGTGCTGTGATTACGGATAACGAACATTTTTTTAATAGAGCATTTTTTAAAATATAACATATATACTTAAATTACTTGTAAATTACTTGTCATCATTTTCTTTTTTCTTCTTGGGACAACAAAAAGATCTGCAAAGAAAGACACGGGTCCATTTTTTCCCCGCTTGCTATATATATTTCTTGCTATAAAAACTCATTTGGCACATGTAATATCAAAGAGATTATACCTCTTGCTTTTATGATTCATCAACAGTTTACCAATCCAACGATCTGCCACAACCCTGTGTGCAGCAACAGGAGAAGATTCGCTCTGGATATCGACAACTCTACTTTCGTCGATTTTCAAAAAGTTAAGATACAGGAATCTCAATCCGAGCTTCCCAGAGGATGTATACCTCGTTCCCTGGAAATAATACTCAGAGCGGAAACGGTCGAGACCGTCCAGGCCGGAGACAGGTATGCGATCTTTAAATCAATCGCGACAACGTCGCGCTATTAATATTCGACGATCTATTGATCATCGTTTGATCATCGACAGGTACGATTTCACGGGAACGCTGATAGTCGTTCCCGATGTTGGTGCCTTGGCATTTCCCGGTGCGAAAGCGGAGATAAGCTCGCGACACAAAGGCGGTGTCCAGGGTGACGGTGTTCGAGGACTCAAAGCTCTCGGTGTCAGGGATTTGAATTACAGGCTCGCCTTTCTTGCCTGCAGCATATCCGCGACGAGTCTCAGGGTAGGCAAACTTCTTTTACGAGACAATCATATTCATAACATGTTTTATATTTACCTAAAATCTTTTTTTTTTCTGCAGTTCGGTGGTACGGAAATGGCGATGGACGACATTTCCCAGGAGATGATGAAGAGTCAAATGTCGGAGGCGGAATGGAACAAGGTTTACGAGATGAGTCGCGACAAGAACCTCTACACGAATCTCGTCTCAAGTTTGTTTCCAGCGATTCACGGCAACGACGAGGTGAAGAAGGGAGTAACGCTTATGCTGTTCGGCGGCGTCCCGAAGAAAACAATCGAGGGTACAGCGCTCAGAGGTGATATCAACTGTTGCATAGTCGGTGATCCGAGTACTGCGAAGTCGCAGCTTCTCAAGCAAGTGGCAGATTTTTCGCCCCGAGCGGTTTACACATCGGGAAAAGCCTCGTCGGCAGCGGGTCTGACAGCTGCCGTCGTGCGTGACGAGGATTCCTCGGATTTCGTTATCGAGGCGGGCGCGTTGATGCTGGCTGACAACGGTATATGCTGCATCGACGAATTCGACAAAATGGATCCCGCCGATCAAGTAGCTATTCACGAAGCCATGGAGCAACAGACTATCTCGATCGCCAAGGTAAACGCTTGACTGGTGAAGCTATCGAGAAATAAACATATCCACGAAGCGCTGATCTAGTGGTTAGCGTGCTCGCTTCTAAATCAAAGCACCGGCAGGTCGAGGGTTCGAGTCCAGGTGCCGTCGTTTCGTCGAGAATGAAAATATGGGTGGGACATAGCTCCAGATATATACATGATTCACACGCGTAATTGTACGTGTGAGTCTCAGGTATGTCGTTGTAGACCATGCTTACATTCTCTGCGAAATACGACATAGTTCTGGTGCGAAAAAGCGAATTTGAGACCGACGGAGATTGGGTGTTGGCACAGGTCTTCTGCAATTTCCCGACCTTAGCAGACCCGACCACTGCGAAAATCACCATGTTTTCACGGTGATTTTCACCTCGGTGGTTTTGTGCAAAAAGTTTACGAAGTATTTTTCGGAACCACTGCGGGAACCAGCGCTTCACGATATTCGTTCTAAATGGTGGTGACGGCGGAGTAACCCATCAGTCACTCAAATTTCTTTTTACGGTGGTTAGTACATATCGGTTTGATAATATTGGAAAAAATTGGTTCGAATTATCGTCATGAATTATATGAATTTGGGATAAATTACTATATTAAGAATTTCGGCGAAAAAAATACTCCTAACGATCTAAAGTTGGACTCGAAAATGGGACCTTTCGCATGCTAGCCTGGAATCTTAACCCTTTGATCCATACATTTTAATACTATAAAAACAAGACCTCGGTATTTCATGTCAAGGAATTAATTTGAGAAATTGAAAACTGAGCGATAGAAGGTGGGACACCCTATGTTCCACCGTGATGCAGAGGGCTACGCTGCCGCCTATCATTTGAGTAGTAATAGTGGATTTATTGGCAACATGCCAGATACAACACTTTTTTGAATATAGCATGACATAACGTAGATTGTCGTGAGAACGTATATATATTGTCAATTGCCCATCGATATAAGTCCTTCAGCCAACCTATCATATTTATTATCTGAAATGAATGGATTGAATACTTTATTTATTTATTTACTGAAATAAACACCTTTTAATACACGTATCATGGAGTGGTGATTTGCGTAGTCGTTTTGACAAAATGCTTCGTAAACTTTTTGCACAAAACCACCATGGTGATTTCGAAGGTGGTTCGGTCGGTATCCGAGTCTACTAGAGTATACTCTTGACAGTAATGCCAAAGCGAATGCGATACACTGGAGAACTCGGCTGCAGCCGCAAGGGGGACTCGTTGCTGACCCTCGGGTCGATCCTGTACAAGCACAGTGCTTGTATCGGGAGGAAATGCAAAAAAAAAAAAAAAAAAAAAAAAAATGAATATCTCAACGGATTCAATGGATCTTGATCTTTCGCAGGCTGGTGTCAGAGCGACCTTGAACGCTCGTACCTCGATCCTCGCCGCGGCAAATCCGATCGGTGGTCGTTACGATCGTTCGAAACCTCTTCAGAAGAACGTTATGCTCACGGCTCCTATTATGTCGCGTTTCGATCTGTTCTTCATACTGATAGACGAATGCAACGAAGTTATCGACAACGCTATAGCCAAGAAGATCGTGGATCTTCACAGCAATAACGAGATAAACATAGAAACTGTTTACTCGCAGTCCGAGATACTCAGATACATTAATTTCGCCAAGCACTTCAAACCGATGATCAATCCCGAAGCTGCCGAACTCCTGGTGGAGAGCTACACGACGCTGAGACAACGGGAGGGCACGGGATCCGGTCAGTCGACGTGGCGAGTGACGGTCCGTCAGTTGGAGAGTCTCATAAGATTGTCCGAAGCCCTGGCGAAACTCGAGTGCGTCGACGAGGTGACGGTCAAGCACGTAAAGGAGGCCCGTCGATTGTTGAGCAAGAGTATCGTGAGGGTGGAACAGCCCGATATTGATCTCGACGAGGACGGTAACGCGGGTGATAACATGGGAATGGATCTCGACGAAGCGGCTCCACCTCTCATGGAAGCTTTCAACGCCATTGGCGCCGACACTCCAGCGACCCCGGCGTGTAAGTTCTCTCTTCGCTCGATCAGGCCGCCAGCCGGATTTTATCTTTTACATCGTGTCCAGTGGTCCTTAAAGTCCTTGAAGTCCTGGAATATCCTTGAATGTCACCTAACGTCCTTGATTTTTTTATTCTCCTGCAAATATGAGCTTGTTTCGGAATATATCTTACTAAAGACCATCCGAAAAATATGTGTATCTTGGTTTCGCTGAGATACATATATACATTCGTTCATAGTGAGTAGTTTTTTTCTGAACCGATTCTAACGTAAACGAAAATGGTTATCGACCTAAATGTTATTTCGTACGTCGCGCGCGATATGCATCTTTTTATTTTTTATAAATGCCCCAACACAACCTGGAAGTGTCCTAGAAATTGTCCTTGAGTGGCGTTGAATTTCGTACGGATTTTTTAGTCGACACCATGTTTTGGCATTCAGCGTTAATTTGATATTTTTGTCGTTGTTTTTTCCTGCAGCCACGAATGGTACGAACGGGCGAGATGACACCGGCGAGGTAACCAAAAAGAAACTCACAATGTCCTTCGAAGAGTACAAGAATCTCTCGAACATGCTCGTCCTCTACATGAGAAACGAGGAGGCCCGAATGGAGGCCGAAGCGGAGAGCAAAGAGGGCATAAGAAAGTCCGAACTTGTCGCCTGGTATCTGGACCAGGCGCTCGATCAAATCGACAGCGAGGAAGAGCTGCTGGAACGCAAGGCCCTGGCCGAAAAGATTATTGACAGGCTAATATATCACGTATGTATTGAAATCATCACTGGCTACCGATGAACAACGACTCACACGAGATTCTTACATCGTCAAATTTGTACATTCGCAGGATCAAATTATCATTCCACTTACCACGGCGGAGCTGAGAAACAAGGGCGACGACAGCGAGGCCGAGAACGATCCAATGTTGGTCGTTCATCCGAACTACGTTATCGACAATTAATTATGAAAACCCATTTTTTTTTTTCTTAAAGCGAGTTGTTAATTTTGTACTGTATCCGAGTTTTTGCTCATTAAAATGTATCTTTTTTTTCTTAAATGCTCCGTGCATGTCTTCAGTGAAACACTCGACAATCGAAAGCCGATACGGGATCATTTGCCGATAAGATATTTCCATTATTCATTAGCGTAGCACCGTCGCGCGTTATCGGAGGCGAACCGAGACGGGTATTCACGAGTATTGAGTAAACAGTATAGAAAAAAAGACCATCGACGACGCTAATTCTTTATGTAGCATTGGAGTGTTTTGATATCTCGAACAGACGGCATCGCGGGGTGTGCACGATTGTCTATACGATGAAAAAAGAGCGATGCAGAAGTGGGGAAGGAATAAGCAAGTGGGAGAGTCAGTCACTTTGCAATCATTCGGGCAATACTCTTCGGTCTCGAATAGAGTTTCATCGATGGTTTGCGATGCCGACCCAGGAGACCGATACGGAACACCGAGTCGAAGTAAAGTGTTTAAGGGAGAACGAGCGACAACGAACTACGAAAGTTGTGAGTAAAATGCACTTGTGCCGCAGGAGCTGCAATGGGTCGTGTGCATGGGAGACTTTGCCCTCCTGAGGAATCTTCTGTCAAGAAGAAGGGACTCGTTTCTGTGGATGTTGACCGGCTGGACGGATGCTCTGTTGCGAGGCTTCGGTCAGGTAAAATTTTCTCGGTTCACTTACCACGTTGAGGTGAAACTTAAAAAAAAAAATTCGATTTCTTCCAGGTGGTGTTTGCAAATAATCCGATCAGCGGTATTCTAACGATCACCGCATTCGCACTGACCGCACCGGGTTCTCTCGTCGCCGGATTGGGAACAGGTTTTCTAGGACTTTTACTTTCATTGGTATGTACGGCCGGGGTTTGTGCATGTATAATACAACGCGGCACGAGCGAATTTAAACTTGAATTATCTCTGCAGGTGAGTCGAGACGCTACATGCGGAGAAGCGGCGCGGATGCCGTGTATGTTTGCACCGCATTGCGGACCTTTGCTCCCGCACAGTGTAGAGTGTACGAAAGGTGCACTCCGGTGTACGAAGGGGCCGCAATCCGGCGGGTTTATATATTTAAACCCACCACTATGCTCTCTATTTTTCTCTTGTCTAATCCACAGCTACTGCGGGACAGCGTAGAGAACGGTCTTACCGTGTACAATCCCGTCTTGATTGGTACAGTTACATACGCAATAGCACCGGCTGTTTACGGCAGCTTCGACGCCTTCGTAATTCTGATGACTATCGTGGGTGCAATATTTAGGTGAAAAATTAGACGCAACGAGAGTGCGCTACTCCAATGTATGGTTAACTGATTAGCCAGAGTTCTCTTAATTGGAGTCAATTTTTTAATTTTTTAAAAACTGTTACTATTACAGTTTACTGACAATATTAATTATTGTTACATTCATAAATTATTTTGTCCTTTTCGAAGTTACTTTTTCATTAATAAGTTTTTTTATCGTTAATTATTTCTATTTTTTTGTAAGATTCTTGGCAGTCGGGAGTTTTTGTTAATTTAAATTTTATTTTTTAATACTTTTTCAGCGTTTATTTGACACGATCTCTGTCAAGCGGGAGGTTTCCTTGCATAACAGTGCCGTTTAACGTGGTGGAAACGACACTCCTGTTGATTCTCACGATGCAACGGGATTTGTCCGGATTTACGAACGGAGCCGAGAGCAATACAGCCGCACCGTATCCCGAACCGTCCGGATTAGGGGTGAGAACATCTGTCGTCAGGGAGTTTCGATTCCGACGGAGGGATTTTCGTCCCGCCTACGATTTTTATTTTAATTATTTTTCACACGTCCGTCGAGCGTTGGCTCCCGCGCGCAACAACGTGACCCCGCTAATTAAGATGCGAGGCTCAGTTTGAAAGAGAAATTGTACACGGTCAATCGATGCTCGAGGGGCTTTAGCGGCGTGGCGCAAACTGGCGCGAATGATCGAATGAATGTAGGTCATAGTCGAGGCGCTATAGGACGGCCGATCGGTGCGAGCCGACTCGAGTACGTCTGTTACGTCGTCGGCGCGATGTATTTTGTCTATAACGCAGAAGGGAAGTGAAAAGAGAGCCGCTGGCGCGAAACGTTGTAGCAATGCCGCGAGCGTATTCACACGGAAATGTCATCCACAGTTGTGCCACGATCGACGTTGAATGTCAAATGGAAAGGCGATAGATGGAGAGATCGATAGATAACCACGTAAAATGTTAGCGACGGCTCAGCGAGCTCGAATGATCGATTTAACTGGAAATCACTTTCATCGAGTCGGGCGTTTGATATAAATTTTCTTTCCTCGGTGCATCGAAAAAAAGTCTTTGACACCGAGGACGGGTTTAAATTTAGCAAGTAGCGGTATATAATAGCCGAACTCTTGCGTTTTTCAGGATAACGAAACGACCAGCGGAGCACTGGACGATAATGGACTTGCCAACGCTAATTTGACCGTGGAGAATCTTGACTGGGGACTGGTGAGGATGCGATATCAAGAAATTTGACTGTTCTCAATCCCGGAGGGAGGAACTTTGCAGCGGTGAAAAAGAGTTAATTATTTTCAAGGTTTTTCGCGGCGTGGTTGTTTCCTCATCTCAAGTTTACGCGGTCGACAGCGTTGCGGCTGGCTCGGTGATATATCTTGGTATACTCATCTATTCACCTACGAGCGCAATTTTCTCTCTACTCGGGGCGCTCACCGGCTGTCTCGTAGGTAAATGGAGCGTTGCACGAATCGCACTTGTTAATTATCCGTCTCTATCTCTGTCGCTATAAATATCTATATGGAACGCACTATGACCGGCGAAGAGATAACACTCCTTCAGAGCTCTTGTTATGTCCTCGTTACACTGCTTTTATCTTCAAACAATGCTTTCTTTCCTATCTTTGTATCGTGTTAAGAATAACAATTTTTTTTTGTGTCAAAGTGCCGCTTTAAAAGAAATATTTATATTTTCGGTGATTGCTATGAAAAATATTTTGGAGGGCTCGAAGCTCGCCAATACTGTTGGCACCAAACGATGAACGTCTTGTTTTTTTAATCTCAAGTCCCGTTGATGTTACCTGGAACGTGCGAAGACCGACGACGAGATAACAGCTCCTTAAGAGCTCTTGTTATGTGCTCCTCCACTGCCTCTATCTTGAAACTATGCTTTCTTTTCTATCATTTAATCGTGTTCTGATTTTTAAATTTTGAATCAAAGTGTCGCTTCAAAAGAAATATATTTATTTATTTTATTCATTACGGGTATACACCCAATTACAAGACAATGACCTGGGCCAACGTCCAAACAGCACAGGTAATCAAGAAAGTCGCAGGTAACATGAGAGAATCTAATGTACAGAATCACTATTCATTAACACTATTAAATACTTCAAATAAAAAAATATATATATATTTTCGGAGATTGCTATTTGAAAAATATTTTGGAACGCGCGAATCGCTTTAACGCTCTTGGTACCAAACGCTGGAGCTTTTGTTTTTTAAATCCCAAATCCCTTTAATGTTACCTGGAACGTGCATTGACCGACGAAGAGACAAAGCCTCCTTAAAAGCTCTCGTTATGTCTTCCTTACACTGCCTTTATCTTGAAACAATGTCTTGTTTCCTATTGTCTAAAATCGTGTTTTTTTTATCAAAGTGTCGCCTTAAAAGAAATATATATCTCCGATGACTGCTATTTGAAAAATATTTCGGAACGCGCGAAGCTCGACGATGCTGCCAAACGATGGACCTTTTGTTTTTTTAATCTCAGGTCCCTTTAATGTTTCAGCTCTGGGTTTGAACGTCCCCTACGACGCCGTGTACGCCGGCCTCTGGGGATACAATAGTCTGCTGACCGCCGGCGCTTTTGGTGGTCTGTTCATGGTAATCAGTGGCCAAACTGGAGCAGCGGCCTTTGTGGCGATAGTATTCACGACCCTCCTTCAATACGTCGTCGAACCTCTCATGGCCAAGGTAATATGATCTTTCAACCTTAACTCATCTTCCACCGAGGATTTTCTATCACGTTTATTATCGCATGCCCTTTTATACACGTCTCATCGCACCTCTACCGATAAATCTTCAATTTCAGGTCGGATTACCGGTTCTCACGGTACCTTTTGTCGTCACGGCCTGGCTATTTTTTGGTCTTCGCGACTCAGTCGATGGGACTTTTCCAGCCCCGATATCCATCACCTTTCCCGAGTCCGAGTTCCACAATTTGAGCAATGTTCGTCGCGGTGGCGTTAAGCTCTATACGGTAACGATATCGGTTCAAGAAACTTGTATTATATATTTTTTCATTTAAAAATATTGAATAATAATGTTCCATCCCACTCAAGGTGGAGGACGGTTCCGATCCAGAAAACCCAGCATCCGACGAAAAGAAGCCCTCCAGCGATCCGGTCGCGACGGATTTGCGAGCAATATAGTTTCAGCGAAGCGCTTTGCAAGCGGTGCAAGAAACACAGAGACACGAAGAAATAAATTCACCGTTACTCCGGACTCGAAGTAATATTAATATCTTTTGTGCTGGCGCCGAGGAGACTGGCAATAAGACGCCGATATAAATTTCACTCCGTTTCCCCTGTAGGGCGAAACGCGGCATGGCAACAACAAAAAACGAAGTTACGAGGAGGGAATCGGAGTCAGCTCGTCGAGCCAGTCGTGAAAGTGTGCTTCGTAAAAGTTTCGTTCCAGCGAGGAGCGCCTGAAAAAAAATTATATATATACATATATACGTTTCATACTTCGATATAATTGAATCCAACTATCCGCTCCAACGGTTTTCGCCTCCACGATAAAATGCACACCCACGACTCGGTTGCTCATTTTGTCCAGACCGAAATACAGAGTACGAGTCGAAAGGCACGTTCCGCGATATCTCGTAACTTTGCGTATGCGGCCGCGATAAATATCTAAGGTTCGTCGGTTGTTTCGATCGGCCCTCGGGAGTGCGATAAAATGTGCCAGATATCCGTAGATAAGTTTACAATGGAGTCCGCGATAAGGTGTCCGACTCTCGGGAGGGATGAAACAGTCGCGTATACGTATACGCCGTCGGGGCTCGAACGTCGGCGATATTGAACGAACCCTCTTGTGTTCCCTCCGAGTAAATGATTTTGACAGCGGCGAACCTCGGCCCTTTCCAGCCCGCCCGACGCAAAGTACGTAACTACATTCCGCCTGTATGCGTAAGCACACCCTCCTCCCCCCCGGTGTCCCGGTGAGGAATGGGGCAAAAGAGATAAGAGTGATAGAAAAAGAAATAGGCGGCTGCACGTGGGTACAAGCGCCACCCCGGATCGAAGCGGTACAGCGACGCACTGCGCCCTCGTAGCACGGGCGCGCGGGAATGGTCCGTGGCTCGTGGTGCCCGCTCAGCTCGTCGGTTCCCAGCATCCCTTAGCATCAGCCCTCTCTCGCTCGTTCCTATCTCCTCGACATTGTTCGCCCTCCTCGTCCATCCACCCTGCCCGCGTCTCCCTTCCACGTGGGTGAGACGACCCAACGCCATCATCCCCGCCGCTGCTCGCGCTACCCCCACCCATCGACCCGCCGTTTTCCCATCCTTATCACTCACCGTCACGAGCCGCCCTTATCGTCTCTCTTTCGTATTGTCCTTTCATTTTCCTGCTCTCCCTCGTTTTCCCTTTGTCGTGCGCCATCACCCCGGGCGCGCCTCGAGTTCCCTCCCCCTCCGGAGGGGCAGCGGAGCGCGCTCGGGGTGGGGGGCGAATAACCGAGGCTCGAAGGCCTCGGATCTTCCGAGAGCGAGGGAGATCAGAGAGGGACGATGCCAGGGGTGGACGAGAGCGATGAAACGGACCGGCGGAGGGCGGAGAGGGGGGAGCTCGAGCGAAACGAGGCTCTACCGGAGAACCCTCCGACCCCCCCCCCCCCCCCTCCCCCACCCCGCTCGCTCTCGCTCTCTTCCTCTACCTGCGTACGCTCCGAGCCGGTCCGCCTGCACTCCTGCTCGCTTCGTCTCCTGGCAGGCGCCTGGTCATTGCCAGCAGTCACTACTTCACAGCGTATTCGGGCGGCTGACCCGATCGCGACTCTTACTACTCCCGCCGCGCGGATCGCTCGTATGGCGTAACACTGACGGGTTCGTACTACTGCTCTCGCGGACCGATCCCAGGACCAAAGTGACGCGCGTGCGTCGGTGTGAGTGAGAGTGTTGTCGTCGAGTTTGTGTCCCCAAACCGCGATTACTTTGCGATACTTTGACGTATCATGCATACGTGTGAGTATGTGCATTGTACGATGAATCGCATGTACACTTTCCTTTAGGCTTTTCGCATCTCCATGCTGTACGAGCGGGGAGACGGTCGTTTTATCGTTCGGACCGACCGTCCCAGCAACAACGTCAACAGACGAGGGACTGCGGTTTATACGCTCCGATTAATTATAGCGTACACAATATACCATGTAGCGCCGGTTTATCGCCGGAAACTTCACCCTTGGGACTCGAGTCACGCGACGGCTTTGCGGATCGGCTTCGGATGGCCGGAATCGTTCCTACAAGGCGTATATGTTAATTTTAATTATCGAGACTGGTGGGCATTATTTTTTTTTTTATCATTTTTTTTGGGAGGCTTGGGAATATCGCGGACCGAGCTGGGGTTTGCGGGTCGTGTCCGGAATGGTTCTGACTAGGCGTATATATTCATTTTGATTATCGACGCTGTTAGGCATCATTTGTTTTATATGTATATACACTGAGAGAAAGGATAGTATTTCTCACTATATCGAATAGTTCCCAGGGGAACGTCTACATAGATAGTTTCTGATAGTGCATATTTAATTGTCATATTATAATTGTGGTTGCAACGATGATTTTTTGTCGTAGTCGTAACTATAAAATATAGACGTTCTCCACGGGAACTATTTTTTATGGTAAAAAGTCGGTATTGTTGCTTTTACTGTGGAATTTTTTCTCAGTGTATCTTTTTTTTTACAATTTTTTAGCCAGATGTAACGGGAGTTTGGGAATATCGCGAGAGACCGAGCAGGGTTAAGCAGATCGTATCCGGATGTCCGTAATAATTTCAATTATTGACACTTTTGTGCATAATTTATTTTTATAATTTTTTTGTCAGGTGTAACGGGGTTTTGGGAATATCGCGGACGGGGGAGAGACCGAGCAGGGGTTTGTGGATCGTGGTCGGATGGCCGGAATGGTTCCGACAAGGCGTACATAATAATTTCAATTATCCACACTTTTGAGCACCATTTTTTTATATATTTTTTTTAATAATTTTTTTGCTTGTAACGGGGTTTGGGAATATCGCGGACGAGGGAGAGACCGAGCGGGGTGGCCCGTTGGCAAGGGTGCCGTAACTGGGCCAAGGCATTAAGATCATTACCCCCGAATATCGTTCCGAGCACGGCGCACGGTGGGCGTGAATTTTACCTTATTACGTCGTTTAGTTTCACTTCCGCTTAGCGGTTAATCTTTTATTTTTGTTTTTGCATTGTTCAAAGCGGATTTTTTTTTTATTCGCTAGGCGAACTGATTTATTTTCTCACCACGGCGGATCTCTGCGGCCGACCGAGTGCCGCAGAGAACTCTGCACGGCACAGTTTAGCACGCGACGAACGAAAATATATCAATAATTGGGAAATTCGTCGGCAAAGTTATCCTCCCGTTCGAGCAGCGGTTATAAATAATCAAAATATCCTTTTTCACGATGGATGAAAATGTAATCGCGTTTGCTGATCCTTTAAGTGCACTTTCGTAAGGGAATACGGAGTGTATATACAATTGTGCCTGTGTTACCGATGTGTCGGTGTCGAATTAGGTCAGGAGGTTTGTCGCTCGAAAATGGATAGATAAACATGAATTTATTGGACGATAGGACCGCAGTTCCTTTTTTTGTCACTCACGTTTACCCTTTTTTCAACCACTCCTATACGTGTGAAGGCTCAGAAATAAAAAATAAAAAACCTAAAACATAAATATAGAATGGTGGTAAATTAGGTGTTAAATTAGGTGGGGAGGATTCTCGCTGGAAAATGGATAGATAAACATTAATTTATTGGACGATAGAACCGCAGTTCCGTTTTTTTTTAACACTCACGTTTATACTTTTTTCATCCACTCCAATATAGATGAAAGCTCAGAAATAAAATATAAAAAACCTAAAACCTAAATATAGAAGGGTGGTAAATTAGGTGTTAAATTAGGTCGGAACGATTCTCGCTGGAAAATGAATAAATAAATATGAATTTATTGGACGATAGGGCCGCAGTTCCTTTTTTTTGTCACTCACGTTTATCCTTTTTCAGCCACACCAATATAGATGAAAGCTCAGAAATAAAATATAAAAAACCTAAAACATAAATATAGAAGGGTGGTAAATTAGGTGTTAAATTAGGTCGGAACGATTCTCGCTGGAAAATGGACAAATAAATATGAATTTATTGGACGATAGGGCCGCAGTTCCTTTTTTTTGTCACTCACGTTTATCCTTTTTCAGCCACTCTAATATAGATGAAAGCTCAGACATAAAAAATAAAAGACCTAAAATATAAATATATAAGGGTGGTAAATTAGATGTTAAATTAGGTCGGAACGATTCGC
Source organism: Ichneumon xanthorius (assembly GCA_917499995.1). Classification (NCBI taxonomy): domain Eukaryota; kingdom Metazoa; phylum Arthropoda; class Insecta; order Hymenoptera; family Ichneumonidae; genus Ichneumon; species Ichneumon xanthorius. The sequence continues at coordinate 14,284,001 of OU824208.1, read as the reverse complement.
GCTGGAAAATGAATAAATAAATATGAATTTATTGAACTATTGGACCGCAAGTCCTTTTTTGGCACTCACGTTTATGCCCTTCTTTATCTCTCCAATACGTATGTCGGCGCAGTAATAAAAAATAAAAAACAAAGCTGAAACATAAATATAGAAGAAAGGTGTCAAATTAGGTCAGCAGGCTTCTCGCTGGAAAATGGATAGATAAACACGAATTTATTGGACGATAGGACCGCAGGTCCTTTTTGCCACATACGTTTATCCCCTTTTCTATTTCCCCCCCAATACGTATGTCGGCTCAGGAATAAAAAATAAAAAAACGTAAAGCATAAATATAGAAGAGGGGTGGCATAGCAACTCCGCTGATCGAGGTGCTTCGTTCGATGACAACAAAACGTGTTAAAATAAAACAAAATTCGCTTGCCTCACCGACGGTTGGCACAGCTCCGTGTTTGTCGAAAACCCGAACGTGCCTCAAGCGTTTCCGGCGAAGGATTTTCTTGGCTCAAGAAATTCTCTCGGAGATATCCGACAAGCAACACGTTGCTTCGGGACGAGGGCGCGAAGCTCTTTCCCCTCGTTACGATCGCACGAGTTTATCTCGCGGTGCATGCCACTTTGACATGTGCTTATCGCACTTGACCTCCCTCAATTGCATTCTTTACCGTCTCGCGCTCCCTCGACCGTCTTCCCCGAGACTCCGATTATCATTATGATTTTTTTTTCTTTTATTATTTCAGAAATGATCAAAAATGTAAAAGTCAAATGGGGGCGGTTTCGGAAAATGTGGGTATTACTTTTCGTCATGCGAAGGAAGCAATGCAATTCAGTTCGATGCTGCTGCCCTCACCCGGAAAAAAATGTATCTGACCGCCACCGTTTATTAAGATTAAGTAAAATATTTATTTTATTTAAATAAATATTTATTTAAATTAAGTAAATAGTTACTTAAATGGAATAAATATTATTTAAATCAAATAAATATTTTACTTAATCTTAATAAACGGTGGCCGTCAAATACATTTTTTTTTTGGATGCTAGCGGAACTGGCGCAACCACCGATTCGGAGTTGCCTCGTAGTCGCAATCATAAAAGGGTTGTCGACACGGAAAAAAAATGGTTTATTTATTAATTTATTTGTTATATAAACTTATTATATATTATATTAACTTAATGTACCTGACTGGAGTTTTTTATGCAAAAACTATTGCATTCAATTTAATGTATAATTGTGATAAAAAAATCAATATATTTTTTCATTGAAATTATTTAAAATAAAGTATTTTTAATGTTTTTCATACACTGAACATTAAATTTTCATCACAATTGTACGTGAAATTGAATATACCAGTTTTTGCATAAAAACGTCCAGGCCGGTACATTAAATTTCATGCGAATTCTTTACAGTGTAGACATGCATTGCGGGTTACGCGACTGTGACGAGACTCCGGGTATACTGGAATGAGACCGATCGCCTCGTGCAAGCTTTTAGCCTTTATGCAACTCTGATTTGATGGCCTCGGGCGATCACCATTCAAGTACAAGCAAAATAAGTAAGACTATGTAACGATGGTTGCAAGGGTTACTGTAAAAAAAAATCGTATAAAATTTAATGTAGCGGACGCGGAATTTTTATGCAAAAACTGGCATATTAAATTTAATGGACAATTGTGATGAAAAATTAATGTTCTATGTCTTAAAAACATGGGAAATACTTCATTTTTAATCATTTACTTTAATCTTACTATGAAAGTGCTTTAATTTTAATAATTTACTTTAATTTCAATGAAAAAGTACATTAGTTTTTCACCATCATTGTACATTGAATTTAATGTACCAGTTTTTGCATGAAAACTTCCAGTCCGGTACATTAAATTTACAATTTTATTTACAGTGTACAAGAAAGACGACATTACAACAAACGTTATATGCGAGTACAGAGCAAGTCATTGCACATTGGTCTATTTGAAGTCTGCCGTCAGTGACCTCAATTCCGCTCCGAGCAAAAAAAATGTTTGGATTGACCAAAAGTCGCCGTAACACATGTGCAAAGCCGTTGTTTTTTTGGTACAAATACAGCATTATCTTACTAAAAGATTATTTGCTTCAAGCGTTTCAAAATTGATCGACTCAAACAAACATTTTTGTTGTAACAACCAAATAACATCTTTGAACGTAGGGAAGAGCGGGGCAAAATGGGACAATGAGGCAAAACTCAATTTTCCAATAACTTTTGGATGGTGGCGATGTTTGTGAGTGGGGCAAAACTGAATTGAAAATCCGGACGTATAGTTAGGCCAAAATGGGGCATCGAAAAATTAATGGAAAATTGAGTTTTGCTCCCACTGTCCCATTTTTCCCCACTCTTCCTTTTTCCCCCTCTCCCCTATGTCACCTTGTGTTGGTTAATCCAACCATTCCTTTCTCTCACTTCCGTTAGGGTGTTCCCGGTAATCGCGAATAAAAGCTCTGCGGATGAACGCAATACCAAAAGGGCAGTGGCAACAATAGAACGCTTTGTCGAATTAAAAAAAAAAAAAAAAAATGCTTGCCCGTAAACAACGTAGTCTCGAGTATTGCAGTTTCATTACTTCCGATCTCAAAGTCATCTCAGAACTTGTCGTCAGTCTCAGACAATAGAATGAAAAAATGCCAAGAGGGAGAGGTGGAGAGTGCGATGCCGTTGGTAGTTTTTCCGAGGGCTGAAAGATTTAATAATCTCGAAAATGTACACGTGTCTCACTGTATCCAGGAAGGCAGCGACGAGCCGGAGGAGCGAGTTCAAGAGAGTGAGTGACATTAGACTCCGGGCGAGGGAGGATCCCGTCGAGGGCCGTTCGTAAGGGGACGAAGAAAAAAAAAAAAAAAATCATAAAAAAAAGGCAAGAAAAACCCAAGAAAAGAGGGTCGGCAGAGTGAGGCGAGTTCATCGTCCATACTCGTTCTCGTCGTCGAAAATCCACCCAGCGACTGCGATAACGATAATGTGGCCAAGGCTCGTGAGAAAGGTCACTCGCTGGAAATCCACGGGCGAGATCGGAGCTGCGAGCCACATGGAGGACGTCCGAGGCCTCCTCTTGACGAGAACCGGGTTCTCGTTCAAACTCACTAATTCGATAAGAAACGTCGATGAGTCGATCGATCGGGCGTAGCAGGAAGACGGTCGTTGCTTCTTCAACTTCGCCGATGCTCCGTTGTGAAATTTGACGAAAATATAAATATAACGTATACACATATATATATACATATATATATATATATATATATATATATATATACGGTACAATCGCAAGGGGATCCGGACATACAAAAAAAAGGAAGCGATCCGGTCGGCCGAGGATGACGGAAGGCGCGAATGTGCGTCCCTCTAAATCTTGCGGCCTCTCGACGCGGAGACCCGACTGAGGGGTTTGTTCGCGTAGTTAAATTTTGTCGATCGTCTCGAACGAGAAGCCTGCGAGGGATTGGGAATCGTTGACGCGATTATGTGAGAGCTGAAGGGGGGTTGGTCGAGATCGGTTGAAGTCGCGCGATGACGGTTATGCCTTCGGGTACCGATGTCGCGGACAAAGCGGTGTCGACGGAGGACGCGACGAGCGGAGCGGAGGTCGTTCGTCTCGAGGCCGTTCTGGCGGCTCTCGTCGAGACGAAGGTCGAGGCTATGAAGGCCTCCTCGGCCACCGGGACGGCCGTTGCCAAGAAGTCCGGCAGCGCCCCTCCGAGTCCACGAAGGCCTCGACTAACGTCATCATCGACGGCCTCATCCTCCCAGAACCAGCACCATCATCATCACTATCATCACACCAACCGGCGAAACGGCAATTACCACGGTAGCCGCAACCACCAGCATTACCGTCGCGACAATAACCGGCACGGTCACGAGGCCAAGAAACGTGACGCTCATCGACATCGGCGTCACGACTCCGCACCGTGCGGCGATTACATCGAAAATCCGACATCCCGGGACCATCATAAACAACGTTCCGGTAACTATCGTTCTCGTAATAACCAAAATCCGCATGGAGAAAGATTTTTCTTTGTTTTTTGGATTCGTAAATTTATATCCTTCAGGAGTGGGTTGGCTGTACTGAACAGTATTGTAAAAGGTTTTACAATCTTAAAATGAAATACGGAAGAGCGGGGCAAAATGTGATAATGGGACAAAATGGGACAGTTGGGCAAAGTGCAATGTTCGAATCATTTTTGGATGGGGCAGTGGAGCAAAACGGGGTAGAAAATTCGGATGTATCGATGGGGCAAAATGGGATAGTGGGACAAGACAGTTGGGGAAAGCGCAATTTTGGAATAATTTTTGGATGGGGCAGTGGGGCAAAACGGGAGAGAAAATCCGGGTGTATCGATGGGGCAAAATGGGATAGTGGGACAAAAGGGGACAGTTGGGCAAAGCGCGATTTTCGAATAATTTTTGGATGGGGCAGTGGAGCAAAACGGGGCAGAAAATCCGGATGTATCTGGAAAATCCGGATTTATAGTGGGATAAAACAGGACAGTGGGCAAAGCGCGATTTTCGAATAATTTTTGGGGGTCAGTAGGGCAAAACGTGGTAGAAAATCCGGATGTATCGATGGGGAAAAATGGGATAGTGGGACAAAACGGGCCAGTTGGGGAAAGCGCAATTTTGGAAGAATTTTTGGATGGGGCAGTGGGGTAAAACGGGGCAGAAAATCCGGATGTATCGATGGGGGCAAGATGGGATAGTGGTACAAACGGGACAGTTGGGCAAAGCGCGAATTTCGAATAATTTTTGGATGGGACAGTGGAGCAAAACGGGGCAGAAAATCCGGATGTATCGATGGGGCAAAATGGGGGTTCAAAAAATTATTGAAAAATTGCCCCTCTGTCTCATTTCACCCCGCCCTCTCCAGTATGCTATAAGGGAGGAAAGAGACTAAATTTACAAAGTAATATTAAAATTAAAATTTAAATATTAAAAATTAAAATTTAAATATTAAAAATTAAAATTTAAATATTAAAAATTAAAATTTAAATATTAAAAATTAAAATTTAAATATTAAAAATTAAAATTTAAATATTAAAAATTAAAATTTAAATATTAAAAATTAAAATTTAAATATTAAAAATTAAAATTTAAATAAATTTAAAAAAACAACTTACAAAGGCGGTGTTTTGCATGGCATAAACTTCGCTCGGGGAAGCTCTCTTAGAGAATGAAATTCTACCAGTGAACAATTTTTTTCTTCTTAAAGCCGTGCATTGGTAGAGACTTGCCAATGACGCAATTTGACATCACGCACATATCTTCAGGGTCGTGATTTTTGCCGACTGTGAAGTTTGCCGCCCAAGCGAAGCGGGGGCAGAAATTACACGAGGTGAAAATCCGCTTTCTCGCGTATAGCATACAATACTTTTTTGCCGATTACACGAGGTGAAAATCCGCTCCATCCCGTATAGCATACGATACTTCTGTTCCGACTTCGTTAAAATAACCACATTTCTCGCGACGCAAAATCGTCATATTCGCCAATGACCGTTAATCCCCTGGGCTTCCACAGCGAGTAAAGAGTCCTATACTCCTCAGGAACTTATGAAACAATAATAAGTTAATTATGATCATTGTTCAATAATAGGCAATTTTTCGCCCGTGCTGCACGCAAGGAATTTGGTTATTATTTTAGCGACGTCGGAAAGAAATCCAGTTTTATTATCCCAGGCGTAAAGTCGAAATAAAGCTTGTCTTTTATTTCGAACGAAATCTTTCCCTCCCAAAATTTGACGATAATTGCTCATAACTTTTTCTTGGAAAATAAAATTCCCCGATTACATCAATAAAAAAAAATTCTTTAATTAACGTATTCGTTACGTTTTATAAAATATCTAACTGTTGGGAAATGTATTGCACCGTTGTCGCTCCAGACAAGTCGCGTCGAAGGGCTTCGGAAATGCCGAGGAGCCCGCGAAAGAAACGAAGACACTCGAAGAGCGGGAACGTGCTGAGGGACGTGAATCGCGCCCTCGACTCGAGATTCGAGCTTCTGGACATCGACGCGGATCAGGATCTCGCTTTGATAAATTTCGAGAGGACTCGGGAGGCGCTGAGCGACACTTGCGACTATCCGGGACTTCACCGGAGTGTCTGCTACTTGTCCCACAGTTCGGCACACCTGTGAGTATTCCGCTGTTCACACATAAAATGTACATTGATGCACTCCCCCCTCCCCCCCCCCGCGGTGTCTCTTTCCTCGTGCCAGCGAGATACGAGAGGGCAAGGCAAGAATGGATGCGCCAGTTATTGATTCTCGGATCGGTACCGTTCCGTCGTATCGCGGTTTTCGCGTCTGCAAAGTTTCACCTGCTGCCGTTAATATCGATTCAAAGTCGGCGGACTCGTTTGTGGATGTGTACTACAGTCGCGGGGTGACAAATGGATCAATTGACTCTGTTCTATTCTGTTCGTTGCGTATGAAAGGTTTACAAAAAAAAAAAAAAAAAAAAATGATTGCATTCCCGCTTACACTGAGAGAAGGATCTAGCAAAAAATTACCGATCATCTAAGAAATGTTACCATGGCACATAGTTGTAGAGCGCCAGGGCGCCACCTGTGGCAGAAAGTCTCAGATTATCCAAGAATTTTTGCCATAATATCTAAGAAAAATTCTTATAAATCCGGTACTTCCTACCATTGGTGGGAAGCGCCTTACTACTACCAAAGTAGCAAAAAGACATATGGTACTAAAAAGTCATCCGAATGGGTTACATAAGTCCGCCCGACCCAAACGGAACTGAGGTGACGATCGGCAGATTTCAATAGATTAATGCACAATGTTCAAAATTGTAACTTGCTATAGACTCGTCGATAACCTTTATTTTAGGGTCGTTTTTCTCTAACCCTTGCAACCATCGTTGTATAGTCTAATTTATTTGATTTTTAGTTGTATGGGGATGACTCGAGTCTATCAAAACAGAGTTGAATAAAGGTTAAAAGTTTGAACAAAGCGATCAGTCTCATTTCAGTATACCCGGAGTCTCGACATAGTCATTGCAACTCGCGGATGCATGTCTAGTCAACCCTAGTGCGTCTGCGACTATGATGCAACTCCGAATCCGTGGTTGCACCAGTTCCACTAAGGGAATGGTAACTATAAGCTATCCTACGTTCAACAGTTAACTTTTAGACATGGGACTTTTAGACATGGGACTTTTAGACATGGGACTTTTAGACATGGGACTTTTAGACATGGGACTTTTAGACATGGGACTTTTAGACATGGGACTTTTAGACATGGGACTTTTAGACATGGGACTTTTAGACATGGGACTTTTAGACATGGGACTTTTAGACATGGGACTTTTAGACATGGGACTTTTAGACATGGGACTTTTAGACATGGGACTTTTAGACATGGGACTTTTAGACATGGGACTTTTAGACATGGGACTTTTAGACATGGGACTTTTAGACATGGGACTTTTAGACATGGGACTTTTAGACATGGGACTTTTAGACATGGGACTTTTAGACATGGGACTTTTAGACATGGGACTTTTAGACATGGGACTTTTAGACATGGGACTTTTAGACATGGGACTTTTAGACATGGGACTTTTAGACATGGGACTTTTAGACATGGGACTTTTAGACATGGGACTTTTAGACATGGGACTTTTAGACATGGGACTTTTAGACATGGGACTTTTAGACATGGGACTTTTAGACATGGGACTTTTAGACATGGGACTTTTAGACATGGGACTTTTAGACATGGGACTTTTAGACATGGGACTTTTAGACATGGGACTTTTAGACATGGGACTTTTAGACATGGGACTTTTAGACATGGGACTTTTAGACATGGGACTTTTAGACATGGGACTTTTAGACATGGGACTTTTAGACATGGGACTTTTAGACATGGGACTTTTAGACATGGGACTTTTAGACATGGGACTTTTAGACATGGGACTTTTAGACATGGGACTTTTAGACATGGGACTTTTAGACATGGGACTTTTAGACATGGGACTTTTAGACATGGGACTTTTAGACATGGGACTTTTAGACATGGGACTTTTAGACATGGGACTTTTAGACATGGGACTTTTAGACATGGGACTTTTAGACATGGGACTTTTAGACATGGGACTTTTAGACATGGGACTTTTAGACATGGGACTTTTAGACATGGGACTTTTAGACATGGGACTTTTAGACATGGGACTTTTAGACATGGGACTTTTAGACATGGGACTTTTAGACATGGGACTTTTAGACATGGGACTTTTAGACATGGGACTTTTAGACATGGGACTTTTAGACATGGGACTTTTAGACATGGGACTTTTAGACATGGGACTTTTAGACATGGGACTTTTAGACATGGGACTTTTAGACATGGGACTTTTAGACATGGGACTTTTAGACATGGGATAGCTTATAGTTACCATTCGGGCGGGCTTATGTAACCCATGCGGATGACTTTTTCGTACCAGATGTCTTTTTGCTACTTGGTTATGTGTTATGGTAATATCTCTCAAGCGATATAGTCATTTTTACTGGATCCTTCTCTCAGTGTAGAAATATCGAAGGATATTGCTATCGTTTTATCCGTCCGGCGATTATCTCCGTACGGGAAACTGCAATTGCAACCGCAAAGCTACCGTCGGATGTACGTGGGGTCTATGTGTCTTTCGTGTATGCTCGCACAGTAAAATCCACTACGACGAGGACGATTACGTGGCGCTGAATGTCGAGGACGAGCTCGAGGAGGAGGATTCGCTGAGCGGACCCGAGAGACGGGACGACAAACGCGAGCGGTATCACCGACCACGGAGAAAGCGAAAACGAAGACGACGAATAGTCGAGCCCGAAGTACCGGAGGAAGAATACGTCGATCCCGAAGAGCTGCCTCCGAGAGCCAGATGGACCATCGTGGCGACTGCCTGTCTCCTGCTCGCGATGTCGTTGCTCCTCGTCGGGGTTACCCTTCGAATGGCCCCGATTATCGACGACATGGGTGAGCTTTTCATATATTTTTTATCGAATTTCACTCTGGAATCACCACTTCTGCTCGACACAATATCGAAGAAAAATATCTGTCAAGAGTTCCAAATACATATACAATAGTAGGCAATTGAAGTGGAACACGATATTTTTCGCCAGTTTTGGTAAAAGTTGGACCCTTTCACGTATACTTTCGCCAAAATCACCTTGTTCCACTTCAATTGCTTACTACTGTATATGCGGCATTCCCTGCCATTTCGACCTGGGTTAACGCTCATCACCTTGGATCGGGTTTGTGATTTTTTATATCACTGAACTAACTCTCAAAAGCACACTGACTTGTTATTAGATTTGAAAAAAAATTGTTTACAATATTTATGATTATACAAATGAACTTATTGATTGGCAAAATAAAAAATGTCTGAAAAATCTTGTGTAATAAATCAAAAAATTTAAGATTTGAGACGAAATGGGCCGATGTAAACTTCTATTTTTTCTAATTTTTTTCTTACAAAACAGTGAAAAGGTGATAAGGATAGATCAGTCGATTATGGGTTACGCTTGACCATTTTTTTACATGTAACACTGTATTTTTGGGATTTTTTTCCGATTTTTCCGAAGAGTTTTTTTTGTATTGAAAAAAAAATGAAAATTTCGAAAAAATCTGAAAAATGTCGCAAAAATGCAGTGTTCCATATAACAATGGTCAAGTAATAACCCATAATGAACTGATTTTTACTTCAAATTTTTTCCACTTTTTTTTCGAAAAAATTAGAAAAACATAAACGGTGACGCCGGCCCACTTCGGCTCAAATCTTAAACTTTTTTGATATATGAGACAAGATTATTCAGAATTTTTCAGATTTTTTAATTATGGCGATCAACAATTTCATTTTTTGAATGACAAATAATTATAAACAATTTTTGTAAAATCTAAGTATTTTTGGGAGTTAGTTCAGTCATATAAAAATCGCGTGTCCTTCCCAAGATGTGAAGGTAAACAGGTAAATCCCCATAGTAAACAGGTTGCACTCGCGCTCTCACATCAAAACGCTCGATCGTTTGATACTTCACTCCACCGAATCATGCTGTATCGAATGTATTCAGACCAGCTTCGAACACGAAATCGGTTTAAGTTTCCGCCCGCAAGATTTTCAATTCCGTTTAGTAAGAAATTCGCTCGAGAGTCACAGAGCGATCTGCGAGTGTGCGTGTGACTCCGAGGATGCACCCACACAGGTCATGGTTGTTCCATTCATTACCGTCCAACAGTTGCGAGTCTATTTAAAGGCGCGGTTCGCCCGCTTGCCAAGTTCCAAACTAATTTCTACGTGTACCGATATAGTGCGAGTTATCCATTGGTTTTGGCTCTCGTCAAAGTACGACGTTTATAGCTCATCGCGGTCGGTACACGCTCGCCGACTGTCAAGCCTCTTCGAAACTAAAGCGTTTTTCCAAAAAAAAAAAAAAAAACAAAAAAAATGCTCTCATTTCACGGCCTACCGGTCGAGCAGGAAATTTGCAAAACATTTTTTTCTTCGCGTCCCCAAGTAGAACAGAGCCGGTCGTGACGGAAACAACAGCGGCGGGCACGAGTATAAGTAAAAAAACTCGGGGGAAAAGCATAAGCAGAGACGGAAAGTAGGTACGAGAGTCGTTGGGGTCGCGAGGTCGCAAGCTCGGCTTTGGCCAATTACGACGAGCCCTCCGGATCTCGTAGCGTTCTCTCCCCGAGTCGCACGGCGACGACGTACTTGCCTTTTCGTAGGCACGTATAGTCGCACACCGACGACCGCACAACCCCCTCGGTGCACGCCGGTCTACATGCACACTTTCGTGATGGGAACGCGGGAAAAATCACGGTGCACAGGGGTGTATATATGTATTTTGTACGTAAACCAGAGAGGCAGCGGGGATCGCGAGGTCGAGGGCGCTCCACGCCTCTAAATTAAAGGCACACGTCTGTGAATCTCCAGTCAGCGGCCGGATTCCCATCGTACATCACCCACGCTCGCGTATCGGACGCTTATTAATCACGGAGTTTAATAATTTTATTATTCACCCGAGCCCGCCCGTTCGACGCCCTTCGGCCACGTCCCTACGGCAATTAAACTTGTGCACGGATTTATAATAAATTGCACGATGCAGCTGCGCACTCGTCGAACCTCAACGTGGGACAGTGCGCGTTAAATCCACGTGTGCCGTCCAGTACCGTTATTTATTTATTTTCATTAAAATAATCACCGCGGGTGTTTCGATGTAGATTGAATATTAATTCGCAAACCTGCTCTCTTTGCCTGCCCTGTGCGCGAGCTTGAAAATAGTGCCGGAAAAATTACGATTGCAGGAAACTCGACGGAGGCTTTGCCAGCTACGCTTCCATTTATCGGAGTTTCTATATGGAGACGAGCGACTAAACGAGATACGTCACGAGCCCGAAATTCGGTGGAAAATGCTCGGGAAATTTGACGCTCGTGGATTATCTTTTATAAGAGTGTTATGCGAGAAAAAAAGTGAATTACGAAGGGTCCGGAGCTCTGTACGGAATAGCACGGATTTGCTGCTTCTGGACAGGGAAAATTCTAGATAAAGTTCTTTATGCGACCGGACATTAAATTCATTGAAAAGTTATAGCTAACTGTAGGAACGAAAATTCCACTTTCGTCGATGAGAAAGTTACAATGAGGGAGGGAGGGAAAGAGGACGAATCGCTGAGCCAGTCACGATAACTCGGCACGACGAATTTTAACCGCTAGCCGGTTCTTCCCTCTGACCGAGGTTCCTCCTCTCCGGCTGCCGAAACTTCTCTCACCCCCGTGCCGCTCTCTGCACTCCCGAGCTTTTTCCCCCTATCGGTCGTCAATCGTCCGTGCCGACGTACAATTTCAGGCGCTTTGTTTTAAAGTCACGTTGACTCGGTCCGTACCGACTTGTAACACGGTAAAAAAAGATTTTTACATTTAATAAAAATTTCTCGTTCACGAAAGTCCATAATATATTTTTATTGGTAATTCGACTTTCCTTTTTAATTTAAACAAAGTGGTAAAATGAACGAGAAATATTTATTAAAAGTAGAAACCTTTTTCTTGACAACTTCTTTTCGATCTCTTTAATTGAGATTAATCAAATTCTCTATTAGATCGTGTGAGAATGAATGGAAATCATCGAATGGTACTTTTCTTTAATCGTCACTTCGGCCGACGTTTTTTTCCACCAATTGTCCGTGCCGACGTACAATTTCAGGAGTTTTGTTTTAAAGTCACGTTGACTCGGTCCGTACCGACTTGTAACAGGGAAAAAAACGATTTTTACATTTAACAAACGTTTCTCGTCCACGAAGGTCCATAATATATTTTATGTCACTCGGTGGGAAAATGGCGGTTTTTTCGCACGCTTCGCGTGCGAAAACCCCCATTTTCACACCTTGTGAAGTAAAATGTTGTTCGATACTCGTGCGAAAAACGTTTTCTGAACTCGTGTGATTGCAACACTCGCCTTAGGCTCGTGCTGCAAACTCACACTCGTCAGAAAAAGTTTTTTCGCACTCGTATCGAAATGTACTATTTCTTGGTAATTCGACTTTCCTTTTTAATAAAAAAAATTGTAAAATGAACGAGAAATATTTATTAAAAGTAGAAGCCTTTTTTGCCAACTTCTTTTCGATCTCTTTAATAGAGATTAATATAATTCTCGGTTAGATCGCGTGAGAATGAATGGAAATCATCGAATGGTACTTTTCTTTTCCTCCCAACCGGCCGTCAATCGTCCGTGCCGACGTACAATTTCAGGCGTTTTGTTTTAAAGTCACGTTGACTCGGTCCGTACCGACTCGTAACACGGTAAAAAAAGATTTTTACATTTAACAAACCTTTCTCGTCCACGAAGGTCCATAATATATTTTTATTGCCAATTCGACTTTCCTTTTTAATTTAAAAAAGTGGTCAAATGAACGAGAAATATTTATTAAAAGTACAAACCTTTTTTTTGCCAAGTTCTTTTCAATCTCTTTAATAGAGATTAATATAATTCTCGATTAGATCGCGTAAGAATGAATGGAAATCATCGCGTGGTTTTCTGTAATTGTCACTTCGACCGGAGGTTTTTCCCCTAGTCGGTCGTCAATCGTCTGTGCCGACGAACAATTCCAGGTGTTTTGTTTTAAAGTCACGTTTACTCAGTCCGCACCGCCATGTAACACGGTAAAAAAGATTTGTACATTTAACAAACATATTTCTTTTTTCTAATTCAACTTCTCTTTATCAACGAAAATCCATTTTTCACTAAAAACAAATGCTAAAATTAAGGAGAAATATTGATTTATTAAATATACAAATCTTTTTTTACCATGTACTTTCCGATCTCTTTAATAAAGAATAATATAATTCCCGGCCAGATCGCTTTAGAATTATTGGAAATTATCGAGTTGTACTTTTATTTAATCGTCACCTCGACCAACGTAAACTTCGAAGGTACCTTTTGTCGTAAACCTGCATACATATCGTCCTGGTGACTTTTAATAATAACTTTGTTAAAATTGTTTTCAAACAAAATGATCCATTGTAAATGACGCCGGTGCCCAAGTACACGAGGAATTGCGGGTACGTCAATAATGACTTTCCGTTCGTCAAGCCAGTCGGCTACATATCGGGTAGCTCCGTTTTCTCATTTCCCAACCCGAGTGACGTAACGCACGGTCTTGGTACAGACCATTATGCGGATCTCAAGCCGTCAGGAAAATGGAATGCAAACATCGTCGAGCACGACATCGCGCTTCTCATTCGAACGAACGCGCGCCTCGCTATCCTCGACGAGTTCATCTATGGGCGAATGAGCGGAGCTTTTCACGCTTGGGATAGAGGGAACGGGCTTAACGATGATTTAACTGAGACTATCGGAGTCGGAATAATTCCCATTGGAAATGTTCCGTGGAATTATCCACGGAACATTTCGGCTTTAAAGTACGAAAAAAATAAAATTGTAAAGCCAATTCGACAAAACTTGGGGATCCCTGTTTCGTGACCTACATTACGAGAACCGTGCATTATTTATTTAGTCATTCATTTATCTACATAATTATAAAGTTCATGTCGATTAGATACTCACACCGATACTCACTGATATTTACACATACTCACACATACTCACACATACTCACACATACTCCCAGATACTTACACATACTTACACACACTCACACATACTCCCAGATACTCACACGGATACTCACACGGATACTCACACGGATACTCACACGGATACTCACACGGATACTCACACGGATACTCACACGGATACTCACACGGATACTCACACGGATACTCACACGGATACTCACACGGATACTCACACGGATACTCACACGGATACTCACACGGATACTCACACGGATACTCACACGGATACTCACACGGATACTCACACGGATACTCACACGGATACTCACACAGATACTCACACGGATACTCACACGGATACTCACACGGATACTCACACGGATACTCACACGGATACTCACACGGATACTCACACATACTCCCAGATACTCACACGGATACTCACACATACTCCCAGATACTCACACATACTCCCAGATACTCACACATACTCCCAGATACTCACACATACTCCCAGATACTCACACATACTCCCAGATACTCACACGGATACGGTCGATGATTCATTGAAACATGACCGACCATTTATTTAATAATGGACCGGGCCGAATTACAAGGACCCTAGAAAAGCCATCGCCCAATGCACAATGTGAGAGAAATCGATCGCTTTATACGCTCAGAAAAAAAAATTACTTGCCGGCCACCGTTTATTTGGTTTAAGTAAAATATTTATTTGATTTAAATAAATATTTATTTTAATCAAATAAATATTTTACTTAAACCAACGGCTTAAACGGTGGCCGTCAAATAATTTTTTTTTCTGGGTGTAAAGTGCACAAATTTATCACAAGTACATAAGAAAAAAATTGTGATTAATTTTATTCGAGGGGTTAGTATCGTAAGGACGTTTATTTTCGAAGACTGTCACGGACCCATCAAAAAGAGGGACACGCCCTGCGTAAAGATTTCATAACCGACAAGAATGCGGATGCCAGCTGTGAAACCTATAGTTCGTTCTGTAAAACGGAACTTTGAAAATTTCGTTGTTTCGTAATACCTACCAACACGTGTGTGGATTAGCGATCCGAACAATCCGAATAGCGCTGGCTATTCGAACGAGCGGTTAATAATTTTTATCAAAAATACAAGATCCGCAATGTTTCTGCGGGATTCCAACGAGTGCGAGACAAGTAGACGTATTATGGATCCATAGTTGTGGTCCGGAAAATGCATAGGTGTTCCGAACTGAAAGGTAGCAAAGCGAAGTAACTTGTGTTGCAATCATTCGATTAAATCTGAATTGGATCGTTGGTGGAGAGACCATATGACAAACGCATATTTCAAATTGGGTCATAAAACGTGCTGTATAAAGTACCTTAAGGTAGTTCTTGCGAATAGTGTTCACTTCGCATCAGTTTCAGAGAAATGCGAAGGTACTGCAAAAACTTCTCGATGATAAAAAATCATACTTATTACAGGTGCTGAAAACATTAATTTTGCATAATAATAATTCCAAAATTCGATTATCAAATTCATGAAAAATAAAATTGTTCAACAAATCTTCCCGAAAAACAAACATTTTTCTTTTACGAAAATAATTCGTATATTTTTCTGAAAGAAATATGAATTTTGGAATTATCATTATGCAAAATTAATCTTTTTGGCATCTTTAATATGCTTGATTATTTCCGATTTCCATGCCATCAAGAAGTGTTTGCAATTCCCTCTTGTTTCTCTGAAACTTATGCGAAGTGAACACTATTCACAAGGACTACCTTAAGGGACTGTGGATGATCGAACTTCGCGGCCACTATCTTGATGTAACTAATGGGAAAGACATTGGCATTTTGCCAAGATAAATAAATTAATGTGCCACAAAAAATGTATGAATATGCCAAGTTAAATAAATAATAACTGGAAATTGGGAAGGGAAGTTATTCATCCGTGCTATGATTGGCGGTTGCACGAGGGATTTAGCTGAAAGTCGTTCAGCCAAAAGAAAAAACTTAAGCCGCGACGAAAATGAAAAAAAAAAAAATTAGTCCCTTTCGTCAGTCTGCCATCGGTTCGGAAAAGATATACCGTAGATCCGCGACTGCAATCCACGTGGCGGTAGCGGTCCAGTGAATAAATGTGTGTTCAGCCGTGTCGAATGTAAAACGCTTATATCGCATATTCAGAAGTATTAGAACTGTCGAATATCAGTCAAGCGCTTCGAGTCGCGAATAATCGATCGAGGAAGTTGTGACATGCGCACAAAAATGTTCGTACTTCATATTTTCGAGTCAGTCGAGGGATTGGTTATTCCTATCGTTTCAACAACAAAAACAGTCGGTGACAGGATGCATGGGCATGAACAAGTCACGCCAGACAGTCAATCGTAGTCGATCGTAATCGTGCGACTTCATTTTACCGAAGCTATTTTGGCGACTTGACGTTTGGAAATTTAACGATTCGGGGAAATGAACTTCGGTAAAATTAGAATTCGGAAAAATTACGTTCGGTTAAATGACGATTCGAGGAAATAACGTTCGGTTAAATGACGATTCGGGGAAATAACGTTCGGTTAAATGACGATTCGGGGAAATAACGTTCGGCCAATTACTATTTCCGAAGAGTAATGTTTGGTGAAGTGAAGACTCGGAACAATAAAGTTTTGGAGAATTGACGATTCGGAAAAATAAAGATTCGTCACTTTACGATTCGAAAAAATAAAGATTCGTCAGTTTACGATTCGAAAAAATAAAGATTCGTCAGTTTACGATTCAAAAAAATAAAGATTCGTCACTTTACGATTCGACAAAATAGATTCGTCAGCGTACGATTCGACAAAATAGATTCGTCAGCGTACGATTCGGAAAAATAAAATATCGGAAGTCTGACTATTCGGATGAAGTGCGTTCGGACCCATGATTTTCGACCATACGATGATTCGGCCGATTGTAATCAAATATATAGTCGTCAAAACCATGTGGCTCCTAATCAATCCGTCAATTACCCGACGACATATACATTATGGATAAATCGGCTATCGATTAAAACGTTGCTGATTAATTCAATGGACCATTGACGGCAAAAATTACATTACCACCTGTGCAGCATCCATAACACGTCTTTCGGTCTCGCTGCCAGCTGGAGCTCCGGCATGATGGATAAGCCGATCGATTGTTTCGACTAGCGCGTTTCCATCTAAATATTTGAAGCGAATGACGTGTACGGGAGAAGCACGGATGGATGGAGAAAATAGGAGATACGGCTTTCACGGAAGATCGAGGTTGAGAGATAAATGAGAAAGAGGGATGAGAAACTGGCGGGAAACGAAACCGATATGAGGCGTACATGCGACACGGCATACATGCAGAAGCTATAGAACGGCAGATGGAGGAAAGTGTAGCGTACTACGGGCTAGTACGAGGGTCACGTTGTGGGACGATAGATGAGACACGGATATAGGATACAAGAGACCGGCCTGGTATCGAGACTCCGACTAAAAATACACCGCGCAATAAAGCCCGAGGGTTATACAGCTTCTCTTGGTAATAAACACGTCAATCACGCTATCCCTTTTTATACCTCGCGCAACTTTTTTTATTCCTCCACGTCACAGGCGTGTGTAAACTTCGAGCGAGCAAAGTACGTTCCAAGATCCATTTTTTTGAGGAAACAGCGAGTTTCGCTATTTTCGACACTCCTCCCGATTGAATTGCAAAAAAAAAAATCGTCTAAAAAAAACAAAAAAAAAACACAAGATAGGCTAAAGTTGCAAATCTATTTTCGAAAAACCCTAAAAAATGTACGATTGAAGGGGTAAACTGGATTTCTTTCTCTATCGAACAGCTTTGACCGAAGGCCAGCACTAAAAAAAAAATTTGTTGCATTAAACAAAAGTCCCGGTGACATAAGTTCAAAGCTGTTATACACTGAAAAAAAATATCATTGATTCAAGTAAAATTTGCTTGCGGGCTGCCAAAGAAGTAAAAAAGTTGTTTCAATTCTACTCTGAAGTCGTACAATTTCATACCGAATTGAAACGATAACATGTCGCCTTGACAGTCTTGCTGTCGTTGTTTCAATATCATACGGAATTGTAAGAATTGAGAGTAAAATTGAAACGAACATTTTTTTCTTTGGCAGCCCGCAAGCAAATTTTTTTTTCAGTGTATGTTTGGTACAAATAAACCATTGTTTTGTTAAAAGATTATTTGCTTCAATTTATTCAAAATTTGTCGATTGAAATAAACATTTTTGTTGTACCAACCGATTCCACCTTTGAACGTGTGTCACAGCGCATTTCCTTAATCCAATAATTTCTTTTCCTCAGTATGCGGAACTGTCCGAACAAAATAGTACTTTGCGATACTAGTACGGAAAAGCGGTCTTTCGACGAAGGTTGTGAAGTTGGCTGCACGAGCCGGATCGAGAGCTACAACGGCACGAGACGAAGCCGAGTGACGTTTGTAGCTCGAGAGGAGGCGAGTGATGCCTACTTCCCAACCGCCGTCGGGAGACCGCTTTTTCGTACAAGTATCGCATACTACTTTTTGTGACAAGTGCATGAAAATTCCCATTTTTCGCGCCTGTAAAGTGCGTTCGGAAAAATAACTACAGTGACAGATAAGTCAGCGCGAAAAGTAACTAGAGTGTTAAAAAAGTGTGCGGAAAGGAACTAGCGTGTGAAAAAAGTGTGCGGAAAACAAACTAGCGTGTAAAAATAGTATCTGCAGCATTTTTCGCGCATCCTCTGCTGGAAAGCGCCACGTTCGACACACTTTACAGGCACGAATAGCGGGACTTGTTACAAAAACGTGCACGTGTTACAAAAAAACATTTCACTTTGCTTTAGGCTCGGCCAAAGTTCCTAGTGGAACGGCTTCGGTCTCCAGGTTTGCAGAACAGCCGATCTAGTGTGACAGGCCAACTTTGTACGGGGTGATTCAGCCCGACCGGCGAGCCTCCAGTTTGGGACGCGTGGTACATAAATATTGTAGTCTACTCGTTTATGCGGTATCGCGAAAATGGGGTATAGCAGATACGGTTCGGTAGAAGGAAAAGTGGCAACGGAGGCATCGTGTCTGCCTATTATTAGCCCAGCGTCGAGTTCGCCGGTGTGTATCGCCGGTGTATGTACCGACGTGTATTCCGGAACCGCAGGCCTCTCTTTCATTCCCGCACACATGGATAACCATGTGAGCTTACACACGTACACGGCACTCAACTCCACCGTTTCTAGCCGATCGGAGAGGTTATTTATTTGTTGCACGAAATTTACGAAGAGAACCGTATGGTCTCGTTGGCGTTACGATAATCGGTCCGATAGAACGACTCCATTATCGGGAACGCCAGACGCGATGCAAATTTATTTGTCTTTCAAAGCGGCCCGTAGAAAAGTACCCTTCGCATATTCCTCCACATTTATCTTGCAGCTTCCAATATAAACAGCTTCCAATATACCACATCGCATAAAAAAAAAAATTTTAAATGATAATGTTGAATTCGTTATCACGAACTTCGAGATGCAGATCAGCGAAGACACCGGGATTGATGGAACTGTCGATAGTTCGATTGAATTAAGCTTCCTGTAACGGAAATTCAGTGCGGATTTTGATCGACACTGGTTCGACGTCAAAAGCGATTGCTCTCGACGATCGACTTGTGGCGCAGAGACAGCGGATGGAAGATCGGATTTATCGGAGCGGGTAGCTCGAAGTGCGTCAGCGGTATTTTTTTTACTTTTTTTTTCATCAATTTCCTTTAAAAAATTTCCGCGAAACTATGGCCTCGTCGGATTACAACAGAATAGTGTTCTACGTGGACGAGGCGATGGGTGAAACTTCGATCGAAGCGCCGGCATTCAACGAGGCAACGAACGCGAGAGCGCGCAAGCATTCGTTAGGTCCCGGTCTGTACCCACCGAATTTCGGTGAAATATCGACGAGATCGAATTCCATTTGTTCGCAATCCGATCGTCCCAGACGCTCGAAACAATCGTCCGACTCGGAGCACTCAGGCAGCAGACGGGCGAGCGTTCACTCCGGTCGTTCGAGAACTAACAGTTGCACCAGGTCAACTCCGCTGGGTAGGTTCTCTTTTCTCGGGACCGCGGCCAAACCGGAAGTCAGGTTTTTTGGTGAAAAAAAAAAATCCAAATATAATCTTTGCCGATTATCCAGGGGACGGGAGAAGGTCGAGCGTGTGCAGAAAGGGCACCTCGAGAAGGACGAGCACAGCCGCTGTTTGCCCGGTCGGAAGCGGAGGTCACAGGAAGGATTCGGTCCGCCCGACCGCGAGGGTCGAGATCAGGGAGTCCACCGGAAAGATCATCGTCAAGAGTCCTCTTGAGCTGGAGCAGGAGAGGAGACATCGAAAGATCACGATGATAGTTATCGGGACCTTTCTCTTCCTGCTGATAGCGTCGATTCTGGTCGTCGTCGTCACCCTCACCCACAGCTCTTTCCACATACCCGCGATCGGCTCTAGAGAGCTCGCCGATCATCGGGCTCAGCGCAATCACCGACTGTCGGTCGTCAACGAGACTCGTAGGAAACAATGTGGAATAGATAATAACGGAACGACGCATTTCGCGATACCATTAGTGCATGGATCTTCGAGCTTGGAACTCTTGACGGATTATTGTAGATGGCTTTCGGGATTGTTAAGGAACACTGGTGAAAATAGTTCTCTGAATGTGGCTGAAAATTTATCTGAAAGTCTCGGAAAATTTATCTGAAAGTCTCGGAAAGTTTATCTGAAAGTCTCAGATAATTGATCTGAAAGCCTCGGGAAATTGATCTGAAAGTCTCGGAAAATTGATCTGAAAGTCTCGGAAAATTGATCTGAAAGTCTCGGAAAATTGATCTGAAAGTCTCGGAAAATTGATCTGAAAGTCTTGGAAAATTGATCTAAAAGTCTTGGAAAATTGATCTGAAAATCTCGGAAAATTTCTTTGAAAGTCTCGGAAAATTTCTCTGAAAGTCTCGGAATATTTATCAGTATAATTTCTCTGAAAAGTCATCTGAATTTCTCAAAGCTTTCGCATTGTTCAGAAAAGGTCAAAGAATTTTCTGAATCTAAATATTCCTGTTTGTTCAGAAAATCTATGATTTTCTCTGCCAATCCTAGCAGATGCGGACACGGATCGAACCACTTTCGAAACCACACGATGGTTTTGTGGAAAAAGGTTACGAAGAATTTTGTCGAAACCACTACGTAAACCATCAGCTCCATTATATGCGTATTAAAAGGTGGTTTCGGTGGTGAAAACGACGGAACATAAAACGAGGCATACCATTTTTTTCTGGCGGTTAAGATGTACCAAAAAAAGGTTTGGTAATATTGGGAAAAATTTATTTGAATTATCATCATGAATTATACCAATCTAGGATACTATATTACGCATTTCGGAGAAAGGAAAACCTAACGACCTTACGCATATTAGCCTACAACCTTAACGCTATGCGACCGCTTGTTATTTGAATTCTTCACTTTCCTAGCAAAATTTGAACGCAGTAAAAGTTTTCTTATCTGAAGTGAATGGACAATAAATATTTTATTCCTTTATTAAATTGTTTGCTAAAATGATTGCTGAAAAGAAAAAGTACTTTAAATGTCTCCTATGTAAAGTTTCTTTTTATTAACATTTATTTTTGCATGTAATTTACATAAATAAAGGCTAATAAAAAGAAACTTTACATAGGAGTCATGTAAAGTACTTTTTCTTTTCAGCAATCATTTCAGTAAATGAATAAATAAAATATTCATTGTCCATCCACTCAAGTTAAGAAAATTTTTTCTACGATAAAATTTTACTAGGGATGATAATAATTCAATGATCGGCGGTAATTTATCGTTAAGGTTCCAGGCTAGCATGCGAAAGGACCCGGTTTCGAGCCCAACTTGAGGTCGTTAGGTTTATTTGTTTCTCCGAAATGAATGATATAGTCATGTATCCTAAATTGATATAATTCATTATTATGATTCAAACCAATTTTTTCCAATATTGCTAAAACTTATTTACGGTAAAGTATTAACCAGTGTGAAAAGAAATATGAGTGACCGGTGGGTTATTCCGTCGTCACCACCGTCGAAACCACCAATGAAAACGAATCTTGTGGAACGGTGGTTTGCGAAGCGGTTCCGACAAAATACTTCGTAAACTTTTTGTACAAAACCACCGTGGGGGAATTCACCGTGAAAACATGGGGATTTTCGCAGTGGTTGGGTCTGCTAGGGGATTTCTCTTAATAACTATGAACTTTGTTTTTCTCTGGCTAATAATTTTCTATATTCATGAACATTTATCTGGAACACTTCAATTTTCGCTTATTTACAGCTCGTTACAGAACGAGTAGATCTTAGACAGAACTCTCAAATTCTTTGAAATTCTCTGAACCAACATAATCTAGGAAAATCATAGAATTTCCAAAAAATAAAAAGTAAAAAAAAATGTCTACTCGTGGAACGAGTAACAGAATGAGTAGATCTTAGAGCCAACTCGTATCTTCTGTTAACATACTTTACCTTACTACTGAAAAACTCTTAACATACTACTGAAAAAAATCAGAGTTTTTCGCAATGTTTCAGAAAATACTTTGAATTTCTCTGATAAATTGTGACTGCAGGACATTCTACCGAGAAACTGGTAGACATATTTAGCAAACAGCAAGGGAACTCAGATAACAATTTCGGAAAATCTCTGAAAACCAATGAAACGGTTTTATCACAGATTTTTTTTTAGACAAATTGTCAAAGAAATATTTTCACCAGTGAGCCGGATAAGTGATATGAAAAATCTTCCAGCAGTACAAGATCGTCGGCGGGAATAAAATTTAATGATGTTTTATCGTTTTCTATTTCGCAGTTCGCAAGCAGAACGAGGAGTTGTGGAATTCGTTGAAGCGGGACCCATCGGTGCCTGAGAATGCGACAGCACC
Source organism: Ichneumon xanthorius (assembly GCA_917499995.1). Lineage (NCBI taxonomy): Eukaryota > Metazoa > Arthropoda > Insecta > Hymenoptera > Ichneumonidae > Ichneumon > Ichneumon xanthorius. The sequence continues at coordinate 14,260,980 of OU824208.1, read as the reverse complement.
GCCGTAGGGATAAGTACATAAGGAGGGCAGACGGCGGATCGTGGCTTGGCTCTCTCTCATTCCACGTTGGAAAACTCGGTGAGGCCTATGTCAACGAAAGACCTCATCTTTCGGTGTGCAATCATCCTCGGGGCTTGCTCTCACCGGCATTGATCCCAAGCGATTATACCGTGGCCGCAATAAAACTGAAGAGGGGAGAAAAAAAAAACGCCGAGGGGGGGAAAGTCGCCCAACGCCGAGAGGTGGAGTATATTTGTATAGAATGTGGAACGTTATGTCACGGGGTGCCAGCTCAATTTTTATTCGGGTTCCCCCCACCCTCCAAACCCAAATTCAGATTCAGGCAATCAAAACGACACGATCATAATATCTCCGCGACGATGTCACGAAAGCACTCGAGCTGTTGACTCAAATTCAGTGACTGTACGCATTATCTGACCGGAGAGTGCTCAAACATCAACAAAAGAAAAAAAAAAAAAATGTAGAAAAACAATCGGGTTGCGAACAACTTTGTTTATAGTTACTAATGTATACCTGTATATTTATAGTATCCGAGATAAACCTGTTCGACGTGGAAAAAAATAATTCGATCGAGTCGTGGACAACGAATGAGTCTCTTAGAGGTTTCAGCAGCCCGTGTTAAATAATCATCGACGAAGTTTCGAAACAATTAGAGGCGCGCTCGGTCGCGAGTGGCGGGGGCGGCGATTAACGCCGGGAGGCTTAAGAGGGATTGTGTAGTCATTACGATAATTAGATGTAGACCGACGACCAGACCATCAGGCGCGATCCGTGGAGGGTATTGTGATAAGGAAATGTTACTGGCTACTTTGTAATACCGACAGAGTAGTCGAAGTTAGAAAAAAAAAGAAAAAAGAAATCTTGGTCGCGTCAATTGTTAACACGATAAAACTACTAAGCATAGGACTCACTTCCCTATTATCGGCTGTATTCTCGTTGGTACGCTGGATCTCGTTAAAATTCATATCCGCGCTGTCGAGTCGAGATCGCTACAACAAAAAATCGACAGCCGTCGAGATTGAAAACTTGACACCGTAGGACGAATAAGCTATAAAAAAAAATACACAAATATTAACGGTAAATAAAGCGCGAAGAACATCGGTGATGAATGCGCTGCGAATTCGACTGTCAGCGCGGCATCCTACCTCGCAATGTTTTTATACGCAATCAACGGGTGCATTTGTGCAGCTGGCTCGCCGGGAGGAAACCGGGGATTATTCTGTCGGGAGGGATGCGACAAGAATGATGGACATCAAATTAGTGGATCGACAGATCAGCTCGCGGAGCGGTACACACGTATATACACCCTACTACGATAGATCGACGGAATCCGGGATCCATTTACAAGCTATACCTACCACCTTACGACATAAGCATAGCACGAAACGGTATCTACTCTTGTCGCGATTAATCGCTCGATAAAAAAAAAATTATAAAAATAATAATAATAAAATAAATAAACAAAAACTGTTGATTTTTGTGCTCGAACCGAGCACAACCGTCCTGCGTACGTTTACCGTCTCTACTTCGTGAGTGTTCGGCACAGCATCGGTGAGGGTCAGTAGTTCAAGCTGCGTTGGATCAGACAACTTTGCCCACGGTAGTCGTGTCTGCGGTTTAGTTTATTGTCCATAGGAAAAAAAAAAAAAAAAAAAAATTGTACGGCATCCGTAGTAGAAATCGGTATTAGATATCTGGCGAGAGATGAAGCAACTTTACGAGCGAACGACAAGGCCAAACTATATATATCTCTGTAAATATAGCTGTCGTCGTGCACCGCGGGGGTATTATTTGGTTTATTAATACTGAAAAATTTACGGTGAGCGCCGATTGTTCGTTATCATCTCTGTGATCTTCCATCGTGCGACTGTTCGTGCGAGTGGAAACGATGAGGCGCCGGGAGCGAGGCCGAACGGCATGCCGGGATTATTTAGTTTCTCAGCCATGCCTGGAGGACAGCCGAGTCCTCGACGCGACACGGACAATAAGAGAAGCGCATGCAATTAGAGCTTAGCGCATCATTCGAAGAAATAATAGATGACGAGCGCTGCTTCGACGCTGCTGATATTTGGAAGCGACAAATATGCGCGACTTAATGGAGGAATTAAAGAGAAAAAAGAAGTCTCGGTGCTCAACAACGAAAAAAAGAAATTGCTGTTTGGAATGTGAATTCCACGTCAAATCGAACAGCTCAAAACCTCGAACCTCTTAGATCAAGCTCAAAGTTTGTGATGATATAATATTATATAGTGTGAGTACCTGGAATTTTTGCCAGATTTGTATCGGCTCTCGCTCTCAAGCTAACACTAAGTCGTCTTAATATTAAGAATTATTATATCTCAGAAACTTTTGGCCGCACAAAAAAACGTCCTCTACAAAAAAGATAGCTAATGATCTTCGTACATTTCTTGAACATTTTCGGAGCAAGAGAAACTAAAAAAAACCGGAAAGTTCTGATTTAAACAAAATGATCAGCAAGCGTGACACAGCATTTTGCAAAAAATTCTACACAATGATCGTTTATTAGTGTGAAACGACGTATACATTTCAGAATGGGTTGGGTTCGCGTATATATGCCTGGTTCCGCAGGCATATATAGATAAGGTAAACGGCCGAGTTTGTGACAGTGTCCCACTTTGTGACAGTGTCCCAGTTTGCGGCAGTGTCCCAGTTTGCGACAGTGTCCCAATTTGCGGCAGTGTCTCAATTTGTGACAGGGTCCCAATTTGCGACAGTGTTCCAATTTGTGACAGTGTCCCAATTTGTGACAGAGGTACCTCGAGCATAGTCGGCTCCCCCACCATTTGATATGTAGCCAATGAGTGCGCCCGTTCGGGGGGTCACAAACTGCGACACTTGGTCCTCCTTGTTTATCCTTATGATTTTACACGCTTAATGTGAGAGAGCTGCGTAGAAGTGTCATAAACTACGTCTTTTACCTTACATGATATAAAAAAATCGTTAGACGCCTGCGGAGATTTAACGCAACGCCAAACCATTCTGAAATTTATACATGTTGTTTCACACTGATAAACGAATATTCTGTGAAATTTGTAGAAAAATGCACAGTCATACTTACTGAAAAATTTATAAAAACAATTTTCTGTTTTTTTTTATGCTTCGCGTACTCGGAAAATTCTTAAACAATGTACGAAGATCGTTGACCAAAAAAGCATCTTTTTTGTAGACGACGTTTTTTTGTACGACTAAAAGTTTCTGAGATATAATCATTTTTAACATGAACAGCCTATGTGCTGAAAGCGAGATCCGATTACAATCTGAAAAAAATTGCAGTTACTCACACTACACATCACGAACGTTCAGCTTCATCTAAGAGGGTCAGGTTTCTGGGCCGTTCGACTTGACGTGAAATGCCGAATATGCATTCGTGTCCGGTCACTCGTCAGGAAAATATATAATTCATTTAATAAATAAATAAAAATATAGAATTTTTCGAAGTGCGAAACGGCGATCGATCCAAAATATCATCCGACGAGATTCAAAGTCCAACGTTCCCAGGCCTAACTATCGATTCCGTTTTGTTTTTCCGAATAATTATATATATATATATCAGCCTCTCGAGAGCCGTGCCGAAAGTCGACGATCAAAAAAGTTTAATAAAAAAAATATACTTACAAAATCGCTGCAGCGTATGAGAGCGAGCGCACATATGCATATTGAAAAAAAAAATGTAGATAAAAGTTGATTGATTCAACGAGACACAACCAATGTTACTAATTAATGAATCGTTTCAGAGCTTCTCCGACAATCACACGCAAGTCAGTCAAAGCGACGGTGCGTGCATCGTGCGTCGCCGAGGCCTGGGTACGTCGAGAACCCACGATGTTATTGAGTATTGAATAAATATCATTTGCCAACTATCAAAACAAAACAAAACAAAATATATATATATATAGAGCGCGATTACGATGGAGATATATATAATGATAAATAAATTAATTGAATTTCTATTCGAGATTAGAAGAGCGCTCGAGCATAGGAGATTTAATAATCCATAGTTCGTACAGAAGTAAGTTAGGGGATCGAGTGTTGTTTAAACCACATGGCATCTAGAACTCTACGGGTACTCAAATAGGACAGGAACTTTGCCGCGCAAAGACACTCATCGGCTGGTACCTCATGAAACTATAGTCTGCTGTGTATAAATATTATGATTAAATCTAACGGTGTTGTGAGATGTTGATGGATGAATTATTAAAATTTATGTTTGTATATTGTAATAACAATTTATGTATAACGGTTATTATAATGCAAGAAATATATATACATAATAGTTGTCCATTTCTGGCCTTGATCGTGACGTCGAAAAGAGAAAAATGTATTTTTTTTTAATCCATTATCGGAACGTCGCTCTGTGTCGATGAACTTGAGGCCAAAAAATTGTATGCAACGTTTAAAAGTTTACGCTCAGGCTTTTTTTTTTCTCGTGAGACGCCACCGGTTTGTACGAGATTCTCGGCGTTTCGAGGTTTTTCTCTGTTTACATGGTGATGTGACAAGATAACGCGCGTGAAAGCACACACGCGCTGTGGGCCACGTGTGTCACAGTCGACAAGATAAAGTGCGACGGAAATTGCACAGTAACACACGACACATAAAAACTCTTGGTATTTTCGTTTAAGCCTCTTTATTGCATAACAACATTTAGAAAATAATTGCACACTTCTACACGGTAGAAATCTGTTACGAACAAGACACTGTCAAGGTCGATTCGTAATTTTTCGTTGTCTCGCGCCCTGCCTAAAAGGGACATGTAGAGAGTCGCAAAATTGTATAAACTATAATAGCATACGAACAAGAGACGATCGAATAATCGACAAAATAAAAATAATAAACACATATTTTTTAGTATCAAACGAACGCTGTCGCACTACTGTGTATCGATACGCGCGTGGCCGACGCTCTTTTAAAATTGTAAAAATCGTTTGATAAAAAAAAAACCAAAAAAAACTACTTGACAGATCTGCAAATTATCATGGTTATTTATAGGCTGAGATGATTATCCAGATAATAACTGTATTAGAGCCGGTTATCATTCTTGCATTTTTTTTGTTATGCATTGGAACGTCATATATCTATGTATATGTCTGACCCTGCCTAAAAGGGAAACAAATGAGTTGGTCATGCTGCGGTGCTCGGCAACAATCTTGTTGCCTCCGGGGCCTCGCTCAGCGTAAACCTCTTTCGGTTTAATATCCGCTTCGCTCGTACTCATCGCCGGTACATGAAACATTGAAAAGGAGGCTTTGACACGGCGCCCAGAGTTGGCCGTCCGAAAACCTCGTGCTCCGATCGACAACTTAATAATTGTAATCGTTAAAGTCTTTAGTCAGTTCATTGATTCGAACCCTGCCTTAAAGGGAAATATCAACAAAAATGTTGCTAATCGCTGCCAAGTATCGTCGTATCGTCATTACCGGGGGCTCGAGTAAAAATCGGCAAAAGGAACCGAATTTAATTTTTACCGTCCCACGTGGTCGCATACTTGGGCGACGAATAAATACTTTACGATTAATATAAATATCAGTCTCAATCGTATTATTATTTTAAACCCTGCTTGAAAGGGAAGTGAAGATGGTCATGCGAAAAGTGCTCTGCCCATTGGGGCCCTTGCTGACGCCGCACGCTGAGATATGTGGATCTTCGTGTGGATTATACCGGTTCCATCGTCATCGAAACTTCTTGAATTTTTTTTTTTTTTTTTCCTTTTAGTTTTCATTCGTCCGATTCTGTGCTCGACGATATTTCTCTTGTTTGTGTCAACGTTTGGTAGATATTCACCGAGACGGGCACATTTAGGTATCTACCGGATGTAAGTCTTGCGAACCACCGCTCTACCAAAATACAAGCATCGGTCGATACTCTACCGGAAACAAATCGGGCAATAAATTTACCGGTTTCAACAGCATTCCGATAACTCGACTGTGTTTTAAAACTCTAGCAGAACACAGGCTACCAAAAACATTTTTACTATACAATCCGTGATAGACAAGCGGCACGAAAAGTAGCAGTTGGCGCAATAATTGCAACATGTGCCGCACATGTCGCAATAATTGCAACATGTGCCGTACATGTCGCAAATATCGCGCCAATTTTGCTACTTTTCGTGGAGCGTGTCTACCTGGGATGACTCCACCGTATTACAAGTCTGCCAGTATGCAATTCTCTACCAAAAGAAGTTTATCGGTGAACAGTTGTCTTTCGGCGGAGATGCAATCTGATAGTCCCCTTATACGGTAGGGTCGATGCTATAGAGGCGCCTTCAACCGTAGGGGAGAGCAGGGCAAAATGGGACCTTGGGGCAAAACGGGCCAGTCAATCGGGATGCATGATGGGGCAAAATGGGACGTCCTAAAATTATCATTTAAAAATGAAATTTTCCAATAATTTTAGGACGTCCCATTTTGCCTCATCGATGCATCCCGATTTTCGGTCCCGTTTGGCCCCACTGTCCCGTTTTACCCCACTCTCCCCTACACCGTTCAATCGTACACTCGTTCGTTATTACGGAAATAAATCTTATACTGCAAAATATGTTACAAACGTTCACAACTTCGTTCAAATGTGCACCACAAATATCTAACACTTACTTAATTATCCGATAAAAAAATCTATACCGCCATTTCCCTACACCACAAAAAGCGTACGTATTCAATACGTAACACATTAGTGAGTTTACATCATTTCATTGCAACACTCGCCAATCGTTACAACTTTAAAACATAACACTTCCAATATACTCCACATGTGTAAACTTACACGCGAGCAATCTTACACCGACGTGTAGGAAATACAGCATTCGAGCGGGGCGTTGGATGACCGCCACTAGTTATTCTGCAGGTAAGATGAACCGACTGTTGACTGTCAATCACATGGTAACCCGCCATGTGGTCCATCTTACCCGTATAATAGGGGAGACCGGGGACCAAAGTAACACGGGTCAATTGTAACAAGCGGCTGCGCATGATTGGACGCATCGGATATGAAGTGAGCAACATTATAAACACCACCTCATAAGGTGATGTTTATAATGTTTCTCACATTGCGCAGCCGCTTGTTACAATTGACCCGTGTTACTTTTGTCCCCGGTCTCCCCTAACAGTTGCGCTCATTCAACACCCATCTCGAAGGCCGTCTTTCCCCCCGTCGCTGTAACCTTCCTCGCCCGTAAGTTTACACATGTGGAGGATATTGGACGTGTTATGTTTTAAAGTTTTAACCTTTGGCCAGTGTTACAATGAAATGTAAACTTCCTAACAATGTCTTACACACATGATGTAAGGTGTAATGTGTAATGCGTAATAAGTCACACATTGAATACGTAAACTTTTTGTGGTGTACGGAAATGGCTGTGAACAGTGTTTGATCCGACAATTAAGCAGTTGTCAGATATTTGCGGTGTACGATTTGTTTCCATGATAACGAACGACTCTACGATTGAAGGCGCCTCGTATCATAGAAGAGTTTGGGAGCGAGGCTTGTATTCCGGAAGAACGACGATTCGTCGCTCACACCCGAGACGCAAATGTGCCGGAATTCCGCGTCACCTACGTCTCTCGAAATGACTACATTTAAAAAGATAAGGGCCCTTACTGTCGTCAATGATGATTGGTAAATGAGTAATTCAAGGCGCCGCGAGTCAGCAAATAGCGCTCACGTTGATTTCCTTGGCGCGCGGTTCGTCGACCCCGTCGTTGGCCTTGTTGCGACCTCCTCGACGGCAATTCAGTTCCTCCTGTATCTCGAGCAGCGACTTGCCGTTAGTCTCCGGCACGACGAAGAATATGAAGACCATACCGAAGAAGCATGTGGTCGCGAACCATCCGAAGGCCGCGTAAATGCCGCACGTGTCGGTGACGACCTGATACATCTTCGACACGACGAACGCGAGTAGCGAGGCCCAGATGTTGGCGAGCGAAACGGCGACACCCTTGACGTTCGTGGGAAACAATTCGCCGAGTATCATGTATGACAGGGGGCTGAGGCCCAGGGCGATAATGAGCTCGTAGAACATGACGGAAGCGTCGAGGAGCCAACCGAGATTCTTCATGCCGTAGCCGAGCCGCAGCTTCACGAGATAGAAGAGCGCGCTGACGGTGAGGGCGACACCGGCGAGAAGGGTGGTCGACAGAAGCAGCGGTCTTCGGCCGATTCTGTCGACCAGAGCCGCGGCCCCGAGGCCCGCGACGAGCTGAAGAACGCTCAGAATGATAACTGCGATACCGGCCGACAGGCCCGAATCGCTCTCCTCAATGATCTCCTGCGTGTAAGACTCTATGGCCGCGATACCGCTGAACTGGAGGATCAACTGGAGTCCGAAGCTTATCAAGACCGCTCGCCGGTTGCCCGGCGTGTCGAACAGGTCCCAGAAGTGTCCGCGATCGGCGAGATCCCTCACAACCGACTTGGCCATCTGGTCCATGTCCTCCTGAAGATCTTCCTTGTTCGTGTAACGCTTCAGCCTGCGAAGACTCCTCGCAGCCCCGTCCTGATCGTTCTTCATCACCAGGTAGTACGGCGACTCGGGCATCCACGCGAAACTCGCGAAGAACACGATGGGAATTATCGCACAGTAGTAGGCCAACCACTCGTACGGGACGAACGGACCTATCGCGTGGGCGTAAAGCTCGCCGAAGGTGACCATCAGCTTTATGAACGAACCGAGCGAGCCGCGGATGTTCTTGTCGGCGATCTCGCCGATGTACATCGGACAGACCACGTACACGACCCCCTGACCAAGTCCGCTTATGAAACGCGAGGCGTAGAGTATGTACGGATTCCAGGCGACGATTATTAGGACCCAACCGAAGAACAGGGGAATACCGGCGATAAGGAGGCTATTCTTGCGACCGAAACGATCGACGACGAAGGCAGCCAGCAGATTTCCGGGTATCGATCCGAGAAGGTAGAACGAGGCTATCCACGAGGCTTCGTCCGAAGTCAGTGGAAGATGAGAGTCGTCCCGCTTCAACAGCGGAAGACTCGGCGAGGTCCATCCTATGTGCGAGCCTGTTATGGCCAGCGATAGCGTGGCTAGAAAAAATCGATCGATCGAATGATTCTTTCACATTCGATTTTTTTTTTTTTTTTTTTTTTCGATCTGAGGTCGACTACAAAATTATTCACCTGATATAGCTGCGAGATACTGAGGCCACTGCTTGGTGCTTCCTTTTTCCATACCCCCGTTATTTCTTCCCGGTTAACGGACACCGTCTCGAACGGAGGCAACAAAGCGATCGACAATCGGTCTCGATAGTTCGTTACAAATCGCACTACTTGACACTGCGAGCGACTGGAAGCCTCTCGAGGGGTGGAACGCGACGTTCGATTAGGCGATACGCCTCTTAACTACGTGAACTTGGAATAGAGTCGCGTCTGCCTGCCAAGTACATTTTATACATTAGCCGGGTTTATCAGTCGAATCGCCGGTATCTGCCTAGACAATCGTCGCCACTCGGATGCCCCACCGCTTCGCCTTCCGCAGGCCGAAAAAAAAAACCCAGTTACCGCCAAATATAGAAATCATTCGTGCGAGATGTTTGTCAAAAATTGTCGCGACGTCTTCGGTGAAAGCGCGCGGTTTGTTGGATTGTAAAACAGCGCTATGTAAACGCGGATGTGAATTTTTCGTTGCTGTAACGTCGGCGCGACGGTTATTAACATGCATAGCGTACATGCGTAACAAGCGACCTCCTCTTCGACCCCCCCCCCCCCCCCCCCCCCACCGGTTCCAACTACCGTCGCTTACATGTTGACGCTTAGACGAGAATAATAAATTAACCGGCAAGACAAACAGTCGCACTTGAACAAATCTCCCGCTCCAAAATAAATTCGACCGCGCGGGTTCGGCGAGATCTCGGTTTGCTTTACCCCTCATTTGCGATTTCCGAATTTAACGATATTGAGATAATTTTTTTTTTTTTTTTTTTTTTTTTATTACGACTTTTTTTTTACCTACTCGTGGTCAACGATGTTTCGCCGATTTAGCGAGGAAGAGACTCCTGTCTCCGCTCTCAGAGTGACGGGACACCAGTAACGGAGCGCGCTCTCGCGTCGACACTATTTATGCTGGAAACGAATTCCGTCTCGTTCTCTCGTCTCGACTCCGCGAGATTCGTTCTGGCTCTTCTCCCCTGCGCGCCATCCTAACGAGTTTAACTCGTCACGAACGGAGTTATGGGAGCGCGTATTTGTTGTACGAGACATCGAAAAACAAGGGGGGCACGCGCGCGCGAGAGAGAATTGATCAATGTGCGTGACGATTGTGATGAAACCCGTAACGAGCTTCTCATTGTCTCGAGATTGCTGGCGCGTCTCGATGTCGTCATTCACTCTCGTGGAACTTTCGTGCGACAATTTAGCGCATGAAATTTTATTCGCTATCAATTTGGATCGTTCGAAGAAAAGGAAGAAAAAAATTACGGTGCGTTTTTTTTTCATCGTTTTTTTTTTTTTTTTTTTTTGTAACGCGTCTTATCCGCTCCGCGGCGAACCGGAGGAGTCCACATGCGCGGATGTGGCGCGCAGAGCCTTGAAATTATTTTCCAGCGTACTACACGCGGAAGTTCTCTCTCGCTCCATATTTGCCAAGAAGATTATGCACGCCGGCTCCGGTTGTATATAATCATTTATCATGCGTGACAGATTTAATCAACCCACCCTCCCTGATTAATGGATTCCGCGAGTCGGATGCCTCGCCGCACGAGATTTCATCGAGCTAACAATAACATCCGATCGCTGATACCGATCTCTCGACGACGAGGAAAAAGCTTCACTGGAAAATGCTATTGTGAGCTCTCGTAAAATCGGCTATTCTCGAGGGTACGAGTTGACCTCAAGAGAACTCGCGAGAGAGCGTTTCGAATATTATCTTTGAAAAAGGCGGGATCTGCATTACCGACCGCTGGTATTTCCGACGGTGTTCTTGCCCAACCGTTATTCGTCGCAGTTCAGTTCATCATCCGATCGCTGATACCGATCTGTCGGCGACGAGGAAAAAGCTTCACTGGAAAATGCTATTGTGAGCTCTCGTAAAATCGGCTATTCTCGAGGGTACGAGTTGACCTCAAGAGAACTCGCGAGAGAGCGTTTCGAATATTATCTTTGAAAAAGGCGGGATCTGCATTACCGACCGCTGGTATTTCCGACGCTGCTTGTACGTAATCGTTTCGCCAGCGACGTATTCGTTGCAGTTCAGTTGACCATCCGATCGCTGATACCGATCTCTCGACGACGAGGAAAAAACTTCTCTAGAAAATGCTATTGTGAGCTCCGTAAAATCGGCTCTCCTCGAGGGTATGAGTTGACCTTAAGAAAGCTCGCAAGAGAGCGTTTCGAATATCATCTTTGAAAAAGGCGGTATCTGCATTACCGACCGCTGGTATTTCCGACGCTGTTCGTGCCCAACCGTTATTCGTCGCAGTTCAGTTCACCATCGGATCGCTGATACCGATCTCTCGACGACGAGGAAAAAGCTTCTCTAGAAGCTTTTTTACCGACCGCGATACTTCACTTCCTCTTAAGGCGAAGTGAACTATCACAGTCGGTAATAAAAACTATAATGAACTTTTCTCAATGGTGCACATTTTTTTGGGGAAAAAGCAAATTCGAGCCGGATGCGCACGGTAATTTCGCATCCGGCCCGAATTCATTTTAATCTCAAAAAAAATTAGCACCATTGAATAAAGTTAATTTGAAAATCCCAACTATCTCTCTCGCACGCACAGCTGTTTCACTCCCCCTTAACAGCGCCCTCCCTCGAAGATACGCGTCGATCTCAAGAGATCTCACGAAAATTTTTCGAATCTTATCTTTGAAAAAAGCCGGTATCTGCATTACCGACCGTCGGTATTTCCAACGCTGTCAGTGTCCAACCGGTTCGGAAGCGACGTTACTCGTCGCAGTTCACTTCGCCATTCGGCGCTTCGCCGTCGCTCTTCTCGCCTCTTCTCCCGACACGCTAGCGCCGCGCAGCGGTGACTTCGAGATATCGATCCTCACCGGTACAGTGCGCGCAGCGGACAGTCGCGACTAGCTTGTTAAAGAGTCGAGACTGTTATTTCTCTGTTCGCGCTGACACGAAACTACCTTTCGTCCCAGTTGAAACATCGTATTATCCGTGGACCACATCGGGATAGACCGCAAAGCTCCCTGAACTATTTTCTCACGTCCCGTCGCGAGCCTCTCGTGTTTGTACTTTGAACGACAATCTCTCCAGTCTCGGTGCCCTCGGAGCGTACTGGCTCGACCGCAGTCTTCCGCTCTCGAGTCGGGTCGTTGCTAAGATAAGGTTGTGCTAGTTCCGAAGGATTACGGGACTTAAATCGGAGTCGAAGATGTGCGGCGGTTTCACGTGCTCGAAAAATGCCCTGACGGCACTGAACATTCTCTACATTGTGAGTTTATCGTCCATTTATGCGCTATCCGTTCGCCACTACCAGCGATCGCCGTCCCGCTTATTATTCCATTAGTCAATCTCCCCGCCGAATCAATCAGTTTAACAACCGCTTCGTCTGTCACAACGCAGGTCGTCGCTTTTATTCTCATCGGCGTCGCGGTTTATGGAAGGGCATCGGCACTCGTTACGAATCTTCCGATAATCGGCGGTATACTCGCATGCGGCGTTATACTCATCCTGATATCGATACTGGGCCTCATCGGAGCCGTCAAGCATCATCAAGTTCTTCTGTTCTTTGTATCCTTTTTTATTAACGCGTGCATTAAATTTTTCCCGACACGCGGAGAAAAATTTTTTAGCCGCTCTGACAAAATCAGTTTCGCTGACAATGACCTCGTTCCTGCAGCAACACGATTAGTAAAAGCAGCAAAAAAAAAATTACTACACAGAAGCAATTGGTTTTGCTATCACGATTTGTCTGCTATGAGAATAAACTACGCCTGCTGCAATTTGACACCTTAGTGAAATGACTTGTAATAGGAGAGTTATAAATTCATACATATATACATTTATATACAGTCTATACATTTATTTGAAGATCAACTCACTGTGTTTGTATTTTATCATTTTATTATATTGACATGGTGTCCAGCGGTCCTTGAAGTCCTGGAACTGCTTGAAAAAGTCCTGGAATGACCTTGAATTTTGCCTAATGTCCTTGTGTATTTAAGTTACCTGCAAATTTGAGTTTGTTTTAAAATGTATATTACTAACGAACATCCTAAAAAAAAGTGTTTCAGTTTCACTGAGATGCATATATACACTTGTCCATAGAATGCGTGAACGGAAATGGTTATCAAACTAAATGTTATTTTGTACGTCACGCGTGATATGCATATCTTCATTTTTTATAAATGTCCCAACACAACTTGGATATATCCTGGAAATTGTCCTCAAATGTCCTTGAATTTTGAATGGAATCTTCACTGGGCACCATGGTTCAAAATAATGTCTGTATTTGCAACTGAAAATTCTTGAAATTTCCTGTGTATAGGTGGTATGGGTGCTATGTATTAAACTGCCAAAGGTTTCGCAGATTCAAGAGTTCGCAATTCCTCTCAATTTTTATTTTTACTTGAATACAAAGAAACTGTTTCCTTGTGTCTCTTTGTTTTCATTTTGCGCCTCGAGCGCCTGGAGCTCGTGTAATTAGCACATATACAAGCTACATTTATTCATATAACAAATTTTTTTATTACATTAACAAAGGCTGTTTTGTTGCGGTAGCAAATCGATCCAAGCTAAAAATTTTGCTTTGGTTACAAGCTGGGTTTGTTATCCCGATACTACCAAACCAAATTCTTAAGATAACGCTATCGCGAATCGTCGAACTTTGACTCTTCGTTGCAGCGATTACAGACGAATTTTTTCGACATTTTTTTTTTGGATTTGTAGGCCTTGTTGGTTACTTTTGTACTTGAAGAGTCGAGAATATTTGTCCTTTACGAGCTTTGCAGTACATGCTCATCCTCTTCCTGCTGTTCCTCGTCCAGTTCAGCATCGCATGTGCCTGCCTCGCTGTCAACGCCAAGCAACAGGAAACTCTGGCCGAGCAGGTACGTCCTATTACTTTTAAAATGTTTGTTGGATGAACGCCAATGATTGTAACTGAAATCGTGAAATTATTTGCACAGGGATGGAGACACGTGGACGACGATCTCAAGGCCCAGGTGCAGACGACCTTCCACTGCTGTGGATTCAACCACACGATGGGCGACGACGATCCTGGTTTGAGCAATCCGAGCTGCGAAGAAGTCACTGTGAGCTTTCCCGTCGACCATCGGCTCTGATGATTCTGTACAGAGAATTTTTCTTTATATGTTAAAAAAATATATTCGTAATTTCAGAAAATGTGCTGCCCGCCGGGCTCCCCGAAGGATTGCGCGTGTTCTGCATGTATGAATGAACTGCAGTCTACCATCGATTACGCGTTCAAACTTTGCGGCGGCATAGGACTGTTCTTCAGTTTCACGGAGGTGAGAGACGATTTTTTTTATCCGTGAATTGGTTTTTTTTAAATTCATGGTGTACAGCGGCCCTTGAAATATTTGAAGTCCTGGAACTGTTCTTGAATTTCGTCTGTCCTTGAAAAAGTCCTGGATTGTCCTTGAATTTTTTCTGTCCTTCAAAGTCCTGGATTGTCCTTGAATGTTTTATTTGACCGCAAATCTGGGCTTGTTTCAAAATGTTTATCACCAGCGACCATACTAAAAAATCTGTATCTCGGTTTCGCTGAGATATATATATATATGCATTCGTGTATAATGAATAGTTTTTTTGTCTGAACCGATCGCAACGCAAAGGACAACGGTTAGGGAACTAAACGTTATTTCGTACGTAGCGCGCGATATGCATATTTTCATTTTTTTATAAATGTCCCACCACAACGTGCAAATGTCCTGGAAATTGTCCTTGAATGTTCTTAAATTTCGTACGAATTTTTTACTGGACACCATGTTGTTCCCCCTTCCACCTCACGAACCTCGTCGACGTAACGCTGCGATGACAAATTAATCGGCATTAGTTGCCGCGATTACATTCGCGTAATATAGATTATCGGTTGAAACTAACATTTGTGTGTACAATTTGCAGTTTGTTGGGGTTTGGTTGACGGTGCGCTACAGGAATCAGAAAGATCCACGAGCTAATCCCAGTGCTTTTCTCTAGTCTAACACCATCGCCATGTCCCCTGTCTCCTCGCACGACACTCTAAATAGATGGTGGGTGGCTTTCGTACGTTGGTTGCGATTAACATACGATAATGTAGAATTGAATCTTTCGTGTCAATGATTTTATTCATAGTCATTTGAAGATGTCAACGATGCAAGAGTAATTGGAAGTTGATAATCTGTGAAATTACTATAAACACGATAAATCCATCGATCAATTGTTTGTAATCAAAAATTGTTATGATTAACCTGCATGCCACCGTGGTTTCGATGTAAAGATAATTGATCATTCGTTACCCGACTGTGTGATATTTACAGGTGATTGCTGCTTTCATGGCGCGACGCTACAGGAATCAGTTGGATCCGGAAGAAAAAGCTGCGAGAGCCATATTTCCTCGACAGAATTATCTCTATTGAAACTACCTTGCAAAAAAAAAAAAAGATTTCACCGGGAATTTAGAGTCTGTCACACCCGCTTATTTTTCTCGCTGCACGGCTATGACCAGCAGTTTCCCGAGCGCACTAAATTTTTAAGGAAAAGGGAGGAAACAAGAAAAGGAAAAAAAAAAGAACTCGAACGTTCGAGCTATCATCGTTCCAGACTGTGCTATCGTTCAACGTATGACATTCTCTGCACGAGTTGACATTATACAAAGAGCCACTATCTAACCCCGGTATGCAGTTATATTCCGAACTGCCGAATAATTATTTTTTATCCGGTGTACTCCACGAAAAGGTCTACTGTTGTTTTTAGTTTAATTGTCGAGGCGTTGATAGATTTTAGAGTGAAAGCGGAAGGAGTATCATAGCTAAAAGTGTGTGCTCTAGTCAGCCACGAACAACACTCATACCAAGCCTCAATGCGCCTTGTAGTCTAGTGTGTTGAACAGGTCATTGTCACGTTATTATTTTATTATTTTATATATACTCGAGTACGTTTGATAAAAATGCGTAAATCCCATTATTATTTTGCTTTTCGAAGGACGCTTGCAACTTGGCTCAAATACAAAATGTTATACTAGTGTATCGTGCGAAATGGAAAAGACGAGCCTCTTTATACTTGAGACTGAGCTTCGATAATTGTCGCTTTTTTTTTGTTTGTCTGTTTGTTTTGTTTTCGTCATTGGCTCGGCGGCCTTTGCCGCGCAAGCCACGAATGACGTTTCGCGCATATCTCGTTAATTTATAGTCCCGATCTGCTCGTCAGTCTATTTGACGATTCACGTGTACACCGTGTGAATATTTCTAGTGGAGCAGTGCGAGTTTCTGATGCTCGTACGATTTACACAGATATTTCTGTTTCTCCTCGATCAAAGTTTGCTCTAAAAAAAAGCCCATGCTTCCTACGAATCCGACAATGACGCATTTATTGTTTTATAAAAAAAAACGTCTAAGTAAAAATTGTACATTATCGTAGCTTTGTAGACAAATCGAATATCGTTATAGTGCAATCGTGTGTGTGTTTCTTCTTTTTATTATTATTTGTCAACGAGTATGACGGCGCACAATCTCGCGCCTATCTTCGTTCTCACCACATCCATGTCACTCGATTTATTATTTCGTCGTCTTCACGTGCGGCGTTACATTAATTTTTCCTTGCGTGCCTGTCACAGTTGATGATTAATTATTTAAACGACTCAATTGTTTGTCTCCATTACGGTAAATATTAAGATTTATCAGACACTCGACGTTAAGAGTTATATCGGATGACGCTACAGTAGTTAGATTGTCTCTAGAATGGATACGTATATATGGAATACTGTCCTAGTATATATTGTACTGCTCTAAACGGTCTCCTGTCGTATAATCTCGAGAATTTATGTTATAATTAGGTATTATATACGTAAGATTGAGGCTGTATCGAACATGCTGTACACATTAAAGGAGGACTTCCCTTGTAAAATCATTTACGGCGCTCGATGTATTTTCCCCGGCAACTTTTTTTTCTACGCAATTTTAAATAAGTAAGAGAAGGGGTCCGCTAACAGTTTTCCACCACGGAATAACTCGCCAAGCGCGTATTGTTCGACGCGCACGTCGTGCGTGCATACTTGTCGATAGTTTGAGACAAAGGTGCCTCTCGCGCTTCGCTGTCCAAGCTTTCTACTTAACGACTCGCGGCTAAGCAGGCAGTTTTGCACTGATCACCTGACCAGGAAGTTTTTTTCCCATCATGAGTTATAAAGCTTGACGAAGTTCTCAATGCCCGCGGACAGAGTCGTCGAAGAGAATATTGGAAGGATTAAAGTTATCGGATTTAAGGGGGACGAAGAATCCAGCAAACTAAGATTTACTATAACTTTATATGCCGCACAGTATCTTTTTCAGTCAAGCGATAATTTTGCTGACTCGGCCCCCTTAAGGTTCGTTCTACCGTGGCGAACGCCGTGCAAGGAAGCTCGAGAAGGCAAGGGTACCCTACGCATGCAGGAGTCTTCCGATGCGGAGTTCCTCGAAGGCCTTCGGGGGAATGGATGCGTTTACCGGGTCGCTGTATTGCCGTAGGTCAGTTAACAATATAAGTTTGACGAAGTTCACAACGCCCGCGGATAGAATCGACGAAGAGGATCTTCCAAGGATCGACCCTTCAGGTATCGGGGACTTTTTACCAATCGCAAACGACCATGCCTTCTTTTAACCACAAAAACAATACGGATGTCCGTAATAAATTTTATGTCACTCGGTGGGAAAATTGCGGTTTTGGTGCGAAAACCCCCATTTTCACACCTTGTGAAATAAAATTTTGTTCGATACTCGTGCGAAAAACGTTTTCTGAACTCGTGTGATTGCAACACTCGCCTTCGGCTCGCGCTGCGAACTCACACTCGTCAGAAATAGTACATTACACCACGAGGCGAAAAACGTTTTTCTATCGAGTGTGAGTTTGCAGCACGAGCCAAAGGCGAGGGCTGTAATCACACGAGTTAGAAAAAGTGTTTCGCACGAGGGATGTACGAAATTTTTCATCACAAGGTGCGAAAATGGCGATTTTACGCACGCGAAGCCGGCGGAAAAGTGGCCATTTCCGCAACGAGTGATGAAAACGTTTTTTCGCACTCGTATCGAAATTTACTATTCTTCTTCGTTATCTAAAAAAACAACACTTTGAGGTATGACTGTGAATTTTTCAGGTTTTTTTAGCACGTTAATTTGTTACTCGAATCAATCGAAGGTTGCGTCCTGGCAAATTCTAGGTTCTCGCTGAGCGAGACATCGGTACGTGAAGGTTTAGTCACCGAATGCGGCTCGAATTTGCTTTTCCCTAAAAAAAATGAGCCCCCTTGAGAAAAGTTCATTACAGTTTTCATTACCGACCACGATATTTCACTGCCCCTTAAGGTCCGTTCTACCGGCGAAAAAAATGAATTCGGACCGGATGCGAAATTACCGTGCGCATCCGGTTCGAATTTGGTTTCTCCTAAAAAAAAAAATGAGCACCCTTGAGAAAAGTTCATTACAGTTTTCATTGCCGACCACGATATTTCACTTCCTCTTAAGGTCCGTTCTACCGCCGAAAAAAAGGAATTCGGGCCAGATGCGGAATTACCTTGTGCATCCGGCTCGAATTTGGTTTGTCCTAAAAAAAAAAAAAAAATGAGCACCCTTGAGAAAAGTTCTTTCCAGTTTTCATTGCCGACGACGATATTTTACTTCCCCTTAAGGTCCGTTCTACCGGCGCGAACGCCGTGCGAGGAAGATCGAGGAGAAAAGGGTAGGCATGCAGGAGTGTTCCGATGCGGAGTTCCTCGATCGCTTACCCGGAAGGAAGGATAAACGCGGCGTGGATCGAGCAGCGGTAGAGGCCTTCGGGAGAGTGGATGCGTTTACCGGGCCGCTGTCTTGCCGTAGGCCAGTTAACTATGAATACTTTGCTCACGGTGCGGATACTCCGGTAGTGCATGGCCGGACAGCGGCCACGGCAGGTGGGAACGAACCAAAGAAGCGGCGGCGAGAGTGAGTGCGTTCAACTCGAAGAGCGTCATCAGCCTCGCGCGCGCTTTGCCTCACTATTTGCAACCAGTCGGACAGTAGTATCGCCGACTGCTGTGCTCCCTCGTATAGTACAGCTATATAGACGGAGGGAGAACGATATCGAGCCGAACAATTTATTTCGCGTTCCGCACAGTGTTTCGCGAAACACGGTCGGAGTGCAACGGATCGGTAAAACTTTGTGTGTTGTTCATTTCTTTTAAAAAACTTGAAAAAGAATAAATTAAAAAAAAATCGCAATGTTTAACCGGACTTGCCGCCGACCTCCAGGAATCGCGGCGAGAATCGACTGAATCGGCGGTGAAAACGTGAGTCAAAAGCTTCCGAACCGTTTTCTCGAATATCGTCGCTCACTTCGCATGCACCGCTGTGGCGGAGGACTCTCTACTTTACATCTCATTTTTGTTTTCTTTTTCTAATGGCCATCGGGCAAGCGCCACGAGCTCCCACCTCAGTCGGATAATACCGCGAGAACGGTCGGGCCGTGAATTCTCGGCTTTCTCGAGCCGCTGTTTTTTCAGGACACGATTTATTTACAGTTTGGAATAATTCCATTATTCCGATCGTAGAAACGTCGGGCCCGGCGCTACGCGGTTCGAATCCGATTATCGACTGGCTTTCTTCGAATTTGCAGTCGGCACAAATAAAGCCGATATATAAGGCATTCCGGGAATGATCTAAGAAACTTTCCTCAATGATTTACGAGAAAACACTGAATTTAATTTTTTTTTAAATAAATCACATAAAAAATAAATTTGAAAAATCTGCATTTCCATCGTATCAACATGGTTTTCGAACTCTCTACGAATTTGGAGTCGGCGCGTACGAATGAAGGCGATATATAAGGCATTCCAGGAATGTTTTAAGAAACTTCCCTCAATCATTTACGAGAAAACGCTGAATTAAATTTTTTTAAATACATTTTTTAAAAAATCCGCATTTCCATCGTACCAACAGGGCTTTCTTCGAATTTACAGTCGGCTCCGAGGAATAAAGCCGACATACAAGGCATTTCGGGAATGATCTAAGAAACTTTCCTCAATGATGTACGAGAAAACGATAAATAATTTTTTTTTTAATAAATGAAATAAAAAATAAATGTATAAAATCTGCATTTCCATCGTACCAACAGGGCTTTCTTCGAATTTGCAGTCGGCTTGCACGAATAAAGCCGATACACCTATCTAAGAAACTTCCCTCAATGATTTACGAGAAAACGCTGAATTTAATGTTTTTAAATAAATAAAATGAAAATAAATGTACAAAATCTGCATTTCCATCGTGCCAACAGGGTTTTCTTCGAATTTGCAGTCGGCCCCAATGAATGAAGCTGCCATACAAGGCATTTCGGTGATGATCTAAGAAACTTTCCTCAATGATTTTCATGAAAACCCTGAATCTAACTTAAAAAAATATAAAATAAAAAACAAAAAAGTAAACAAAATCTGCATTGTCATCGTACCAAGAGGGCACCTTCTGTGCGGCTAGCGAGCGTAGGTCAGTGTTGTGGCGATAGACGCGCGCGCGCGCCGGGAGACCGGAACCGCGCGCGCCTCGCAGGAACAACACACTCGATACGATCTTGTGTCTGACCAGTGTTAAATAAATCGTTTCATTCTCCGCGAGGTATCCGGCCGAGAATCGCCACCGCGCTGGGGCTCCGAGTGTTGTTACGAAAAAATAGTTACAGACACCCCGTGGAATCGAGCACTTTCACGAATGGACAAACCGCTCGTCCCCTCCTCAGGCCGGGGGCGGCCCGGGACGGCGAAGTACTGTGATTATCGTTGTGTTATTGTACAACGAGCTTCGCTCGTTTCGAAAACGTTTTAGCGAAACGGGCGATTCTGGCGAACACTAAAACTTCTTCGCGAGCACGATAATTGTAATTTTCTTCCCGTAAAGCGAAATTCGTTAAGGGAACGGCTCTCCGCCGATAGTGTTTGCTTTCCGATACATAATTGTCGTAATAGCTCGTTGAACAGGTCGACTCTTGGCAAACCGCACGACTTTATGTGCATAAATAAGTTACTTGCGGCACGGTAGCATTGCCGCCGAAGCGATTCGGTAATATCTCCTTCCTGTGACGTTCACTTTGAAAGGGTACCCGCTGGTTATGCCGAGCTATTCCTAGATATACGCGTTTCGATAATCAATAATACGGCGAGGGAGAGTGCGGGGCAAAACGGACTCAAGGAAAAAAAAAGCCGCGTTACACCAAATCATGCTCTGGGCCGTTTTGCCCCGCTTTTTTTTGCCAGCTCACACACAGACGCGAAAGTGTTCGATGAGCGGTTGAGAAAAATTTTTTTTTACGCTCTATCGAGAACAAATGCAAAGCATCGATAAACCGGGAGAACTAGAAACGCCGCTCGATGTGATACGCTCAATGAGGGTCGATCTATCGTTACGCCGTAACTGCCCCACGTATCGTATCGTCCGGTTGCATTTCTCTAAATTTTTTTTTTATCAACAAAATAAAATGTAAATGTCAAAAATCTGCATTACCATCCGAAGCGATTCGGTAATATCTCCTTCCTGTGACGTTCACTTTGAAAGGGTACCCGCTGGTTATGCCGAGCTATTCCTAGATATACGCGTTTTGATAATCAATAATACGGCGTGGGAGAGTGCGGGGCAAAATGGTCTCAAAGAAAAAAAAAGTCGTGTTACAGCAAATCATGCTCTGGGCCGTTTTGCCCCGCTTTTTTGCCAGCCCATACACAGACGCGAAAGTGTTCGATGGGCGGTTGAAATTTTTTCTTTTTATTACGCTCTATCGAGCACAAATGCAAAGCATCGATAAACCGGCAGAACTAGAAACGCCGCTCGATGTGATACGCTCAATGAGAGTCGATCTATCGTTACGCCGTAACTGCCCCACGTATCATATCGTCCGGTTGCATTTCTCAGAAATTTTTTTTACAAACGTAATAAAAAATAAATGTGAAAAATCTGCATTACCATCCGAAGCGATTCGGTAATACCTCCTTCCTGTGACGTTCACTTTGAAAAGGTACCCGCTGTTTATGCCGAACTATTCCTAGATATAGGGTAAAAGTGGGAAATATGGCCCGGTTCATATATCATTGATTTACGTGTTAATCGAGGTGGGCCATATTCACCACTTTTACCCTACGCGTTTCGATAATCAATAATACGGCGAGGGATAGTGCGGGGCAAAACGGACTCAAAGAAAAAAAAAGTCGCGTTACAGCAAAGCATGCTCTGGGCCGTTTTGCCCCACTTTTTTTTTTGCCGGCCCACACACAGATGCGAAAATGTTCGATGGGCGGTTGAAAAAAAAAAGTTTGACGCTCTATCGAGCACAAATGCAAAGCATCGATAAACCGGGAGAACTAGAAACGCCGCCCGATGTGATACGCTCAATGAGAGTCGATCTATCGTTACGCCGTAACTGCCCCGCGTATCATATCGTCCGGTTGCATTTCTCAGACATTTTTTTTATAATTTTTTTTCTTCTATCTTTTAGCCCGCCCCGCCTGCCGCGGGCAGGTTAAACTTGTCGGAACAAAATGTTGCATCGCGCCGAGCTTTCTTGGCAATTCGCAACTTGTGTACGTTATCGTTATGACTAGTCGCCCGGGCGGCAAACTCCACTTGCCCAACTGGGCAAAAGTATGGGTCTCGCCAAACGACTTCCACGAAAGTACGATTTCCTCTCCGTTCCACGCGGCGAGAGTCTCTCTATATTGCCCACAGCTCGTCGGGCACCTCGAGAGCCTCTCCGGTGCTGCAGTCGATCCCGTGTAACTGTGTGTTCAACGACAACGGAACAATTCAGACTGCAACCGAGTTCGTACGAGAGTCAAACTCATCTTATTCCGTTTCGTGTGGTATCATTTTTTTTTTTTTACGTCGTATAATGGCCAGTCGGCTTGAGACGCTCGGCGGAAGAACGATAAGAAAAAAGATACAGCCGCGCTTGCCGTTTCGTTCTATTTATCGCCAAACGATCGTGGAAGTCAGTCCGTAGATCTCCTCGCCGCTTTTCCTCTGTTCGCCGCTCTCTCGCCGCTCCGTTCTCCACCTAGATCGCCGCATTCATATACCCACTTTTTAATATCTGTATTATTATATATCCAAACGAAGACACTGGCCGATTTTTAAAGCCGGCCACTCGCCATCGCCGATGCATTAGAGAGCAATAAAATATTGTTCGATGCGGAGTACAGGCTCGGGATAAAATAAATACTCGAAACTAAAAATTAAAATTATAATAGATAAAATAACAAAAAAGACGGAAGGAAGTGAGGAAAAGCGAGCGCACGCGACACGTCGCGAACGCTAAGGATTTAATCACTCGGGTGTAATTGCCGGAATAATTTTACGTCCGAAAAAAAAAAAAAAACAAAACAAAACAATGGTAAGCACCGGCGAACTCGTTCCGTTTTTTTCCTCTCGCTGTTTCTCGCTGGGTTCGAATGGGTTTTCCCGTTATCGTTTCCGTGGGCTGGGGGAAGCCTAGGAGCATAAACGACGAACGACTATTCGGCGCCTCCGACAATTTTCGTTCGAGCGTGAAAAGTTTCTTCGATTCTCGTGTCTGCCGTTTCCCTCGTTTCCCATTTTATTCGCAATTTGACTTGCACTCTTCGGTAGCGCCGAGCGCAATGTATAGCGCTCGCTTCCGTCCCCGGAAGCGAATACTTTTTGGGGGCTATCAAAATTGTCAAAAATGAATAATCATCGAGTAAGATATGGGAAAGAGAGAGTGCGGGGCAAAACGGACCAGCGTCCGCAATGCGAGAAGCGCAATATGGGATTGCGCAATTTGGGATGCCATTGTCAAAAATGAATAAGCGTCCAGTGCGATATGGAACAGAGTGGGGCGAAATGGACCAGCGTCCCCAATGCGAGACGCGCAATATGGGATTGCCAAAAATGAATAATAGTCCAGTAAGATATAGAGCAGAGTGGGGCAAAATGGACAATTCTGTATGAGCGTTTTACTTTTGTGTCCCTCGGGGAAAAAATTGTAAAAATAGTCCGTCTTGTTCCGCTCTCCCCCTGTCAAAGCTGAAACAACGAAGGAAGGTGTGGATTCCGACTCTCTATTCAATTTGGCATTCACCAGCGTTTCATCGGATTGTCCCGCTTGACTGGGCGCTCTTTCACTCGCTGTGCCTGATCCTTGTGCCGAATATCTCCTGCCTTCGGCGTGCACCGAAAACCGGGGCAAAATGGTCACGATGTTGAACGAATACAGAGCACTGGTCTATTTTGCCCCAGGATTGCGTTCTTCCACGCATCCTTGTGCCGAATATCTCCTACATTCGGCGTGCAAGGAAAACCGGGGCAAAATGGTCACGATGTTGACTGAATACAGAACACTGGTCCATTTTGCCCCAGAATTGCGTTCTTCCACGCTTCCTTGTGCCGAATATCTCCTGCGTTCGCCGTGCAAGGAAAACCGGGGCAAAATGGTCACGAAGTTTACCGAACACAGAGCACTGGTCCATTTTGCCCCAGGATTGCGTTCTTCCCCGCAGTACGCCAAACCTGTCCGCTAAATCTCAACGTTATTTCACTCCAATCCCGATCTGCAATTTATCGATACATGTTCCTCCGATCGCTTCCTCATTCTCCGCCGCGAGTGCAAACAAAATACAGTGCACGCGTAACGATATGTTGCGGAGATGGGGTTTACTACGCGAGTTTTCACACGTCGCCCGACGTTTTGCCGAGGTCGTCGAAACTGCCTTGATCTTCATCCTCGCGAATCCCGGTCTCTCGCTGTCGAGTCTGCTCGTTTTCCGAGCGCTATCCCACATTTCTTCCTTCGCTTCCTCCTCGCATACTCGGGGATTCTCGTAACGACCTCGGCCACGAACGCCCGCGCGTCAGCAGAGTTCTGCTCAACCGGTGCCGAGACTCCGACCTACGCCAATGCCGGGACAATGCTCGCTTTATTAATTTTCACAAGGCTCCATCGCGTGCACTACGAAAGTATCCTCGTCTCGGAAGATCGACTGTACGCATTAAATCCGATATTTAACGCCGATATCTAGATCGAACAAAAAAAAATATATATCGAGGCACTTCTGCGTACCGTCTAACTGGCCACTTAAAACTTTCGCTGGATCCGCGGATGCCTCGCCGCACGAGAGATCTCTCGGCGGCGGTGTTAATTTTTTTTTTTAATACTCTCCGACGTTCATTTTCACCGGTATGAGCCCTCCGGGCCTCTCGGGAATTTATGTACCCCCGAGCGTTTCTGCTCGAAGACTTTATTAATTTACAACTTCCGAAAATAATCGAGCCTCCGTCGGCGTGCAATTCAACGCCGCCGGGTGAACGCCTCGCTGAACCGCGCGGCGGTATCACACCTGCAATATTTCGATCGCTTCCGGTGCGATTTTTCATGGAAAACATCGAACTAGGAACCAAACCGATGGAAGATCTATGTTTTGCAGTAAAACAAAGATACATCGGTCCGCGATCGAGAATTTATTTTCTTTCCATTAATTACGGTCTACGTGGCGACAAATAATAATAATAATAATAATAATAATAATAATAATAATAATAATAATAATAATAATAATAATAATAATAATAATAATAATAATAATAATAATAATAATAATAATAATAATAATAATAATAATAATAATAATAATGTGTCAATCAATATCGCGCGGCTCATGTGTCCGAGCCTTCTCATATTTTCTGGCAATGTTAAACATATTTTCAAGCCTCGTTGTATTCGATGGAATATATTTGTATATATATGTTACTGTTACCCAACCCACCGATCGAGCGCGTGTTATATTTCATATTATATTATGTATTATGTAAGGTTTATGATACAGTTGAAAGGCACTCGGACCATTGGGCCAATTACGTCTATCGGTAGGTGAAATTTAAATAACACCGACCACACTGTACGGAAAGTGCGTCGAGCGGGCAGTCCGGATTGCCTTCTTTTTTTTATTTTATTTTATTTTATTTTTTTGAAGTCAACCAGACAAGACAAGCCGAACGAGATACGCAAAGTGAAGGTAGTCGCGAGAATATCACGAGTATCGAAGCGTGCGGAGACTTTTTAGAACTCCGTGAAAAGTAGCTCTGCCCGGATAATGTGGTTCATTCGACACAGTAACCCGTGCACGTTTATTCGAGAGGTACGCACCGGATTAACGAGTCAAGTGCTCACCGTCACGTTCTCGTCGAAGCCGAGGAAGAAGTCTGGGTTATATTGTCGAGATCGCACGAAAAAAAAAAGTTCGTAAATTTAAGAAACATTTCTTGTTCACAAAGTTCCACATCTTCTTGGTAAGTTTACATTTTTTAATTTAGAAACAAAACGTAGTTGTGATGAAAAAAAAACAAAAATTAAATCTGACAAGAATAGAATTTGTAACATTACGGTAAAAAAAAAAATATATATATTGTGGACATTTGTGAACGAGAAATGTTTGTACGAATGTATGAAGCCTCATTTACCGTGCAACGCAATTTCAATGTAGAGCTGGGCAAAGTACAAAAAAATACTTCAGTACCAAGTACAAAGTATCACAAGTACTCGAAGTATTTCTCACGTACTTTTTGCAATTATGTTCGTGGCGTTAAGCGTTATCTAGGCTTAAAAAAAAAGGTGCAAAGTAAGTTGCACAAGTTTTCATTATTTATTACAATTTTGCGTATAGCTTTCTCTATAAGAAACTTCATTGATCGATTTTCACTTCCTGATAGCGGAAACTATTTTATAAATAGCGCAAAATTGTAATAAATGGGCTGCCATGAGCAAATTACTGTGAATCTTTTTTCGCGATATTCATAATTTCTTATGTCGAGGCTTTTTTTTATCTGTTTAACAATTTAAAAAATCCATTAAAAAAATGTCATACAAAATTTCATAAACAAAAAAACGAAAAGGAAGGAAAGCGTTCTTGTTTATTTTTTAAATAAAAAAAAAATCTCGTTAAAAATATACGTATCGAAAAGTTTAGACAGATAATCATATTTTAATGGAAACAGGATGTCATGCTACTCACCGACTAACCGTAATGGAATGCGAAAGAATACTTGAGTACTACGAGTACGTATTTGAAGTCCCAAACATGTCCCGGTACTTCAAGTTCTGTCCGGCTCCAGTTTCAATCGAAGCACGCGCGGTTCGAAATTGTCGGTCGATGCAGGAGATTCCAGAGCGACGCGAAAACGAGTTTTAATCGTGACAAAATCGCGTTTTGGCCCGGGACGCTACCGAGGACGCAATGCAGGTCAACGAGTCAGGAATATCAGTTATCTTGCGGGTCACTTTTGTTTCCGCGTTATTCGAAACAACGAATTCGAGTTTGGAGTCGAGTCGGATAATCAGGTTCGCGCGGGGCAGCGAAGCAAGTGATCGGGCAGGTAGGCATTGCAGGGCAGGCCGGGCGTGGGGACAGGAACGAGAGTTTGAGGCAGAGCGAAGGAATCGGCGGGGCCCCGAGAGCGTTGCCAGTAACCGCCGATGTCAGTCACTCGTGAAACGTGGAACTAGTCGAAAGTTTAGCCTCTTGACCGCGGAGCTCTCGTTTGCTCGATTTTTACTTTTCGGTCCAACCGAGCGAGCGAAGGTGTGTGTTCGCCGATGAAACTTAAACTCGGCCGCGCATCGGATCCTATTAATCTCGGGCGTCTCTCCGGAGGTCGTTTTTTTCCACCGGAATTCAGTGTCTGAAATAAAAAAAAGCGGGAGGAAAGAACAAAAAGGACGATTCGGTGGCTCGATGAAAAATGAGCCATTACCCTCAACGACGATAAGGTTCGCCCATCCTCCACCCTCAATTTTTACGACTGACACTCGCGAAACTTTGCAAACGTAAGACGCCTCGCGATTTACGCGACCCTAGATCGCCCACGACTCCGGTCCGACCCCTCGTCCTCCATTCCCGTCCCGCCGCCAACCAAATCCCGATAATACGAGAGCCGTCTAAGAAAGCTCTTCGCCGATTCTCGGAGTCATCGAAAAAAAATTGACTCCGGTTCACAGGTCCCTCGTCCTCTCGATCCCGGCCCATCATCCCTCGCCCTCGTACGTACCGTCTCATCCCCCCGGACGGCGGCGTTGACATTATGCACACATTTCGCCGCGTCGCCGGCTGCTTGGATAACGCCGAACGTAGAGATACTCATGTAAATCTGTGTCAGGATCGATGCCAAATTGGAAACGTCCTATGTATGTGCGTGCATGTGTTCGCCACTTTCGGGTGTGATTTCGTCCTTGCAAGCTGCCGCGTCGATATGAAGGCCCTTGGGAGGGCGGCGGATCAGGGGGGGGGGGGAGCTGGGGAGCTGTCGTTATGTGATGTGGTGTGACGTAAACAGAGATCTTTCGGCAAGTAGTGAAGAAACTTAAGGTCACCGGGGTGTCCTGTTGCAGGAATCGTTTTCATGCGGAGCACGTGATAGCGGGTGACATCGTACGCGTGGAGGGCGTACCGGAAGTGGAAGCAGCTTCGCTGGAGCGGGGAGGGCGCTCCGGAGGGCCGCAGGATCGGGCGCAGCGGGAGGATCCTCAGCAGCATCATGCCGGAATCGGGGGTCACGGGTGTCTTGTCCCTGAAAACAATCGTCTTCTTGTTCGTCCTTGCGGAAGTGCGGCTTAATTACGCAACAGGTAATCTGCAATGATCACGTACGGTACATATTCGCACGTGTGTATATGTATATGTATATGTATATGTATATGTATATGTATATGTATATGTATATGTATATGTATATGTATATGTATATGTATATGTATATGTATATGTATATGTATATGTATATGTATATGTATATGTATATGTATATGTATATGTATATGTATATGTATATGTATATGTATATGTATATGTATATGTATATGTATATGTATATGTATATGTATATACACATAGTTGTAGACATTATTAATTTATCGAAACAATGACAATATCAAAGTTAACAATAGATCCATCGGTTCGCCGCTTCCCATTCACATGATCGTTAGCATTCGGGATCGTGAGATCTGGGTCTCCGGCGTTCTGTGTGCCACGGCTGGAGGTGCCGGGCGTCTGATATACAACCCGCGTGCGTAGAGTTGCACAGCTGTGCGGCTATTGTCTCGTAGCGTTGGGCCGTAAAATGCAGGGGGGGGGGGGGGGTGCGGGGTAAAACGGACTCGCTTCGAGACGAGGCCTCTATTTTCCGACTCCGGCTGAAATTCTCTTAAACGGTCCGTTTTACCCGGGTGTTCCGTCTCGCCCCGCCCCCCCCCCCCCCCAGGCCCGCAAGATCCTTCCGACGATAATTATCTCAGCTGTTTCGCGCTCTCGCGTCGATAGACTAAATCCTCTCGTCCGTTGTTATTTATTGTTATATTGTTGTCGGGATAATGAGAGTCGCTCGGGTTTAAAGAGATAGTGCAAGGCGGCGATAGTGCAACCGCCCGTTATGAGCTAGTAAAATATATTCATGCGGTCCGCGAACGAGGCGCGGTTGACTCGTAGTTTTGGTTATTCAGCGCGACTGTCCTAGGGCCGTGGAATATATTTTAGGGAATGTTGGATGGAAGGCCGGATTCCTTGGAGGATATTCCTCTATATCTGTATAGCTGACTCGCTGCCGCGGAGCTTTCCGACGAGGGGGAGGGAGAGAAATCGAGGGACGGACGGAAATGTGTTCGGCGACGAGACGGAGTCTGCGGACGAATCGGTGCAAGACACCGTTCGACAATGCATCCGTGGGTCTTAGCCGCTGTGCAGCCGAGTCCGCGCTCCATTCCTTCGCACAAACTAAACAACACGATACAAGAGGTATACAGATATAGAGTTTAACGGGGATAATAGAGGAATCAGAGTTGTACAGCGAGGAGGGGGTGGGGGAGGAGGGAGAGAAAGAGAAAAAGGCACGTTCGGCCTTGGCCCAGTTTCCAATCGGGGAAAAGCTCTCCCTCACTCTCTTTCACTCTCGCGCTCGCGCTAGCAAAAGCTCGCTTGAGTAAATATCGGGATGGCATAGGTTAGCGCGCGCCGGTGGTGGAACCACCGGCAGCAGCCGCTCCGCCGACCCACCTCGTACGGTATAATCGGCCGTTTGTAGTTATAGTACAACGCTGGACCGCTCCTTCATGCATTGGCGACTCTCCGCCGTTACATACGGGTACCAGTACGAGATTCCCGGGCAAAACGGGCAGGCTAAGATATGAAATGCGTTCCAATTAGTCCGGAACCCATGAATCGTCGGTAGGTTAACAAAACAAAAATAAAAATAAATATGAATATAATATAAATAAATATAATATAAATAAATATAATATAAATAAATATAATATAAATAAATATAATATAAATAAATATAATATAAATAAATATAATATAAATATTAGGGTGTTTCAAAAGAGGCATTTTATTTTTCTTCCACCCTTTTGTAGTACCGATTTCGATCTCAAAGTGAACCTCGGAAAAGGCGGTGCCTAGCAAAGAATCCTAAGAGGATGTCGCATTCGACGTTTTACCCAAAAAATGCGATACCTCTCAAACTTAATTGTCAGCGAGCGCCTTGCGCTGGATTTTTTTTATCGATCAAAGTACATAGTTCTACGGGCTGGGAGCTTAACTTTTTGTCATTTTTTTTTGTATTAAATACAAAAGACTTCGATTTCTAAATTCGTATATAGAAAACTCTAAAACTGTCCAGTAGGATGAATTTGTTGTAAAAATTCTTTCCACACTCTAAAAGTATAGATTTTAATCTGAAATTAAACCTCGCGAACGGCAGGCCTAAGCAAAAAATTTTAGGAGATGCCGCATTCGGCGTTTATACCGAAAAAAAAGAAAATCAAATTTTTTCGGTACAAACGTTGAATGCGGCAACTCTTAGAATTTTTTGCTAGGGACCGCCTTTAGTGAGGTTCAATTTGAGATAAAAATCTGTACTTTAAAAGGGTGGTAGGAAATTAAAAGAAAAAAAAGTCGTTTTTGAGAAACACCCTATTGTGCAGATAAATATAATATAAAAAAATACAAATATTATGAAAATGCAAATATAAATATACATTTATATTGGTAAA
This sequence comes from Ichneumon xanthorius, assembly GCA_917499995.1. Classification (NCBI taxonomy): domain Eukaryota; kingdom Metazoa; phylum Arthropoda; class Insecta; order Hymenoptera; family Ichneumonidae; genus Ichneumon; species Ichneumon xanthorius. The sequence goes on along the minus strand of OU824208.1, from coordinate 14,229,773 downwards.
TAAATAAACTCAAACCACCGGCGGGCGGCAGCCGCTCTGCCGGGCCACCTCGTACGGTATAATCGGGCGGTTGTAGTGTATACCACAACGCTAGACCGCTCTTTCATGCATTGGCGACTCTCGGCTGTTACATACGGGTACCAGTTTCAGATGCACGGGCAAAATGGACACTCTAAGATATAAAATGCGTTCCAATTAATCCGGAATCCATAAATCGTCGGTAGGTTAACAAAACAAAAATAAAAATAAATAAACTCATTAGTTTGATGTAATTACTGCGGGAATCCGAGGAAAGTTTCATCGATTTCGCACCGTTCCCGCGGGACATGGATTTTTTTTTGTCGCCCCGATTCGAGAGACATCCAACCGTACCTCGCATGCGCGTTATATCCGGTCTCCGTTTTTCCCCTTTCGGGAAAAAAAGACGCAAAAAAAATTGACCCATTTTGCCCCGTGTCTGCACTTTCCAGCGGTGCCGGTATGCCCTACAGTAAAAAAATCCGACGCGGCACGAGGAACGTGGGGGGCGCGGGGAGAGCGATGCGATTGTTCCAATCGAACGTTCACCGCCTCGACTCGATAACGAGGCGAGGCAGTACCTGCTCGGCGTACTCGTTTTCTGGAATTCGCTGACGCTTATACGTAATTGCTTTCGGATTAATAACCGTAAAGACATGTAAAACATATTTTTTATTAGAAAAAAATGTTTATTTAAAAAAAATCCATATGCACAAAATAAATGTTTTCCTCTCTCCAGCGAGCTTGCGGTGTGCGGACAATCGATAATAGTTATTTGTATGGCAAGGGCGTAGAAAGGGAGTTCTTGACGAGTGTGAAAATGCCATTCACACGGGTCAGAACTCCCTTTTCTACATCCATGTCATTCGCATAATTTTTCCTACCAAATTCACGAAAGTCACGCTTTTCGTGGTAGGAAAGTGTGCCCAAAATAGTACTTTGCGATACAAGAGCGAAAAAGCCAACTTTATACGCACGCTGTGAAGTGCGACTTGCTTCACAGTCCGCGTATCATGTTCGCTATACCGCACTAGTATCGCATAATATTTTATGTAACGAATACAGGAGAAGTGCACGGAGAAAACTAGTTCTGTTTCTCTAACAAAATGTAGATCGTTAATAATTTAATGTTGTGGTAACAAAAATATTTGGCTGCTACAGCAAAATATTTGTTGCCACAGCAAAATATTTGCTGCCACAGCAAATTATTTGCTGCCACAGCAAATTATTTGTTGCCACAACAAAAAATTTGTTGCCACAGCAAAATATTTGCTGCCACAGCAAAATATTTGCTGCCACAGCAAAATATTTGCTGCCACAGCAAAATATTTTGTTATCCCTATGTTAACCAGGTAAATCAGTTATGGTAACAAAATTCTTGTCATCCCAACAATTTTTTTTCTCCTCCTGATTGAGGCGCTGTACAACCAACGCGCAATAAAGTACGAGCAGCGTGCAATAAATTCCCGAAATCGCAAGCAAGGGAACCGATCTGCGCATGCGCCGGGAATTTACTAAACTCATGGCTGCAAAGCGCCACTTGCGCCACTCTCGGTAGGCACGGAAAGTAGCGCTTTTCATGCACGAGTCCCATAAAGGCGCTTTTCCGCACTAGTGCGGGGAAAAAGACCATAGTGGGTTTGTACGCATGCGCAGTATTTTTCCCGCACTTGATGCGAAAAAGTGCCTTTCTGCGTAGACTTCACAGGAACAAAAAAGCTGGATTTTACGTGCGTGCGTTAGGAAAAATGATTTTTTAGGTGTCAAGAAGCCGAGCAAAAGCGCCCCAGTGATAAACCGGTTTAAAATGTCGCGGGTAAGTGAACCCGAGAAGCGAGTAACGACGGTTTTAGCGGCAAACAGGAACGTCCGGCTTTTCATTTCATTTAGTCTAGAGTATATCGTGCGCGGAGAGCTCGGACCGAGACGACGTCGAAAGGGCAACAAGCGAAAGTGGGGAGAGAGAGAGAGCTCCGTGCCCGAATAAATTGTGTCGATAACATCGGCGAGCGGGAAACCTCTCCGGCCATGGTTAACTCGGGAAGAGTAATGAAATCGGCGGTACCGCCGTCTAATCCCCGAACGGGCCCTCCGTCTCGATGATAACGATGCGGATAAAGCTTTGAATCGTAACAATACCGGTTTTATCTTGCCCTCTTTACGCCGCGTCGACGACCTTGAGTGAAACATTTTCTTTTTCTTTTTATTACTTCGTTCAGTTGCGCTCGACATACGGTATAAGAAGCTCGATTGCGATCGGTCAGACTCATCGGGAATCTTCTTCTCCGTATTGACAATTTGCCGCGGCAATCCCGACGATTGGTCAACGTTAATTGAGAATCTGACGAGCGCGAGGAGAGTGAAGTCTCTCGATCGGAACGCGTGCCAGGCTGAAGCGCTATTATAGACTTCCGCTTACCGACCGGAAGAAGCCGTTAGGGTCTTTAAAAAAATGCTACATGCAAAGGACACTCTGTTACCTATACGGAGAGAATGTTCTCAGAGAAATGACCATGAATCTGGTAAAAACCGACAGAACTATCGGGTATATGGGAACTACAGCTACTTCCTGGCGAACATTCGTATTAAACTTTAGACGCTCTGCTAAAAAATATGGTAATTTTGGCTATCTCGGATATTACCCGAATATACGGTCATTTTTGCTACCATATAAGTACTTCTTACTAGTAAATTCGCAGATATTATCCGAATGTCCCGTAATTTTTGCTGCAATAAAAGTACTTCTTACTAGGAAATATAGTAACCCGTGGCGTCTCGATTGCGAACCGTTTGTAGGTTGTACCGGTATATTATGGCGATAATATTTTTCTTGAGTATGCGTATATAAAAAAATACGATCGACGAAATTCTCAGTGTTAATCCACTGAACGCTCAGTTTTAATCCACCGAGTTCTCAGTTTTAATCCACTGAATTCTTAGTTTAAATCCACTGAGTTCTCAGTTTTAATCTACTGAGCTCTTAGTTTCAATCCACAAAATTCTTAGTTTTAATCCACGAAATTCTTAGTCTTATACACGAAATTGTAAGTCAGATACGCAAAATTTTTCCAACCCGCCTCCTAGAAAAAATGACCACATGGCTTGGGTAAACATGGCTACAGCCGCTGCGAAAATTGAGCATATCGCTAATGATGGTCCTACACTGAAAAAAAATCGCTTGCGGGCTGCCGAAGAAAAAAAAATGTTTGTTTTAATTCTACTCTCAATTCTTACAATTCCATGTGATACTGAAACAACAACAGCAAGACTGTCAAGGTGACATGTTATCGTTTCAATCCGGTATGAAATTGTACGAACTCAGACTAGAATTGAAACAACGTTTTTACTTCTTCGGCAGCCCGCAAGCAAATTTCATTTGATTCAATGATATTTTATTTTCAGTGTAGCATCCCACGTTGTCAGGTCGAAATTGACTTGTTAGTTTTTCCGAGATCCTTCTCTCAGTATAGATGAAAAAAAAACCGGGAAAGTCGTTACGAATGAAAAGAATTTTAATCGTCACAGTAATGAGAGTAAAAAAAATAGGCTTATTGGAAAAAACGTAGAAATACTAATTGCATTACGTGATCGTTGCAGCATGCCAATTCTACCCGGTCGGAGAGTACCTGAAGTTCGTCAGAGTGCCGGAGAACTTGTCCGTCGGCGACGAGGTTCTCTCGCTGGAGGTTCATCCGCGGAGTCATCTGACGATAATGCCGATCGACAAGGTCACTCCTATTCGGCGAATGACGACGATGATCGTTACCGGAAATGGATATCGATTAAACGACAACGATATGATATTGCAGGAGGAGGACGCGCTCTACTTCGCTCACAGGGACGTGAACGATACCCACGTATCGGTTATCCTGGAGCAGTCCCTCGAGGATCTCGTCGACGCCGAGCAGCCCCGGAATTTATTGAAGTTTCGATTCGTCTGCGACTACTCGGCTGGTGCCGACAGCCTGGTAATTCGACGATTTGTAACTTAACTATCCGCGTTCCGCGCTTGTCCGTTTGTTGCGAATTGATAACTCGTGTGCCGAAGAACTTACCGACCAGGAAACGATACTTGACCGGCGGACGGACGGACGGACACGCACCTAAACGGGACGGACCGGCTGTGGGGAGATTTTTCGTGAGTAGAGCATACCGGCGGTGCGACGAGTGTTATGAGATCGAGCCGCTGGGACAGTCGGACCCGAGGCGACACGAGAGGAGAATATCGATTACACACGACACTGGACCACACACGTACACACGGACAGAACAGAGACCACTATCCGGCGATATACAACGCGCCAAAGAGTTTCGACCTTGTCACGCAATTAATTCTCGAATCCAATTAAAATGTTTAACGCAGTCGGGTATAATAAATTTACATAAAAATAAAAGGGGGGGGGGGAGAAAAAAAGGAGAACAGAAAAACCAATTGTACGTATTCGACGGGCCCTGCAACTGCGGCAGAACGGAGCATCTCGTCTCAGTCGGTGCACTTTTCTCTCTTATTTACTTTCCGGGAGTGTACGGGAGGATAGTAGTTACTTTCCAACGAAAGCACGAACGTGACGGCCTGTATTATGATCGGCGTAAAACGTAAAAAAAAGAGAGAAAGAGGAAAAAAAAATACCATCCTCTCTTTCCGAGAGCGTGACCGTCCTGGCTAGAGATACATCGCGTGCCTCGCTATTCCATGGCCCAAACGACCCGCGTATAATTTTTTTTCCTCTTCTTTATTCTCCTTTTTTTTTCTTCCCTCGGCTCGCGTCGGCGTTAATGGTACTCCGATAATGGTAATAATTAAGTCGAAGAAATGCACTTAACGGGCTTTAATGTCGGATCCAAAGATAAACGGCGATCAACGATAATTCGAATGCAAATAGGTATCATCGCATCTCTCGGTGACCGTGTACGTCGAGGATGTTAACGATCACGCGCCCGAATTCGTCGGGGCGCCTTATCACGTAACCGTTGATGAATTCACACCGACAGGTGAGAGGTTTGATATTTTGTAGTTTACATAAGTAAAAAAAATAAAGAATCGTGTACTTTCACTCGCGGATATACAAACCACACTGTTAATAAAAAATTGCAAATTTAATGCACCGGACTGGCTGTTTTATGTACAAACTGGTACATAAAATCTAACGTACAATTTTGATGAAAAATGAATGAACTTTTATAGTGAAATTAAAGTAAACTACTGAATTTAAAGTAGAAGAGAACGAGGTAAAATGGGACGGTGGGGCAAAAGGCAATTTTCCAATCATTTATGGATGGGACAGTGGGTCAAAACCGGAGAGAAAATCCACATGTACCGATGGGGCAAAATGGGACATCCAAAAATGATTGGGAAATTGCGTTTTGCTTACGGTCCCGTTTTGCCGGACTGTTCCATTTTGCCCCGCTCTACCTACTTTATAATAAAATTAATCTAAATAACGAAAAACAAAGTATTCTAAACTTTCTAATATATCATAAGTTAGTTTTTCACCACAATTGTACATGAAATTCAATACCCCAGTTTATGCATAAAAACTTTCAGTACCAGTACTTTCCATACGAATTGTTTTACCACTGTACAAAAAAACTATTGATCACAGTGAATAATTTAATGATTTTAATATATCCGTAAGATCGGGCCCTAAAAAATCGTCGATCGTCCTATGATGTTTTTTCCGCCGCGAATGACATGTTTCAGGTCTGACGATATTCCGCGGTATCCACGCTTCGGACGGTGACAAGCCCAACACGCCGAACAGCGACGTCCATTACGCGATAGTGAAAGGCAACGAGGATGGAAAATTTTCTCTCGAGTCGGGTCACAGGACGGCGCTGATTCTACGCAAGTCCCTGGACTACGACACCGGCGATCGGGAGTTTTCTCTGGTCGTAACTGCGACGGTGAGTCAGGAAAAAAATTATTCACCCGTTCGCCGAGAGAAAGACAGGGGGATAAGCTCGGTACAGATAATCGCGTCGGAGCTAATTCCCCGATAGCCGTTCGGTTCTCGCACGCGAGACGATTCGGCGTCCACGCGCGAGCGGAGAGCATGCGATGCCGGAGAGAGCAGCTCCGGTTCCGTACAATTTCCGAGCTTGGCTTACGACGAGTTTTGTCGTCGATGTCGGAGGAGCTTACGAATTTCCGAAGCAGATCTTCACCCATCCGTGAAAGTACACGGCGTTCCTCTCTTCCCCGCCCCGGTCTGCAAAACGCGCTGCGCATGCGCGATGGATCCGAATCAATCGATATCGCCCTCCAGCACGGGACCGAGTCGCTTTACCCAAAGTGATTTCGAGTCCGTCCTCGTACGATCGTCACTGTCAAGATCTCGGCTACGAGAATTTACCCGGAGTTGTCCGTCGCGGAGGGTTCGCGGGACCGCGGGGGAACGACGGGTGAGACCGTCGACTATAAAGGACGAACGACGCTTGGGTTGCAACTTGTCGCTATCGTTTTCGAGCTACGGACTCCCCACGATTATTCCGCGAGAATAGAATTTCAATTGAGAACCCGAGGAATCGTCGGAGCGGTTACGTACGGCGAAGGATCCGCCGAGTCGCGTCTGCGTACACTGAGAAAAAGAAATGGTTGTCTTAAGCAAATGCGCGGTCACATACGTTCAAAGGTGTATTTGGTTGGTACAACAAAAATGTTTGTTTCAATCGACAAATTGTGAATAAATTGAAGCGAATAATCGTTTAATAAGACAATGCTTTATTTGTACGAAACAAACAACAGCTTTGAACGTATGTAACCGCAACTTTTGATTAAGCCGACCAATTTTTTTTCTCAGTGTATACAGTAGAACCTCGATTATCCGAACACCCTTTATTCGAATCCTCTGTTATCCGAACCGCCGCTGGTTCGGATAAAGTTTCTATTATCCGAACTATTGCGCGAAATTCTCGTATCCTTAAATTGTTGCACGCCAGTACATGGTTGCGCTCTACAAAAAAGCGAACTCAAGAACACTCGAGCTCGCATAGATTTACACAGCACTGCCGTAAATGCCCGTCAGTCGTATGCGCAGTATTTATTAGTTTCTCAGCCGAGCAAATACACACGTATTCAAAATTTATTTTCGTTAATCTACTGGTCTCGTAGTTTAGTGCGTTATGGATTCAACGTCCTGTCCTTCGACTTCTAAGAGCAAGCATAATATGCTGACGCATATGATGCTTGGAAGTCAACGATCTCTGACATTAAAAACAAATTTGCCTGCGAAAAAACGTACAACTCTCTTGCTCCAAACGAAAATTGTGGACTTCGTGATGAAGGTTTGAAGTTTCCGTTGAATATCATAAAAATACATGTATCACGTTATTCCTCAAATATATATCATAATTAGGGGAGAGCGGGGCAAAATGGGACAGTGGGGCAAAACGGGATAGCGAGGGCAAAACTCAATTTTACAATAATTGTTGGATGCCCCATTTTGTCCCAACGATACATCCGAATCTGCAACCGCGTTTTGCCCCACGGACCACCATCGCGACCATCCAAAAGTTATTGGAAAATTGCGTTTTGTCTCATTATCCCGTTTTGCCCCGCTGTGCCATTTTTCCCCGCTCTCCCCTATTTAAAATATATGGGTACTGTAATTTTTTCGATATGTATCGCGATGTATCGTTTAACACATCTTCACTGTTCTGTTATCCGAATTTTCGTTAATCCGAACGAGCTCCGGTCCCAATTGGTTCGGATAATCGAGATTCTACTGTATACCGATTTACCGATGACTCTTTCCGTAGGATCGGGGAACACCGGCCAGGACGACGAGCACGACGGTCACGGTCAGCGTCGTCGACAACGATGATCTTGGACCCAAGTTTACTCAGGACGTTTACAGGGCCAGGATTCCCGAGTCTTATCCTTTGCCGGTGAGTGGCCATTTTATCGTGGGCGATTCTTTTTCCATCAGAATTTGTCAACGGTAAAACGCGCGACCTGGCAAAGATTACATTGTCGAATGAGAAAGACTCTACACGGTCGTTTTTTCCCATTCGACATTGCAATCGTTGCTCGATCCCGCTGGTCCGTTATTCAAGGTTTTACAACGCCTAAAGCATAATTGCGCAAATTCAGAAACACGCCATCCACAAGGAGATCCACACGGACACGCCGATCCGCGCTGCCGATCAGGACCGGGACATAAACTCACCGATAAAGTACGCCATAGTCTCGGGCAACGATCGGGGCCTCTTCCGCATAGACGCCGGAAACGGCTCGATCTTCCTCGAGCACGGAATCGATCTCGACAGCGAGAAGAGTCTGCCGAACAACACTTTCACCCTCAAGATCCGCGGCTCGCAGACCGACAATCCTCTGAAGTTCGCCGACGCCAAGGTCGACATAGAGATTCTCGATCTGAACGACAATCAGCCGCAGTTCGAGGTCGACTTCTACAACATCAGTATAGTGGAGAACTTGCCGAACGGTTTCAGCGTTCTCCAGGTGGTCGCCGAGGACGCCGATCAGGACGAGAACGCCGAGTTCGCTTACGACCTCGACGATCCTTCCGGGGCGTTCTTCGTCGATCCGAAGACCGGATGGCTGACCGTCAGGGACGAGACCGTCCTGGACCGGGAGAGAACGGCCTTTCTGCGGATGAGAGTGATCGCCCTCGAGAAGACGCCGAGCGTCCTGACGACCGGATCGACCGGAAGTCCGTCGGTCGAGGTCGAGGTCACCCTGCTCGACGCGAACGACAATAATCCGACTTTTCTGCCCAGCAACGTGTACGAATTCGTGACGCGGAGTGACGCGAAAGCCGGCACTACGCTCGGGCAAGTACACGCCGTTGACAGCGATCAGGGAAAGAACGGTCTCGTCAGATACGGAATTCAACGGGCGGGAAACTCCACGGTCCCGGTGCCCTTCGCGGTGGATCCGAGGACCGGCGTTATATCCCTAGCGGTCAGTCCGATTATCGAGGGAAGACACGCGATATTCATCGAGGCAACGGATCAACCGGCGAATCCCAGTGAAAGGCGTTTTTCACTCGCAGTCGTCACGGTGGACGTCTTCCGGTCTGACGGTATTACCGCTCGCTCGCTAATGTCAGAGCTCGATTCTTTCATAACTTTCGATCTCTTTTATTTTCATTCGACGACATAGTGATATGGCCATGAGGGTTTTTTTTTTAAACTAAGTTGAAAGTCCATTACGAAAGCATCGAATAATTTATACCAACAGCAGCGATTGGCTCGCCTCCTGAGAAGATCCAACAGATATGGACAGTTAAATTTTGGCACTTTGGTATTGATTTTTTGATTATTTTGACGATGTATACAGACACCGTTAGGTGGAATAAATTTCATCCCGGTGTGGCCATATCGCCCGTAAATGCCCCGTACGCCACGGATGCTAATGTCTGGTCGTAAACTTTCAGACAGTCAAGTGTACGAGCCCGACTTCGTCGGAGCACCCTATGAATTTTGGGTCGGAGCGAATGTGCCGATTGGCACGAGCGTCGGTCAAGTGAGGATAAACGACGCCGCGGCGAAGAGGAACTACGTTATATACGACCTTCTTCACAGTTACCACGAGGGCGGTGAGATTCAATTGAAGCCGTCCGAGATAAATCGACGTTGGGTGAAGAATAGGTAAAGAAGGTTAAAAAAAAAATAAAAAAATTAAATATTCCTTTTCAGTTCCGTTCGCCGTCGAGGAAAAATCCGGAACGATCACGGTCGTCGACGAGATAGAACGTTTCGCCCGTTCTAGTTACGATTTCGAGGCGGTTGTGACCGACGAGAGGGAGCTCGCTATAGTGACGAACGTTTCGATACACGTGGTGGATCCGAACGACGATAGAGACCTCTTCACAAAGTGAGTGAAACTCCGACTCTCCGTTTCGTCTCGCATACAAAGTTAATTATAATGAAACATTGTTAATGTCTATAATAATGTAAAACGGCCTTATGACACATTCTTTTTTTTTATTAAACTACCGTTGCCGCACGCTTCGGAAATGCGGAAAGTGAAATTTCCCCGGGCACGCGCTTCCTCGTCCTGGGAAGAGGCCAATAATGATAGCTCACGGTTTACCGTTCGGCGTCCTGTCGACGACTCGACGACGGTTTCGCGTGTAATTGCGAAACTGCAAGTCGCTCGGACGTCGCAGTGAACTTTGTCTAACGAAGCTTCGATGCCGGTTCGCTCTGTTTTTGTTTCCTCTTTCGTTTCATGCTTTCATCAATCCGACGAAGAGTAGAGATATAAATCGTGTAAGGTCTGGTGAAAGCGAGTGCGGAAAAAATGGCCAATTCCGAGTTCGACCACGTTTGGCGCACGCGTGCGAACCTCCTAATTGGAGAAAACTTTGTAAAACAATTTTTCTTTTTTTTTCTTTGCGTTCGAACAGAGGAACAACGAGAGCACCGTTGATGTTCCACGTGAGGGAGAACGCGGCTGGAGACTTGATCGGTCAAGTGCTGCCGCGAAATGGCACGAACTCGACGAGCAACGTACGCTTCACGATCGCCAATCAACGGGACGTACCGGACATAGCGATAACGGACGACGGTGCGCTGTACACCCGTCGGGGTCTCGATCGGGAGGAGAAACAGAATTACAGCGTCACCGTCATAGCCGAGAGTGCCAGGGACCTCGGAATCTTCCAGGTGAGGATCGACCTGCGGAGCTGGTAAAATTCAGATAAAAAAAAGAAAAAAATTGAAAATGTCACAAAACCGAGACCGCTTGACCGACTCTTACCAAATTCGATACCGAACATTGCTTGATGTTGGTATACTTGTATAGAAAGTTTTAGTGCTATAACTCAAAATTTGCGAAAGTTAGAGCCCGAATAGAATTTTTTCAAAAATTTCAAAATCTGATAAAATCTGAACGAATGTTTCAATTATTGCCTAAATTGTTACAAACAGAGGCACCCAACTGCTCTACATGCGTGCCAAATTTTAACCCGATTGATAAACCGTTCTTGAGTTATAGACGGTTGAATTTTGCAGGCTTGGAACACACACATACACACACACATAGGGTAGAGCGGGGCAAAATGGGGCAGCGGGGCAAAACGGTGCATGGGGCAAAACGTCATTTTCCAATAATTTTTGGATGCCCGAATTCGTCCCATCGATACATCAGGCTTTTCTGCCCCGTTTTGCCACCTTGTCCGATCCAAAAATGATTAGAAAATTTAGTTTTGCCCAACTGCCCCGTTTTGCCCCGTTGCCCCATTTTGCCCAACTCTTCCCTACATACATTCAGACATTTTTTAAATCTAATTTTTCGACGTTTTGGAACATTCTGCACACGTTTTCATAAAAATCTTTTAAAAAAATGTTTTCATCAAAACAAAGCTTCCTCTATGAGGAAGCAAAATTGATCGAGTGTCTAAAGTGCTATTTTTTATTTTCCGCAAAAAAAAGGTGACGATAGTCGTCGACGACGAGAACGACAACGCGCCGCGTTTCGACTCGCCCTCGTACGAGGGTCGCATACCGGAGAACAGTCCGCCGGGTACGCAAGTGACGATCTCAAACCGCATTTCCACTCACGATCCCGACGAGGCCATCGCCGATGGAAACTACAGCATGTCACTCGAGGGTCCAGGCAGCGAGTGTTTCGCAGTCGACGAGGCCGCGTCTCGCGTGTTGTACCAGGGAAACGCCTGCGAGCCTCTCGACCGAGAAGACAAATCTTTTTACAACCTGCGTCTAATTGTCAGCGACGGGAGTAAGTGAAAGTTGTCCGAGCGCATATCTATATTTCCCTTTTTTTCCCTTACCTCCCCCCGTCCCTCCGCAAACGATCGCGGGCCGCGCGGCGAGTCGCGCAGGTTGCGTAATTACGGGCAAAGCCGTTCACCCGGCGGACAATCGTTACGCATGGATCGTCACGGATTACATGCCTCACGCTCGCACACTTCGACCGCGATGGCGCGGCTTTATGGTTTTTCCGGAGTACCAAACTCGATTCTAAATTGCCATCGGACGAAACGAGAAATCGATTTTGCCTTGGGCGGGCGGGAGGGGTGGGGGGGGGCCGGGTGAAGGGGCCGATGAGCGGGGACCACACACGTTTCCCTAACCCGCGGAGTTTCGTATCCTTTGTCCGACCGAAATGTATATGATATATCTATAACAGGATATAGTACGGTTCGCGTCCTTGGGCATTCCAGCGTGGATACAGAGACTGGCATAGAGCCGGCGCGCGCGACCCAATAAAACCCTGGCAGTACATATACATATATTTTTTGATCCAACAGTAAATCCAAGAAGCGAAGTGCCGCTGGTGATAAAGATAGACGACGAGAACGACAATCCACCGACGTTTACGCAGATGATAGTCCTGCCGGATCACGGTATATACGTGACGAAGGACGTGACGGTGCTGCTGGATAGGGTGAAGGACTGGCCGAGCGGTGTCGACTATTCGACCGAGAGGATCGGCGATACAGGGGTAGGGCAGAGCGCAACGGGCGACGGTGTCGAGACGTCGGAGTACAATCGGTCGCCTCTGGTCTTCGTACCGGAGAACGTAACGATCGGCACCGTGATAATTCGCTTCCTCGCCCGGGACAAGGACAGCGGCGAGGCCGATAATGGAGCCGAGATAACGTACGGCATCTCGGTGGACGAGGGCGAGCAGAAGGCGTCGACAGCGCCGTCGAAGGTTAAATCGAATTCCGATTCGAGGCCCTACTTCGTCATCGGTTCAAGGTCGGGCGAGCTGTCGGTAGCCCGAGCGCTTCCTGCGGGTCGTGAGATTCGTCTCGGTGTCGCGGCGATGGACTCGGGCAATCTGACCGATCGTCTGACTCTGAGGATCTTCGTCGAGGACGTTAACGATCATCCGCCGATATTCAAGAAATCGTGGTACGCCTTCGACGTGCCGGAGGGAATTTACGACGCCCGAGAGATCGGTACGATAGAGGCGGTGGACGCTGACATCGGTAGGAACGCCAACGTCACATACGAGATTGACGCGAAGACGAGCCCGATATCCGGTCGATTGAGGTTCGACATCGGCAGGTACGACGGGTCGTTGACGGTGACCGGTGATCTCGATCGCGAGAGCCAAGACTCGTACAGATTCTGCGTCATCGCCCGTGACAACGGCACCGAGTCTCTGAGCTCGAGGGTCGATCTTGAGATTAATGTTCTCGACGTGAATGATAACGCTCCGGAGTTTCACGGTTACGCGGAGATCGATAGGGTCGCCGGCGAGATGGACGGGGGCAAGAAGGCCGCCGGTGGCGCGGACGTGGGACGATCGGTGCCAATTTATTACGCCTCGGTGCCGGAGGACAGCCCGGTCGGCGGCGTCGTCACCAAGGTGTACGCCAACGACAGCGACTTCGTCGGTAACGGAAACGGTCTCATACTGTTCGATCTTCCACACGCCATCGGCGAGAAGCAGTACATGACGATCGACGGAAAGGACGGCCTCGTCACGATAATCGCCGATCTCGATTACGAGAAGAGATCCATGCACAACTTGACGATAACCGCCAGGGATCTCGGATCGCCGAGTCTCACCTCAACGGCGATGCTCTACGTTCGCGTTCTCGACGTCGAGGAATTCGACACCCAGGCGACGATGGAGAACGACGAGAAACCGGTATTCCAGCATCGTTACTACGAGGTCGAGGTCGAGGAGAATTCACCGGTACCGATGAAACTCCTGCGATTGAACGTTTCCGAAAGATACGCCGGTGAAAAAATTCGCTTCGCCGTCGCGAGCAACGACATCGAGACCCAGGATCGTTTCAGCATCGATCCGGTCGACGGTACTCTGTATCTGCTGAAGAGCGTCGATCGCGAGGTCAAGGATCTCTACGAGATCAGGGTCAAGGTCGACAGGGTTAACAAGACCGGACGGGGACTCGGACCCGTTCAGATTTATCCGGTGCCCGACGACAGACTCGTCGGTCTCGCTGGGAACGAGGCGAAAATCGTCGTCAGGGTCAAGGACTCCAATGACAATGCGCCACGATTCAAGAGCAAGGGTCGCCCCCTGCTAGCCGCAATACCCACTTCCGCTCCTTACGGCTACGAGATCATCAGGGTCGAGGTCAGTACCGAAATTATCACGTTTACGATTAATTCCGCGCTTCGCGCTCTCGCGCGTCTTGTTAAAAATAATGCCGGAAGTAAACCACTTTAGAAATGGCCGAAAGGGTTTACGAGCTTATGAGATTATACGAGCGTCTCTCCATCCCTGACTCCCTTCCGTCCCGACGAGGTGGTGAACACTGTCTGCGACTGTAATATATACAACGCTGCACGGATATATGTATATTGTCAATGCGAATCCGTCAAGGACGCTTGGAGTCTCAAAAATGCGCTTGAAAACGATTTTATGCATTGCAGGCCGAGGATCCGGACGAGGGAGTAAACGGAGAGATACGCTACCAGATTCTTGGCCGGGAAGATGCACCGCGGTTCGCTATTGACCCACTTAGTGGTCAAGTGCGATCGGTCGGTAGTTTTTCCAGGGACGCCGGACGGGTTTTCGGCTTCGATGTCAAGGCCACAGACAGGCGAGGCGCTGAAAATGGTCGCAGCAGCATTGCCAATGTTTTTGTGAGTACAAGTACATTGTGTATCTTGACGATACTTTATTAAACTGGTGGGTAAAGTTTATCGATTGTCTCTCCGAGCTTCGGGGACCTTGCGACATTGGGAAAATCATTCTCGAACGTGCTCGAGGAACGAAACGCAACTATTTTTTATTTTTTTATTTTTTGGTTGCTTCTTTTCAGGTTTACGTTCTCGACGACCAGAAGCAAGTGGTAATGGTGATGGGGAAGAAGCCCACGGATATCGAGATTGAGGTCGAAGAAATAACCGAGTACGTAGACCCTCCTTAGCAATCATATATCAGGTCGCCGCGATGAGTCGATGATAAAATATCGTGAATTGCAGAGCCCTGCAGAACGTCACGGGACTCGACATCCGGGTCAGGAAACTGGAGCCTCATATAGAGAAGAATCTCATCGATGCTCATTCGTGAGTTTATCCTCTACGGATTTTATACTTTTGACGATTAATTTTATTAAGAATTGCAGCCGATTTTTACTTTTTTTTTTGCTCGCTTTATACAGAACCGACATGTACCTGTACGCAGTGGATCCCCAACTCAACGTCATGATAGACATGGACACGCTGCAGAAGTGAGTTAACCAACATTTTTTGCTCTCCACAGTACATACCAGAACTGGGCAAATACAATAAGTACTTGAAGCACGTATTGAAGTATCAAGTACTGAGTCAGTGCCCAGTACCCAGAACTTCAGCAATTTAGTTCTGCCAGTTCTCAAGAACGATCCAGTGGTCCGTACTCAGAACTTCAGCAATTCAGTTCTGCCAGTAATCAAGAACTGGTCAGTGCTCAGCACTGAGAACTTCAGTCATTCATTTTTGCCAGTACCCAAGAACGGGTCAGTGCTCAGTACTCAGAACTTCAGCAATTCAATTCTGCCAGTAATCAAGAACTACCTCGTGCTCAGTACTCAAAACTTCAGCCATTCCGTTCTGCCAGTACTCAAGAACTAGTAGCCAGTGCTCAGTACACAGAACTTCAGCAATTCAATTCTGCCAGTAATCAAGAACTAGCCAGTGGTCAGTGCTCAAAACTTCAGCCATTCCGTTCTGCCAGTACTCAAGAACTAGTCAATGCTCAGTACTCAGAACTTTAGCAATTCACTTCTGCCAGTAATAAAGAACTTACCAGTGCTCAGTACTCAGACCTTCAGGAATTCAGTTCTGCCAGTAATCAAGAACTAGCCAGTGCTCAGTACTCAAAACTTCAGGCATTCCATGTTCTGTTCTGTTCTGAGTACTGAGTGCTCAGTACTCAGAACAGCCATTCAGTTTTGCCAGTACTCAAGAACTAGCCAGTGCTCGGTTCTCATAACTTCAGCAAATCAATTCTGTCAGTACTCAAGTACTTGATACTTCAATACATACCTCAAGTACTCAGAGTATTTGCCCAGCTCTGGTACATAAATACGTGGAAAAAAAAAGAAAACGAAATGCAACAATGAACACGAGAGAAATTACTACTCTCTTAGCTAGCCAAATTCGCAATGATGCCAACATACACACGCATATATATATTGTCGAATATTTTAACAATTTCAGTGTCTTTCGTAAAAAAAAGTCGGAAATAAAGGAGGAGCTCGAGAGATACCGAGTACTGGAGATTGCCAGCAGTACGACAAAGCGCGCCAGCCACAGATATTTACTCTCCACGCTCGAGGTCGGTGTGGTCGTGCTCGGCTGTGTTGTTTTCGTCGGTGCCCTCGTAACCGTCCTCTGCGTCACCTGCGTTCGTCGAAACAAACGGTGAGGAAAAACTTCGGCCGAGAGAGTTCTCCGAACTCTCCGAGGCTTTATTTTTGTCTTCTTTTTTTGTTCCCTACTATTCCAACATCTGAACGAGACAGCGAACGAAAGAGGGAACGTTCGCAGAATGATCGATATCTCTTCCCAGCGATCCGTTTGCGTCCGGCCACGATCTCGTTTCCAGCGACGCACGCTTGAGTCGCGATTCATCGATTTCGAGCAAAAGAATCTACGTTTTTTGGGTATATAAAAAAAAAAAAAAAATTCCACGCCCGAGTACAAAAAATAGTGAAAGCTCATTTTTGGAATTTTCATTCATTCAATTTTTAAATATTTTTCAATATAATTTTTTGTATGATTTCTATTTAAAAAATAAACGTTTTTTTGCCCGAAATTGATGAACCGTAAGCCTCGGTACTATAGAACTACAGAAACATAACTTTCCGTCCTAATATCTCGCTTCTCTCAGGCGCGGCGCTCTCGTCCCTGTTTTTTTTCTCTCACAGTTCGTCCCGTCCGTCCAGGTGAATCTTATCTTTTCGTCGATACTTTTATTACCCGGCTTTTACTGCTGCACTGTCGGAACCGGGGAGGGAGCCCTAACCCACGGTACTCCTTGAATTTATAGGTGAAACTTTAACATCTCGCAGCTATGACTCTGTCGGCCGGCGAGAGCTCCCCGATCGCGGGGCCCGCTTCCGCTTTGCCGTCACGCTCGCGTGTCGGCCTTAATCTTCACGGGGATCGCACAAAAAAATCATCCCGACTCTCATGTCCATTAAACCACCGCGGTGTTACCGCATAATTTCATTGCAACTTGGCACGCACTTTTGCTCGGAGCTTATCTCTCTACTTTTCCTCGATTCTCCAAAAACGCGTCTTAACCCATGGAATAAAAAAACTCACGCTGAGAAGCAGCACCAAGGACCGAGCAGCAGCAGCAGCAGCGTCGCGATAAAGCCCCGAGCCACGATACCGAAAACCTACAAAGTAAAATAGGTACAAACATTTCTTGTCCTCAAACGTTCACAATTCTTTTCATTTTACAACAACAAAAAAACTTGTTCATTTTACAAATTTTTTTGTGAAATTAACAACAAAATAATTGTGGACGTTTGTGGACAAGAAAAGGTTTGTTAAGGTAGTTATGTCGCGAAGGCAATCCAAAGTCATGTGCATAAACTTTTGACATATTGTACTTTAATTATCAAATTTTACTCGTACAAAATCTCGAATTCTTTTACCGACCATTTGAATGAATAATTACATCTTGAAAATCGGTTTTCTTACACGGCGCCTACAGGAGAGTTGGCGAAATTGATCTTCAAATCGAGAATTAACATACTTAGATAAAAGATAGAGAAAAAAACAAATAAAGTATTGCGGTCTCCCGAATAATCAATCAGGAATTGATGCGCATAAAAAAAAAAAGTGAAGTCACCGGACTAATAGAACTGCGACCAAAGTGCACGGTTTCGGGCCAACTGACCTTCCTAATCAAATTGTCGTAACAATGAATTCAAATCCACACTAAACAAATAATCTGCTTACAAATAATCGATTCAATCTATTTGCGAGAACTTTCATACCTATTCTATTTTCTCAATAATATTATTAATGCCTACAAAGTACCACATATAATTAATTTTCCATGTATATATAAGCGCACCGACATAGCTACCTTAAATGTAAAAATCTTTTTTACTGCGTAAGGAATTACGCTCGCGGCTCTCCGGCGGCGAAGCCCGTGGCGAGTCGATTGTCGACAGTCATACTGGGCGTAGGGTTGTAATTGTGTGTCGTTGATAGGCGACACCGGCTGCAGCGATCGGGCGTGTACACGGCGGGGGGCCCAGTTGGTTTCGCTTTAGCCGAGCCGAGCGGCACCCTGGGCAAAGTGCCGCCCCTCTTTCCGAGCTTCGTCGACGGTCTTCGTTACGACCCCGAGCCCTTCGCTAACGAGATGACTGCGCGAAGGCTGAGTAACTTCGAGCACGAGCCGAGTTGCGTGCGACACCATCACCGAGGGTATGTATCGCGACTTTATTATCAATTCGGCCGATAAATAATGTCATATTCAATTTACCAAAAAAAAAAAAAACAAAAAAAAACCGCCGAATGGATGTTGCCAGCGGCAGCGACGTATCTATATGTATGATTTAACGAGCGGCATGAGTTATTATCACTGAAATGTATTATAAGCCCGTCAAATACACACACTGTAGAACGCGATGCTGCAGTGTTGCCGGAACCGGAAAAAGCGTCATGAGATCGGCTACCAGTGGTACCACCGCTGGTGGCGCTGCTGCTGCTGCAGCTGGATGTCTGGAGGCTTCCGCGACCTCGCTTCACTCCAGCGGACAAGATTCCGGGATAGTGGCGCGAGCCTGCCACTGCAGTCACTCCTCGAGTCCTTCCAGTAGCAACAGTAGCAAGTGCGTAAACGGCCTTGAACACCGAGTAGCCGATGGAAGACGGTGGTAGATAGGATTAAGTTCGATGTAGTCGTTTAGAGTTAAAAACATCCTCACCGACCGCCTGCGAGGCGTTTGTTCAAAGGGTACACGTGTGTCACTGTGCACGAAGGAGTGAGGGGCAAAACGGACCATTTTTTGTTTAAATTTTTTTTTACCCTCTTTACTTATTATGCATTTATTTATTTATTACTTATTATTTATGTCTTACTAACGGGCTGCGCCCGATTAGAGGGCGATATATTATCCTACCGACGATATATATCGCACCCCTAGAAACAACAGTGTAACATCTCTTATGGGATTACCATATAAGTTGTTACACTGTTTTTCTAAGGGTGCGATACAGTAGTTGAGATGAATCGCAGTACAATAAGGTTTTGTTCGCCTTTGATTTGAAATTTTATCGGGAATTAAAATGGTGCCTGGTCCGTTTTGCCCCGCTCTGCCTCTCCGCACGTATATTAACGTATTATAAATGCACGAGGGAGAGAGACTCAGTGGTGAGAAACCCTTCTCGTTTCAGCGGTTACGAGGACTCCCTGAAGTCGCTCCACCGCAGCAACGCGAGCAACGAGCTCTCGAGGGGTCACGAGCTTCTCGCAACGGGAAGCGATCAGCATCAGCGGCTAACGAGTACGAACACCGTCGGCAGGAGACAGCGGCTGCACTCGTTCTCGAACATCGAGTCCAGCATGTACGCGCGGGACACGACTCTTCAGAGGGAAACGAGATATCGGGCGAACACGGAGAAGAGAGGACGCAACAACGTTGGTATCAACTTGTCGAGCTACGATCGAAGCTTGCCCGAGGAACTCAACGTCAGCCGAACGATGATTCGAGAGAGGGCCAACACCATCACCGAGATGCCGTCGCTTGCCGGCAATCCCAACACGTTGCACGGTGAGCTTTCCCTATAATTCAATTAGCGACACTGAAAAAAGAAATTTGTTGGATTAACCAAAAGTCGCGGTGACACACGTTCAAAGCTGTTATTTGGTTGGTACAAATAAACCAATGTTTTGTTAAACGATTATTTGCTTCAATTTATTCAAAGTTTGTCGATTGAAATAAACATTTTTGTTGTACCAACCGAATACACCTTTGAACGTATGTCACCGCGCATTTGCTTGATCCAACCATTTCTTTTCCACAGTGGAATAAATCATCTGGTATATTAACATATATTCTTAATTTAAATATCTTTGTATTTATATTTTTCAGGCCCCGGCGGATCTAGTCACACGCTCTACTGGTGACGAAACAAACCGAGTATTCTCGTTAAAAATTTTTTTTTTACGAATCTATGGTCCTATACGGAATCCGAGAGAAACAGAGATGAAGAATAATTGCTCCGCATCGAGTTAACGACGCGGCGGCGTCGTTATCGTCGAGCCAACAAACTGAGTATAAAAAAAAGATGTTAATTATGCAAACGAATCTCTCAACTCGCTGTAAATAATTGTAAATTATGTAAGTACTATTGGGAAAGTTATTTATCGTCTACGATGTATATGTGAAAGTGTACAAATAAAGAAAACGAGTTGTACCGAGCGGGGATGAAAAGATAGTAACGGCCGTGTCCCGTCCCTGACACGGTGGAGGGTCTTTGGGCAACGAGGCCGAAGAAATCTCTGCGCGGTGAACAATTGCAATTGGAGCAAACGAACCATTTAAAGATGATTCATTTGCGTCTTTGCCGAGTGTGAATTAACGCTCCCTCGGCATATTAGCTCGGGCGAGTCGCGGCGTCGCTGTGGTACACGTAACCGCGTTTCCGGCGCCTTCAAACGGTCTCGTCTTCGCCCGGCGGGTTCTCGAGTAGCCTAGCCCTGACCAGCGAGCGAGCCCTCCATCACCGCGGCGAAACCGTCCACTCTCCCCTTTCATTCTCCTCGCAGCCTTCGCAGATATTTTTTTTTCTCACTCGCTCCGTTCCGCCCTTGGCTTTTCTGGCTTTTCGTTTCTACTTTGGGGCTGCAACGGCGCGGAGTCGCGTTAGGCCCTTGGTCGCTTTACCGCTGCCACCCTCGCGCCATTAATTGACCAAGCTCAAGGTCCCTCTCAACGACCCTTGCCGTTGAATCTCTTTTTCAAAGGATCTGCTTCTCGGCGGGGAACTTACGGGCCCGCGCGAGCTCGAGACGCGGTGAGAAACACAATTCCGCGATGCTATAATTATCCGTATTACAAGAATGCACAGAGAGGACTCTAATTTAGTCGGGCACATGTTTCTCTGCGCCCCCCGGGCTTCCCAACATTTTACACACGTACTTCGAGCTCTCTCGAGAAATTAATAGGCCGGCGCTCGGCGGTACGTGTATTTATGGCGACGACGTATATACTTTTGCCGATATACATTCCGCCCTTCCCTCGTTACTCCGTTGATATCCTGGGAGTATGCTGTATGCAATTATCGTAGAATTGGCAGAACTCGACGAATGATGTTGACGGTGGAAGTCGATCCGTCGATACCATCGGGCCCGTAATATCCGTTGGCATCCGTGGGACATCGCGATTATAACAGTTACGGAGACGAGTTGCATTTTTCGCGGATCGTAATCCGTGTGTGCGGTGCCGTTTCATCATCGATTGCACTGTTCAACTTCTCTTTGTGAATTATTATTGCGCTGGAAATAGTGACGGTGATCTATTTAATTTAATTATTTATACGGGCAATCGCCTAATTACCGGTATGATGAGATCAAGTTATTATTATTTATTGACCGTAAAACTCTAGGGCGTCGTCCCTTGAGAGCCAACACAAGATACAAACGACGCAGACAAAAGTTGTCGATAAAGCGCACATAGTTTCTGCGCGTAGTATAAACATCACCCGTAAAGGATAACAAGACAAAAATGAGAAATACGATAGAATAAATTGAAGAGAAACTAACTTATCCGTATTCGTAATCAAATAAACGTGAGACAAAGTTGGCGGTGATTTATTTGATTGATTGATTTATGTAGTAGTAGTAGTAAGTGTGTATTTATTAACAATACATATGATGCGTTGACGATCGGTATTTTTTTTTTTACATTTATACATTAATATATTTCTGATATCTAATCTAATTGCATCCACATATTGTCAACGGGCCATCGACCGAAGTCCTTCAGCCCTGATTTATTTATTTAATTAGAAATAGCGACAATCACCCAATTACGGGAACGATGAGATACCCATCGCACAATACAAAAGTTATTATTAACATTTTTATTTATTGACCGTAAAGCTCTAGGGCGTCGTTCCTTGAGGGCCAAGACAAGATACAAATGATGCAGACAAAAGTTGTCGATAAGCCGCGCAAACTCGTGAACTTGATGACGATGTTCACAACAAGTGCACGTGCACTGTGATAGAAATCCGGATTGCCAACCGTGGCACAGGCAAACAAGGGCAATTGTTTGCCACCAAGCTTTGCTGTTCGCTTGCCAGCAATATTGCATCAATTGTTTCTAGCACAAGATTGCAGCATGTTGGTAGCAAAAATGCAAAAATGCTTAACAACCGCGAAAGAGATCAAAATTCCTTCTCACCAGAAGCCAACCTCTAATTACACATTTCCTCAATCAGCGTTATTGCTAACGATAAAGAAAGCTAATTTTTTCATGCGATGAATGAGTTCGATAATGAATTGATAATGAATCACGTTACATGATAATGAATTATTTAATAGTTTGTTTGACTAAGTGTAATGTTTGATTGATAATGAATAACGCAATAATTACTGCATTACTTATAGTACTCTAGAATTAATTTTTATGAAATCAAACCAAGTTGATTGATCTACGAACAATGTAATTTATAGCTCAATTACGAGTATACGTATGTGACGCGATTAACTAATCAAAGTTTCATTCGGGTCAGCCAATCTTTCTTATAACACAGTAGCTTCGTCGAATTTCATCTCAAGTACACGTTATAATCTGGGCAAAAATGTCGACATGTTTCTCGTAAGGTTATACTCGCTGTATTTCCCTGCATATCAAGCCAATCTGCGGACGGATGATTCGACAAGTTTCGTGTGGGCAAGAAAGAAGACTCCCGGGAATGAAAGTTTTTCATGTGGGAGGTCGAACAACGGGCCTTCGAAAAAGTCGGGCGCTCGGTAATGACTATGAGACCTTCGCCTCTGTATGAAGCGTCCTTGTGCCATCACTTTTCTTCATATCATATCTTTTCGCCGTCAGCCGTCATACGCCGGCCCTGGGCACATTTTTCACAATTTTCCAATTCGCAAAAATCTCGGACGTAACAGTGATGGGTAACAATATCTCGACCTTCATCGAAATACGCCCGTTAGCTAGATATACATGCTCCGCAGCCCGCTCGCACACCGGAGTCGTATCTCAAGAAGAGTATGATTAATTAAGGCTGGCCATTAATCAGGGAAGCACCTCTCTTACGTGTCGTATCGAGGCGCGCAAGAAACACACCGGTTCAGTTTTCCCGTGGAGAAACGAGACGAGATTGAGTTAGAGTTCCACCGCCAACTTGCTGGCCTTGCTCTCAACGTTCCGGCACGCGATATAAAACCCTCCACGTGCTCTCACGTACCGCTGAACAATCCTAATACGCTTCTTCTTTCGTTTTTTTTCTTCTTAATTTCGTCAAAAGTAGGTACATAAAATAATTTAAAAACATTCTTTACGCTAATAAAATTTATATACGCGGGCAGTCAAGCCCCCTCATGGATGGCGCAAACTGACTCGCGTACAATTCCAGCATAATGTAAAAAAAATATTATATTTACAGGTACCAAATATTTGCGGCTTGTCGACATTAAAAAAAAAATAGAAATATCGTTCTTCATTGCGAAAGAAAAGAAGGTTTGCTTTTGTCGAATCTCCGATTATATCGTCTTAGTATGGCAATCATTAAAAATCTGTACAACTGGTCTGGAAGGTAAAATTATAATAAATAATAATAAAATAATAATAAAATAATAATAAAATAATAATAAACAATAATAAAATAATTATAAAAGAATATATTATTTCGCTAATATTTTATTATCCATCCTTTCCGCGAAAAACATTGCTCGATTAAGCTTCAATTAGGATCAAACAAACCCGAGTACAACAGAGTGGAGAGCACTCGAACGAAGAGGGCGAGTAAACTTTAATTGCCCACGGTGAGTTCGGGGTGGATGGAGGAACGGCGAATAGGGCCGCGAGGGGGTGGGGGGGGGGGGGGGTCGGCCGTGAGACGATGCGATATCGACGATCGAGAGTGTGCGAAAGACCAGAAGGGAATCTACCAAGAATTAACCGCAATAGAATTCTTCGACGGAGTCTCGTGTCTAAAAAGTTCACCCGACGTTCCGCAATTCGATCTTTTCGAGGTAGTTTCCAGGGCCAAGTTCGTTGCGTCTTTATGGATCCCGACGTTTCACACTCGGGAATCACCCCCTCGACTGTGTCGGCCGGAGATGCACACTGACGGAGTTGCCCTCGCTATCCCAGTCGCGTTTCTTCCTCGCTCCCGGCCTTTGCCCTGTTTAGTCTAATGGAAAAAAAACAAATAAATAAATAAAATTCCCTCGATAGTCGGTGTCGACTCGGCGAATAGCGGTGAGATTTATGGTTGGATACAAAGTTTGTCCCGCCGGGGGTAGTTTACTCCCTTTCTTGCGCCACTTGACTCTCTTTCGGGATCCTATACTTCATCGACTTTTCCACGTCCTCCGCGACTTCTCCTCCATCTTCCCTCAAATGAGACGGTATAGTTGTGGATACCAGTTATTGCAGTACCAATGCCAGCACAACCCTCGCAAACGGTACGCGAATCGGATTAACAGACCGAAATGTCTGGCGGCAAATCATGCTCGGGCTAATTGTGAAAAATTCATCGATATTAAGCTGGAACAGCGACCCAACAGACTGTGCAGCGGATATATCCTGTAGCGTTACAATATTGTGAATATATATATATGAGAGCGACACAACATATATATATATATGTATACATGTGTTACTTATATCGTGCATGTGCCGTTCGGCGTGTGCGGCGGAGGCGGACGCTTGCGCAGTTTCGGAGCTTTGCCAGACAGCTCGCCGCTTCTCGGGTGCATCTCAAACAGTGCGCGGTCGTCTCCTAAAGCGGACTCATTAGTCCCGCAGCATCCGACCGCGATAAAAGTGTTTCCTGATCTGTTTCCTCCCCGCCCCCGCCCCGCTCGCTCGGATCTCCCTCAACTATCGAATCACCGGAAATTCAGTTTTTCGTAAAAAAAAAAATAAAAAATAAAAATTACTCGAAAGATCGATGGGCGCGTAATTCGTCGATCGATCCAACGGCGTGCTCGATTAAATCTTCGTGCCGGGTTCCGACAGTTTTTTTCCCCCATAGACGCCGAATTATTCAAGACCACCGGCTCACATGGCGAAAGCGGGATAACACTTCGAACGAAAAATAATTGAAAAAAAAAAAACTTAAATTTTCATCCGTTCGTCGATTTGTACACGGATCCATCGCAATAATCATCGATAACATTTCGAGTGACGGTTCGCGTTCTCGTAGATGAGGCGTCGGCGTCGACGTGAGCGCGCGTTGGAAAAACCGGCGCAACGGCCACGTGAAGGTGCAACGTAAAGTTGGGTCAGTCCAGGTGGTGGTTGAAGATACACCGGAGGGTGTATCCTGCTGTCACGCGTGCTACCCACCCGGGTGCATCGTTCCGCCCTGAAGGACTCAGCCCGTCCCGACACAGAGTAACGTAACTGCGAGCAGAAGTGTTGCGATATAGAAATTTTCCCTGATTCACGGAAACGCTAGCTGTCGTGATTGAAAA
Source organism: Ichneumon xanthorius (assembly GCA_917499995.1). Taxonomy (NCBI): domain Eukaryota; kingdom Metazoa; phylum Arthropoda; class Insecta; order Hymenoptera; family Ichneumonidae; genus Ichneumon; species Ichneumon xanthorius. The sequence continues at coordinate 14,204,161 of OU824208.1, read as the reverse complement.
TAAACCAATATCTCAAATTATACATGGCCAATCGGGATCGTTGCTAAATGGTAGACACAACGTTACGCGATTTCGCGTTGAAGATCCAGCCGATGCTCCAGCCGCCATCGGCACTGCTGGAGATGGCGTCCCTGAGACTGCCGGATTCGGAGGAGTTGGACATCGACAATCGCCGAAGAACGAGCGGTAACGCCGCTCCGACGACGGCGAATCCGTCCCAGGTCCAGGGTGCGACGAGCGTCTTCGTCCAGACGAAGGACGATCTGCGCGATTACATAAACAGCTCGCTGACCGATCTCGTCACCGCCGGTTCCCGATCGACGATCGACCAGTCGGCCGGCACCCTCTTCAACGCCAGCGACGACGGAAATTTGCCGGTCGAGCAGGTGCCCGATCGTTTCTACAGGCACAGCATAGCGATGACCGCCGTCTACTGCGTCGCCTACATACTCGTCTTCGTCATCGGCCTGATCGGCAATAGTTTCGTCATCGCCGTCGTCTATCGGTCACCGAGGATGCGAACCGTCACCAACTTCTTCATCGTCAATCTCGCGGTAGCCGACGTCCTGGTCATCGTTTTCTGCCTGCCAGCCACGCTTATCGGGAACATCCTAGTCCGTAAGTAAATCGATCGGATAGCCCGTCGATCGATTCGATAAGACGGAAAAACATTTACGATCCCGATGACCACTCGAGCTTCGTCCGCCCGCTGATCTTCCTCTCCCGAGTAGAAATTTTCGCGCGTTACGCCCTGATAAGGTCCTGAGGAGGCCTGATAAGGCCTTATCAGGACCCAATCAGGACCCGATGTAACGCTTGAAAATTTCTACTCGGGGCTCTTCATCACCGATTTCTCCTTTTTCGCTCGCCCAACCGTTTGCCAGTGATTCGAGAATCCATTCCTCCACGGAATGCGAAACGCGCGGAACTTCCGGAATGTTGAATCAAAAGGCGAGCGGGTTGTACGGCTACAGCTACCGCGGTATCGAAGCCCGTGATGTAGGGTTGGAGGCCGTACAAACACATGGTATTTTACGTGCGATAGCCAGCTCGCTCGGATGTTCAATGTTTCCACGAGCTTAAGAGATATCGTTGCCATAGATCCGTCGATTTTACGGATATGGCAACGCGGGAACGAAAGAATCGGCTGAATTGGCGTTTGTACCGGAAGCGAAACGAATATCCGGCTGACCGAACGAAACAATTGTCGAACGAAGAAGCTCCAAAATCAACTGGGTATTGGTTCGCTTCAGCCGAACGTTCTTCTCGCCACCCTCGAGCGCCACTTTATAGCTGAATCTTAGGATTATTTTCTCAGCGCACAGTGAAAACAGCCCGCGATATGTGAAGCTTGTGCTTTCTCGATGTATATAAATTTTTGTTTTTTTGTATCTTTTCGTCACGTTTGTCCACAGTTCGCTTGTTCTTAAGACGATGTGAAATACGGCCGCTGGTAAAAAAAACTGTACTGCATGCCGTTTTGATACCGTAGTCCGCTGACGAAAAAACAAATTGTCTTTCCTTGGAGAATCGACAGACGCAAGGAAAGACAATTTTCTTTTTGCTCGGGGGCCTGCGGTCCCAAAACGGCATTCATTACAGTTTTTGTTACAAGCTGAGCACGGGGTAAGTGATCGGGAGGGTGTTCCACATCACCTTAAAGCCATGTGAAAGATTTACCACGTGACATATGAGTGCGAGAGAGATACATGCATTTTTCGAATCAATGCAATTTAAAATCGGTTGACGCTTCGCACGGAGAAATTTTTTTTTTTTGGGACAACAAGAATTTTGTTACCACAACTCATTACCATGGTCAACATAGGGACAACAAAATATTGTGCTGCGGTAATAAATATTTTGCTGTGGTAACAAATACTTTGCTGTGGCAACAAATATTTTGCTGTGGCAACAAATATTTTGCTGTGGCAACAAATATTTTACTGTGGCAACAAATATTTTGCTGTGGCAACAAATATTTTGCTGCGACAACAAATATTTTGCTGTGGCAACAAATATTTTGCTGTGGCAACAAAATATTTTGCTGCGGCAACAAAATATTTTGCTGCGGCAACAAAATATTTTGCTGCGGCAACAAAATATTTTGCTGCGGCAACAAAATATTTTGCTGCGGCAACAAAATATTTTGCTGCGGCAACAAAATATTTTGCTGCGGCAACCAATATTTTTCTGTAGCAGCCAAATATTTTGGCGGCCACAACAATAAATTATTAACGATCTACATTGTGTTAGAGAAACAGAACAATTTTTCTCCGTGCGGTTAAAAAGGAAGCATGATCGGTCGCGGTATTAAATTGTAAATCCGCTAATGCTTTGCTTTTTCCCGAAAAGAATACGGTCTCCGAGTCGCCTTCATTATAGATTTTGGTTACCGACTGAGTCGTTTTACACGTCCTTAAGGCAAACTGGCGTCGGACTTTGAGCCAGCCCGCCGCAGAGGCGGACGCCGCACAACTCGCGTGAGCATCCACTTGTTTCGCTCGATCCAATGTACAATACGCGATGCGTTTGGCTTGGAAAACGATGACGATCGGTCCGTATGGCGTTGTTTCGGGCGACAATTGTCGTTCACAGTCACGCGGATGAGACGACGCGTTATTCCTCGTGATACAACGCGTCACTTATCGCTTCCACTCGACACGCCGCTCGAGCGGCGCGTCGGCCTTCGAGAGATCACAAAAACATCGAACAGTCTCGCGGTTGTATTATAATGTAAATTATTTCCACTCATATTGCCTACCCGTCGTCGAGGATCGACTCGCGTACGCTGCAGTCTTCGCTCGCCACAGCGGAAACTCCCGGTCGTGTGCGCGGCAATTTGAGACGATGTCTGAAGAGCTGCGAAGCCCGAGGCGGCCGCACGACAGAAGCCTTCGAATTTTATCGAATTTCGAGTCGAGAGTGTACTCAGCCGAGTGTTTTCGCTTCGAGGACGCTGCCGGGAAGAGTCGCCGGGAGTTTCGGTGAGGAGAAACTCTCGACTCGTACGTGGGTATACCAAAACAGGCAATATGCCCCGGTAATGGGTTATCCCACTGTCGGGTAAGAAAACTTTTGTATGGCAACACGGCGACACGGAGAATGGGCTCGTGGTCGAATTTTCCGGCTTGCACGCGGAAGAAGGCTCCACTCGAGGCTCCTCTCGAGGATGCAAGAGGCTTTGAGCAGGTCAAAGCTTCGCCCCGTTGCATCCTATCGGCGGAATACTGATGTGCTCCCGGGCAGAGATTAGCGAGCACGTAAGCCCGCGTGAAGGGGATTCGTGTGATGTGGGCATTTAAACGTCTATTACATAATGCAACGGAAGACCGCCGGCCTCGTATCGAACGTCCATCAACTTATCGGTAGGGCGGTGGGGGATTTAGGACGAGTACCCGGTGGAAGTTGGCCGAGAGGGTGTAAACACCCGGTGGAGTTACGGCTCTCGGGAAGCACCCTTAAGGCGGTGCCGCAACGGTGATGCGGTAGGGATCGGGCGCTACGGAGTTCCTCTTTAACTCGGGATATCTCGGAAGCGAACCGGTAATACATTCTCTAATTTTTTTAGCTCCTTCGACGTACTTTCCCAAGATAGTCTCGATTTTTTTTTTGTAAATTCTTGCATCCCGTTTCGACGTTGGAAAATAAAGCGTCTCGTTGCTGCGAGTCCGTCGTAGGAGGTCCATAATAATCCTGCCAAGTTGGAGGGTGCACGGCTCAGGCGCTCCAAATCTTATTTAAATTGCGCACATGTCTCGATGGCAGATCGAACAAGGTCTGAGCTAACCGATCACTTTGGCCTCGTGATTAGAGTACTAGCCTCGAGAACAAACTATCGGGAGGTCTCGTCTAGCTGGCAGAAAAATATTGCGACGCGACGTCGCTCCTGGCGTCTTTCGTGCGATAGCCGATATATATGTCAATACACAGTAAAAAAAGTTTGTACTTTTTATAACAACTTATTTTTTATTTGTTAATTTTCTAGTTTTACAAACAAAAGTACAAGCTAAAATTGTCAATGGCACTGGACATAATAGGGCAAGTTCGTATATTCAAATAAGTGACAAACGAGTTTGCGTTTATTTATAAAAAAATTATTTTTACGAAATTTCGCATTGCGATTTTACGAAATTAATTTTTACTGTGCAGACGTCGAATGTTTGCAGCCAGTAATCACGAGCTCCGGCGCCGTGAAGCAAACCTAGAAGGCCGACTGTTAACTGACAACCAAAAGTACAGTTAGCGTTCACTCACATTGAGTAACCCCCAAAGTTGTACGGTTCCCACTAAAGGAAAAATCCTAGGTACGATAATAACCATAGCAGTTGATGCGACTTTAAATAATATCAAATAAAAAAAGGTCTAAGCTACATTATATCGAATTCTAGAAGAAAAAAAAAAAAGAAAAACAAATCTCATTTCGTGACGGTTCTGCATTAAAGTATATCGATGAGATAGTTTCCGCTAACAGCTCGTGGCGAGCTAAATCGTTGATCCTCATCGACGAACCTGATTCCCCGTAGTATCTCGGCGGGGCTCGCGTGAGTTGTACAGTCGGAGGACACGGAAAGCCCCGGCTCGCTGGCTGCACAGGGAGTGCCGAGGCAGCGAGGGATATTAGAAGGAGAGAACCGGAGCCGCTGGATAGGCGAGGCTCGGTAGAGAGAGCGACCGAGACGCCAAGCGAGGGAGAGGGTTGGCCCGGTGAGTATCGAGTGCACTGCCACGGGGTGAACGACCCTCGGTGACCGCGTCCCGACGCTCGGCGTTTCACCCGGTTCCTCCGCGCTTCCTCTTGGCTCGTTCCTTTTCTCTCTATCCAACCCCCTGTCCCATCTGTCCGTCCTCCCGCGCCAGTATTTCAGGTTTGTGTTCCTCCTCGGCTCGCAAGACAAAACCATTACTTCCTGACCACGTTGTGCACGCCCTTGCGTTCCCAGTTCGCCCCGCGCGAAACGCGGGGGGAAAACTGGGGCTCGGTAAATCCCAGATCGCTCGCTTATACAGCAGTTCCTCTCAGAACGATATCTCGGGAGGTATGAGTGCTCATATTACGTATATACCAGCAGATAATGCACCGTTGGCTCTTGCTCGATCGATCTACTGTCTACCCGTAACCCCGAGTCAGCCCTTGTGGGTTTGGCGATCCCCTCTCGACGGATCATCAGCGGCGACGACATTGTTGGAGTCTGTTTGGGTGGATTCGTCGTCGGGTCACTCCTCGGGTCAAGCTCACAGACCGGCGCTTTATATTCTGCACGGCGGAATACAAATAATTTTATTTGTTTGTTTGTTCATTTATTTATTTATTTGACAATGAGAGAAAACAATTGTGGTTTATCATACGTCCAGCACCCACGCGCGATAGTCTGTAAATAATGTAAATATTGTTCATACAGTCCTTTGTTTTTGTTGAATTGGTTTGAGGGCCTTTAGTAATACTGAGCTTTAGCGATAGGTGCAGTTAAATTTTTCTTTGCTAAAATTGCAATTGAGGGAAAACAGCCCTGATCTTCAACACTGTTTTGGACAGTACAAGGTGCATAATGTCTCCCGAAAGGAAAACTCACCGAATGCGATTTCCCTATCTACGAGCACCTTCTGTTGGACGAGTGGACTCATTTGCATCATGGTCCGATCGACCCGCGGTTAAGTCTGTACTCCGAGTACAACCAGAAAAAAAAATTATTTGACGGCCACTGTTTATTAAGATTAAGTTAAATATTTATTTGATTTAAATAAATATTTATTTCATTTAAGTAACTATTTACTTAATTTAAATAAATATTTATTTAAATCAAATAAATACTTAATCTTAATAATCTAAGTAAGATTAAGTATAAATACTTAAATACTTAATGTTAATAAACGGTGGCCGACAAATAATTTTATTTTCTGGGTGTACCTAAAGAGAACGTCCTGTAATCTTTCAGAGAAATAAAACAATGCTTAAAAAATGATTAAAAAAATACATTCCGGACGTATATCGCCAAGGGCAGTGAGAAGTGAATCCTATATTGAGGGAATCTTTTTTAAGAACTGTTTTTTTTTTACTGATGTGCACGAGTTTTACGTTGTGCGAAGATCGTCAGTACGCATCTGGTCGCTCGGTAGACGAGAGGAAGAATAATATTCATCGATGCGCACGAAAAGGTGACGGGACGCGTCGAATGCGAGACGAACGTTTCTTCAGGTGTCGAAGCACATGGGAGCAACGTGACTGTATGTGTACACAACTGCACCGGCGGCTCGCCGTGCAGTTGGGAGTGTCGATTAGTCTATACGCGTCAATGTATTTGCTATATTTTAACGCAGAATATTCATGTATATACGATCGTGTACGACCTCGCCACCGACGCCGCCACTTTCGTAATTCGAAACCGCGTTATCAACGGGATAATTTGACGAGACGAAAGGAGCGAAAAATTTCAACAACAATAATCCCGAACGCGACTTGGCTCGAACCGGCGAATAATTTACCATAAGTTAACTGCTTGTGTCAAAGCAGAATGAAGAGTGAACCGCTTGCTGTGTGTGTCAAGGAGAGCGATGCAAAACGGTCTGTTTTTTTTTACCATCTTTCGCCCGACATAAAACCGTAAAGGCTCAGACCAGTGAATCCCATTTTGCCCCTCCCCCCCCCCCCCCCTCCACATTATAACTATGGAGACGTTATTCTAAAATTTTGAAAGTATGTCAATTTTCATCGTCATATTTTAAAAAATTCCAACTTGCTGTATAGTTTTCAAGTAATTTTACTTGAAAATTGTTTTGATTATATATTTTTGATGATATATAATATTGATTATATATAATATTGATTATATATAATATTGATTATATTAAATTATATAAAATTGATTATAGTTTTCGAAATATGGTCGTTCCGACCCACTGCGATTTCCGGCAGATTCCAGAGAAGCGTGACAACGAGGGGTTTAAATTTCCTCGAGATACGCCGCCGCCGGGCAGATTGTCAAAAGATAATTGTTGTTACCGATTGTATTCGCGTATCGGACTAAGACCGAGGAAAGCAGTGCGTGCATCTATGATGTAGACCGCAGGGAGATAGATAGGGACGTACGGTGAGAGATTGAAATAGGCAGAGGGAAAGAGGGTTGGGAGCCAGATAACCTGCATCCGTGTCAAGGCGAGTCAGAGGCCAACACTCTCGCTCGACCTACATTGGCGCTCACGGTTCACACACCTACCTCTATCCACCCATCCGCCTACCCCTGCTGGTTCTTCGACGAGCTCCCGGAACGCGGCTTATCATTCTCATACCGCACCCTGCATACTCTCCCACCTTTATTTTTATTCTCTTTTTTTTCAGTCGTCGTCCACATTGTGCGTGTACCTCTATTTGTACCCGAGTTTCCATCGCAGATAGTCGAGCCGATCCCGACGAGCATATCGGTGCTACGTCCCGGCGGGTTCCGAATGCCGTATCGACGGCACGGAGTCGAAAAGTCGTAACCCACACACTTTAGTGCGATGACTGCGCCCTTTCGATTCTTATCCCGGGATATAACAACGAGCACACTGTCCATAAATTTCCTCGTCCCGCTGGATTCGATCCACATTCAGCAGGCGGCGACGATCGGCAGGAGTCGTCGCGATCGGCGAATTATAAAAAGTTCTCCGACAGGCATCGAGGCCTCATCCTCGCCTGTTCTCGAGGGGTGAGAAACGCGAGTCTCGTATGATTCTTTATCGGTCCCTCTTTCCAAGATCGGCAGGGAGGAATTCGCGATCGTCAATACAAAAGATCGGCAAAACCGCTTACCTGTTCTCGCGGGGTGAGAAACGCGAGTCTCGTATGATTCTTCATCGGTCCCTCTTTCCAAGATCGGCAAAGAGGAATTCGTGATCGTTAATACAAAAGATCGGCAAAACCGCGGGCGTGACTCGAACGCGAACGAAGGTGCTAGCCCGTACGCACGAGCTCGAGGAGGGATTCCTCGATAGGTCATATCCGAAGGCCCTGCCGATGGCTCGCAGTCTTGTCCAATAAAAGCGACTCGGGGCATCGGGACGAAAGGAATGGGGCCGATAATATGGGGCAAGGCTCCTATCCTCGCAGCCGCGAAATTCCCCTGTATCCGAGTCCAATAAACGGGGACTCGATTCTTTCGGCGTGTACTCCGATCGCTCGACGTGGGGTACGTAGCAAAATTGGAGCCGGAGGCTCGCGGCGAAGAATCGTCGCGGCAAGTGAATAGGAGAATTCGGCCATCAGCTTGAAGAGTCTCGTTCGAGGCTGCGGTACGACAGGTCTTTATTGAGAATTCCTGAAGGACGATTCGGCGAAGCGATCGGGAGGAGGGCGCATCGGCACGGTTATCTTGGAGAAGATTGGATGGAACGGTGAGGAGACAAGATCGAAGGTTAATAGCGATTAAATCGTCTATGCAAAATTGTATCGAAGCGTCGAGCCTTGCGCGCCAAATGGAGTGTCAAGAATCGAGCTTTTTATGCACCGAGAAAAAAAAATTATTTGGCGGCCACCCTTTATTAAGATTAAGTAAAATATTTATTTGATTTAAATAAATATTTATTTAAATTCGGAATTGAAGAATATGCTATCGAACACGGTGGTGAGTGCGTGGAACGCACTCCCAGCTGCAATAATTGAATCCGAGTCAATTAATCAATTTAAAAACAGACTTGATAAACACTTGTCTACCTAATGTAAAATACAAGATGCAGATATTATAAGTTGTAAACTTCCTTTCTGTAAATAATAATAATAATAATAATAATAAAAATTAAGTAAATAGTTACTTGAATAAAATAAATATTTATTTAAATCAAATAAATATTTTACTTAATCTTAATAAACGGTGGCCGTCAAATACATTTTTTTTCTGGGTGTGGAAATAAAGGTGTATTTGTCGTGCCCATGGAGGCGCTGGGGAACGAGCGGTGCCGGAGCCAAAAGGACGAGACAGTTCTACCTATAGGACATCGCGCTGCAGAGCAATGGAACGCGTGAGGGGAAGTAAATAACGAGGAAGATAGCGGGAGAGAGTGAGAGAGGTATTCCGAGTTCGGTAGGCCGGTCTGCCCCGGGTGGCCCGGTAGGCACAGCAGACGGAGACATGGCCCAGTTTATACTTGGCCAGTCCAAGGTCGAGCCTCGTGAGAAAATAATTATACGTATCTGGGTCACAGACGGATATCCGGTGCGTTACCGTCATGATACCTTCTGTCTGTCTCCATATATATGTTAAATATTCGTATATATATATATACATTTTACCATGATATTTTCGATTCCCAGCCGGCCTGTCAGACGGATGACGCGAGCTGTAATGTATATTGATCGATATCGAAACTAACGATGCCGTACTCGTCGCGATTGTCCCATCCGACCCTGGACCTACGAAACAAGTTTTTCCCGTAAAAAAAAAAAAAAATGATGAAAAAATAAAAATAAAATAAACTTTCGTTTGACCTTAATTTGTTGTATACGAGGTCAATTGATTTGACCTCTTCGGCAACTGGAGGATACCGCGAAAGTGAACATAGCCCACATTAAAAACTATGCGCGCATACCGGGTTAGCTCCTCGCCCTGCCTCGCGCCTCTCGCCCCTTCCCGAAAACTCGTACGGTTATTGGTCAAGGGTACGTATCGCCGAAAATTTATGACCGCGACCGCTCGCGCGCCATAGCTCGTTGGTCAATGTCGAAACCGATGAAAATCCGTCGGATCGGTTTCGCGCGGCGCGTGTTCAACCACGTGGAGAACGCCGCAATCCTTACAGCCGCAAATCCCTGTCTCCTGCTCGAATGTGTGTTATCTACCGTGCGCGCGTGTCTGCACAGCGTTATCCTCGATTAACCGTTCGGGCATGAAGCTCTCACGCGCGGATACGAATGATACGCGCGGTTGAAAGCGTATTATTGTGCGAGATTGATTTATCGCATAGAAATCGTTATTTATATAGACGTCAATTAGTTTTCGGATTAAAATCCTGTAACACCTCGAACGGACTCGAGCGAAATTTCTGTGCATCCGACTGCGGTGTGCAGTTACCGATACGGAGCAAAGGGCACGCGGCGGGATCGACAAAAGCGCGAGGCGGTTCGACAGAAGCATAATTCCTCGTCGCTGCGCCCGACCTTCACCACTCGCGGATTATTCGTCTCGTCGAGCGAATTTCGCGCAACGTGCCCCAGTTTCGTACTTTGATTCGACCAGGGTCGCGCTCGGGGTACGTCGCTGAAACTGTTGCTAAAATCCAACGTAAATTTTCTTTGACGCTACTCGGGCTCTGGGACTGGCTCCGATTCGCCTGTCTCGTTTGCACTCATCGTCGCGTTTAATGCAGCGCGTGCTTCTTCGCAATTTCGTCCGCCCGCCGTTGTCGCCAACGCACGCGGCAGACACAACGCGCGCCAGACAAATTAGCAGTATTTCAAGGGAGACGCCCTTCCGCCTACATCCTGGTAAAACATCGCGGTGCATTCTGGTTCCACTGTCGCCTCCGGCCAAGGAAAATTGCCCTTCGGCCGAATCTCTCGACGGGACGGTGCATCGATTTCAGGCAATAAACCGTGATTTTTGTTTTTCTCTCGGTAATAAAAAGTTGGTTCGGATATCGCCCACGATTGATTGCTCTTAACGGTCTTCTGAACAAGTGAAAAAATTCCCATCTCCAAATACAAAATATTCTAGAAGTTTTATGTTTTTTTCTATCAAGTTGAAAATCAGTAAAAATGGTATCGAAAAAAAAGATAGAACTCGTACAATTTATATACATCGTCAGACCACCGTTACGAACAACAAGCCGTGAGGAATTTCTCTCGCAACTTGTTTTGTTATCGAGAAAAATAGGTAAAAGTCGTTTGTCGGTCCGAAATCGATGGATCGACCCTTGAAATTAAGACACGCGGATTGGCTTGGTAGCTCGAGTAGAAATTTTCGAGCGTTGCATCGGGCCCTGATAAGACCTGATAAGGCTTATCAGGACCCTATCGGGGCCCGATGTAACGCGCGAAAATGTCTACTCGGGATGACTGTAGTTCGGATATTTTTTTCGAGGTACCTACCGTAATAGAGTGGTATTCCGTAGTAGTTATAACATATTACTTATCTATAGTATTGCCGCAGGGGGCGCGTAGGGGTAGAGGGCAGTAGGACACCTGTACAGCATAGCGGTATTCAGGTCATGCATCTCGGCCACATCCGCCGCACTAGGTCACTACCTCTCGGGTATACGAGCCCCCGTCACCTTTCCGCGCGCACACACACACACACACACACACACACATGCACACGGAAAGCGCAAGCACAGCACGGCCAGAGGTAGGAGCCAGCCAGGGTGGGAGTACCGGAGAATCCCGAGTCGTTTCGCGAATCTCTCGCGCTCCTCTCATCCGCCGGCAAAACAAAGGTCACGTCGCGGCTGGACGATTTCTCTTTGAGCCTACACAGTGAAAAAAAAAAAAAATAAAAAAAATAATCGGGCAAATTATATTAATCCTATTTTCCGCTCGACGAAAGACATCAACGGTGTAGCAACAATTTACGGTTCTCCAACTTCCGACCGACTCGACAACATACCGCGATTTTCCACCGTACAATTATTTAATCGGTCAGCTCGAGGACTTGACTTTTCGATCACTCCTGAATTTGAATTTCGGGCAAATTCTTTTATTATTCAGCCCGTCGAGGCGCGAAAACTGGGTATCGACCCACCGGCCCGCCACCTCAGCCCTTCCGTCACCTTAAAAGTTGGGCGGGAAGATTCGTGAAAAATTAATCGCTCGAGCGCGCCTGACAGAAGGCTAATTCCGACCTCGTTTAGGCTCGCGCCGAGGAGCGAGATCTGGCCAGGTTAACGTGTGAGCGAGCCGGGCAGACCGAGAGAGTGATATCGGACTGTACAAGTGGTCGGTACTGGGGGGTCGGTTGTGGTAGTGTGTTACAGGCAGCGGGCAAAGGTGGAGAACACGGCGACGGTGTTAGGAGCGGGGCATCGAAACCTTGAAGGTATTCGAAACCGGGGCACTGTCCCCGACTTGGGGTCTCGCGCAGTCGCAACGCTCCGAACATCTCCCACACAGGTGCCACGAAGCTGAGTAGTACCGCTAGGCACAGCGCCGGGGTCTCGGGGGTTTGCCCTACATCGGGCCAATCTACCACCGCGAAAGCTCTCTCGCTGCGAGAGAGCGCGAACCCACCCGCTTTACCAAGCGCGAAGGTGGAATGGAACGCTAGCTCGCGCGGCCACCAGCCTCGGCCCCATCGTACTCTCTTTCTCTACAACCCCTTCCCCCCTCCCCCCCTCTCCCCCCGCTCTTCTGTTTCTCTCTCCTCTCCTCACACCGCCTCTCACATAATTTATACAACACATAGATATATACATATCTATGCGCGACCAAACCCCCTCGAGAATTTTCCATCTTTTATTCACGCAGCTTTTATTTGCATCCGTGTCTGTCGGTGAAAATAAGAGATCGGAGCGGAAAGCGACGAGGAATTTTGATAACGCGACACCCATTATAGATATCGGAGATATCTGAATTATTTTAATGAGCCGTAAGCGACGATCCCAACCGGGCGGAGTGCTTTGCCAGTTTTCTTATCACCATAAGGTAAAAAAGTAAATCGTGCGACGATTTCACATCGGAATAACCAAGGGTTATTCTCGTCGTTTGATATTTCATACGGGAGAGCTTCGTCGCGTCCTCGTCCGCCTCGACACGTTGGAAGAAGGCCGAAGGTATCAGCGAAATCGAGAACAAGAATCGAAGATCAGTGGAAGAAGAGTTTCCTTTCATCCCGTATCGACGAGCGTACCGCATAGCGGAGCACCCGCACGTATTCCCTCATTACGGCGCGTCGAGCACGATCCTCCTGCTAAAAGCAGCTCTGATTCACGGTCACTCGGTGATTCTCCATTGTCGAGGAAGGACGAGTGAGGAGTCAAGGTCTCGGCTGTCGGGGAACGTAAAAATCAGTGACGCTCCGAACGCCCCTACTCGGGAATAGTTTTCTTCTGAATTACATACTACTGTGGGGAAGGAGAGAGTGCGAAGGACGAGTAGTGACGAGGGCCCAGAACTGGGATAGACGCTCGCTCAGACATCGGATTCTCATTAACGCTTAGGAGAACATAGGTTGGCATTTGGAATTTCCAGAGCAGCGGCATCGGCGAAAGGACACCCCCTAGTTGGCCATTCTGGGGGGAGCGCAATCACGGTCGCCATTGTCCGCTCTCGTATAGTAGTTGGTTCGCCTTCTCCAACCTCGCACCTTTGTCTATCCCTCGTTTTGTTTAACGGAACATAGGGTAAAAGTGGTGAATATGGCCCACCTCGATTAACACGTAAATCAATGATATATGGACCGGGCCATATTCCCCACTTTTACCCTACATATATGTATAATAGCGCGAAGGCCTCAAAGGCGCAACGCGACGGCGGGAGGCGCGTTAATTCAATTTCCCTCAGCCACGGAGTTGCCTCTCCCTCTGATTCTCATCCATCCTTCCGGATTAAAGGGGTTGTCGGTTCTAGAACGAGTTCACGGGCCACGCGGCTGGACAAGGGTTGGACCCCAGCGAGGCTCCGATATGGTAAAACGTTCGTTCATTTTCTAGTATATTGTTCCTATGAATACTATGAGTGTTATTAGCATCAGCAGTGGTCGCGGCACACTATATAAAGCACAGACTGGGCGTGTGTGGATCCCGGAGAGGAGAGGATTGAGGATGGAGTTTATTTGACTCGGGACATGAAAGTCCTCGGGAGGGAAATTCAGTCGTCCGGAACCGACCGGATGGAGATATTGAGAAAATGTAGGAAGATCCTCTGGCGTGTGGTTTCGAGAAAATGCAGTTTCCCTCGAGTCCTTCCATGGCATTATCTCGCGATCGTTCCGGCTCTTTTCCCTCTCTCATTCTCCCTAGATCCGTACGTGAACGGAATCTGTGCAGCCGAAATTCTACACCCTCCGGTGGAAGTTTGCGTTTAGTTATAAACGCCTACATTTATACCGTTGGTGCTGACGGGGATGATGCGCGCGCGCGCGTAAATACACTGGGTTACTTCGGGAGGATATTTGTGAGAGGGGCGAAACCGGCAGCAGGTTGTAGCAGCGGTGGTCCAAGTAGTCCCGGAGGGAGAGTATAAATCGTTTCCCCCCCGAGACGACGATGGTTAGGTGTGCACGCTCGATGGGCCTGTCTCAAACTCTATCCAACGAGCTACAGTGTCACGAGCTAAAACGATTTCGTCTTTCCCACCGCTCCCTCCCTCTTCTCACGGCGAACCTTACCCGATATTCCGATGAAGCAGCTGCGGCCAGAAGATTCCCAAGCGCGGGAACGGCGAACTGCTGATAAAGCTTCCATCGAATTGTCGGTGTCCGGTGCACGTTTGGTAATGGAATTCGGGTGCATGTAACGTGCAAGAGGACACTCGCTGCAGACGTATGTAACCGTTGTCCGCTGATGGGCGTTCGCCATACTACATCGCTGTCACGGCCCTCGAGCGTGTACCGGCTTTAAATAACAGAACTCTTTATTAATCACCTTTCATCGTCATGATTTCGACATGACTGTTACGCAGAGAACGATAAATGGTTCACCGAAAGTCCCGGTGACATTCGTTCGAAGCTGTTATTTGTTTGGTACGAATAAAGCATTGTGCTTTGTTCAACGATTATTTGCTTCAATATTATTCAAAATTTGTCGATCCAAACCAAGATCTTTATTGGGCCAAGAAAATTACACCTTCGAACGTATGTCACTGCACCTTGGTTAATTCAACCATTTATTTTTCTCAGTGTAGTGCATTTATTTATTTATTTATTTATTTATTTATTTATTTATTTATTTATTTATTTATTTATTTATTTATTTATTTATATATTTATTTATCAACGGGATAAACGCTTTTACAAAAAATAAAATATAGCCTGTGTAACTTAACAAATATAATGCGTAAATATTGTGGAGAATAAACATGTTTGTATTGACAACACCTAACATGTAACAGTTTTTGATGCCCAACAAATTTTAATCTTATCACGTATATTGCATATTGCCAATTGGTCATTGATCGAAGTACTTCCTTCCACACTATTACATTTCTTTTTCGTAAAATGCCCAACAAAATCGTGGATGTTGGACAAAACAATCCTTCTCGCTGTTGCTCTTGCAATGGGCCATCGACGATCCATCCCCTTATCGTCCGTGTCTATTCATAGCTCGACTTTCTTCCCTTCCCCGATCGCTTACAATCCGTAAACCTCACCTTTCAGCAGCCTTCCGTTATCTCCGGCTATGTCGCATCGAGCTTGAAGATTTGTGAGCTTCGCCACGCTCCATTTGCTTCGAAAATTGCCAGTGTGCTTTCACTTTTGCCGTGATACCCGGTGGGGAAACTGGGATCAGAAATTTCCTCCGCGCTGAGGTTTTGCTTATGCACGTGGCGATCGATCCTGCATCCTGCGTGCGTCGGCGTACGCAGTGTCACGCCTGAGTGAGATGCAGATGATCGAGAGAGATTGCTCTTTCGCTGCGGTGGAACTCGTAGACTCTCGCGTTCCGCGACAGCGGCAAAACCAAAAGGTTACTCTTGCTCCGAAAAGTCACCTATTACGGAGAAACATAATAATAGGCACGGCAAAACACGCAGCGGTACATTGTCGCAAACAAGTCCCTTGACTAGGCCAGCGGGGAAGTCCGTGCGGTGCACAGGCGGTTAGTGTTGCCGGTATTATGGCACAGAAGGTAACGTAAGTTGCGGGCGCGCAGATCGATATGTTGTTAACCACCACATTCGCATTGACCTCATCAAACAGGCGTGCAGGCGGCAAGGCACAGGGAGTAACGAGCAACAGCGGCAGCGGCAGCATCAGGACTGGAATTGGCTATGGTATTGGTGCTCGGTGCTGCTGGTACTGCAACGCAATACCAATGCCCGAGTATATACTTCTTGCGAGGAAATTACAGTCGGAGATCGATTATCTCAAAAGCGTTTATGATATTATTTTCTCGGTGCGCAGGCGGATCTTAAACCGCGCCACGAAACGGATGTACGCGACGATATACACGGGTAGAAAGCACGGGTGTCGCATTGGACACTTGCAATTTGTAAATCAGTTATGTAAATCGTACGTCGATAAATATAGAAAATAATGGGTATTACCGATACGTATTAATAAGTCAATTCCACGTTTTTAATTAAATAGTTTCCGGCGAGTACGTGTAATTCTGCGTACTAGCCGCGAAGCATTCGATCGAGTGAAAGTCATGCGCGAGTACGAAAGCATAGGTGCATTCAATGTACCAGACTACACGAGCCACTGTGGCACACAAAGCGTGCCTCGCTTGCACTCGATTTGCAGACGCGTACGCGCAAACGTTAACATCAATTAGCGAATCGATGCCTCCGATCCGCATTCAGCGAAACGGCACACGGTATTTCTGGACACTGAACTGGAACACCGACAGAAATTTGTGCGGATTGTTAAATTTTGGCAATTTTATGGTTTCAGTGTTTTCAATGATAGCTGTTGCAATTCAGACAGTATCACGTGGTACGATGTTTTCACGGCGAAGGGCTCTTAAAACATCTCGCTTCGCGCGAAAACGGGACCATGTCGTGCTTTACGATCTCGAATCGTCATCCTTTTCTCCTTTTTTTTACCATCGGTCGCTCTTCGTTTCTAGCATCGAGCGGTGGACGATCGTTACTTACCCATCGAATCTTCGTCGCGGTTCTCGCTCAAGATGGAATGAGGTCCATTCCATCAGCCAAAACTCAACCATAAAAAAAAAAATTTCCTTCTATGGACTACATTTTCTAATGGTTGAATTTTACCTCACGCAACGGAAATTTTTGAAAGACACCCACAGGGTGTGTTATCGATCATTGTGAACAAGAAATGTCTTAAGTTTCTCGCTTTTGTACGATGATTTTTTTCTTTCCCATCTTATGCAGTTATGTGGAAACATAAATCTATACATTAGTGGTATATGCTTACTGTCGATCTGGAGTATTATATTATAGCTTATTACATTTCATCGATGCCATTACGGTCTGGCAAGGCGATCCAATTGCTCGCAAGACCGGCTTTGTGCAAGGCTCTCGATTTTAGTTTAAACAGAAAAAAATCAAGAAAAAAAAAATGTATACATGTAGGTGTCCTGCGCGGTGGAAAGCGAGAGTTGCGAATATCAATGAGGGAGAAGGGATCGCGTGCCCGGAGTACTGACAGAGGAGACGTCGAGAGAGATATAGAGTTACGGAGGCTGTAGCGATTTTAATACCCCCATCGTGTGTCCACATACACACGCGCAGCCGTGCACACGCGACATAAAAGCTTCGAGTGGTTATTTCGTACACACACGTCCTTCCGCCCACATGCTCGGCATGCTCGGCATAATGGAGCCCTCGTCGAACGACGATGCGTCCATTTGAATTTTCGCTCCGCTAATTAAGCGGCCCGCGAGATATCCATAAAACCCCTTTTGGCCCTTGGGCCCTATAATGGCGCGACTCGAAACGGTCGGGTTGCGAATTCACCGATCGTTCCACGACATTCGGCACGCGAAGCCATATACGCAGCGCTGTAACCGGTGTAACAAGCACATTATATTTTATACCTCACTTTGCACAACTTTAATTTCTTACTCCGGTTTTTTCGCGGAAAAAATTTAATCACGTAAGATCAAAGATTTTCGATGTCGTTATCACAACGGTGCGAATTACACATTTGGTTGTATAATGATTACCATTCCGGCGCTCGATAGCCGATTTCGTTTACCTTTCGACGCGAGCGAGTGTTGCCCTTCACTTTTGTACATACAATTACTCGCTATCTTACCGAGACCCCGACGACTTGTGTAAACGTATCTCGTTGTTTGCGAGCGCGCTCGCGTTGGACGGTTCGCTCCTGCACACATCGAAATACATGTACATGAGAGTTCATTCGTTCGGTTACGCCTGTGCATTATCTGCACGCGCACACTTACGTACCGAGGCGAATCTCACGAATGTCGAACGTGTGTATCGACGGGAATCAATTTATGTGTTTACATACAATGATGATATTACCCTGCCAGCGGCTTCGGTGGCATTTCCCACCGCGTCATCCGAACACCTAGACCTCATTAATTATTATTATTACTATCACATGGCGGAGCGCACGTTGCGCTCAATCTTGACTGAACGACTCTCGTAATCATGATAATACGAATAATATTAATAATAAATAGTAAATAAATAATAATAACATTGTACGTCGGTATGTTTAAATATGGATAAAATCTAAACGATTGCATTGTACGTTTTCAGCTTGGGTCCTTGGAAGATTTATGTGCAAGACCGTGTCGTACATTCAGGGTGTCTCGGTCGCCGCATCGGTGTACAGTCTCGTCGCCGTTTCGTTGGACAGGTACGTGTAATAATTTCATTTTTTTTTAATGCCGGCCATAATTCACGGTAATTAAAGATTGAGAATCCGATCGTCTGGTAAAACGATCCACGAGCTCAGAGACACTGGAAAAATGTAGTCTCGAGTGGTCCTCCAATTGTACGACTACGATCTGTAAAAAAAAGCGGAAATACGATAGTAAGACGAATAGTAATAAATTCTGATATAATGTTGAATTTCCGGAGATTTGTCAGCGAACTCCGTTCTTACATTACGCTGGGGTGTCAACGCGGTGTCAGCGATACCGACGCGCGTCCTGTAAATTGTGTGCGCACGCCTCGATGCACTCAGGGATGCACCGAGGGACGGCGAAGGGTGAACGTCGGAGGGGACGAGTCGGTCGTAAAAGCTACACAGCTCTATATTAGATACAGTGCATCGAGTAGATATAGATATAATCGGATAACGGGAGAAAAGTGCGACACGGGTTTAGCTCGTAGTCGCGGCACGAGGGAAGTAAAGAAAGATAGGCTTTAGGTATCCAACATAACTCGCACCAAGATTGACAGCCCTCGATTGTGAAGCTTTTTATTATTTTTCTCGCCTGTAGGCCTCCGGGGAGAGGGACGGAGGGTCCGCGTCCTACGTGTATACAGCATGTATACATACGGTATTTCGTGACGATATTTTATCGCCCCCGATGGTTATGAGAAACGGTCGTTGGTATCGATCTCTCACACGCGCCAGCATAGATGCACCGGCTCGTTCGCTTACACTGCCGCTTCTCTCTATCGAAATTAATAATTCCTCTGAGCGATCTAACGCTGTATGGGAGGGCGATGCGTCAAGGAGAAATTGCAAGGCCAGTGATGCGTTCGGTAGGATATAACCATTTTTGCGGAAAACAGGGCTCTGAATTATCGATATAAACGAAATATAGAAGTTTCTGGCGAAGGTATATCTAATATATATTTTAGGGTCTGTGTGTATCGGTGTGCATTTCTGATATTCACAGGCCCTCACAGCTCTCGCAGACGCTCGGAGACGCTCATATACATATAATATACTTACACCCGAAACTCACATGACTCTCAAAGTCACAGATGTGAGTATTTGTGGTTATTGGTGAGTATCTGTGAGTATCAGTGAATATCTGTGAGTATATGTCAGTATCTGTATATCAGTATATGTCAGTATCCATGTGAGTATTTGTGAGTATCTGTGAGTATCTGTGAGTATCTGTGAGTATCTGTGAGTATCTGTGAGTATCTGTGAGTATCTGTGAGTATCTGTGAGTATCTGTGAGTATCTGTGAGTATCTGTGAGTATCTGTGAGTATCTGTGAGTATCTGTGAGTATCTGCGAGTATCTGTGAGTATCCGTGTGAGTATCTGTGCGAGTACACCCAGAAAAATAATTTATTTGACGGCCACCGTTTATTTTGTTCAAGTAAAATATTTACTTGATTTAAAAAAATATTTATTTCATTTAAGTAACTATTTACTTGATTTTAAAAAATATTTATTTCAGTTAAGTAACTATTTACTTAATTTAAATAAACATTTATTTAAATCAAATAAATATTCTGCTTAAACCAAACAAACGATGGCCGTCGAATATTTTTTTTTTCTGAGTGTATCCGTGTGAGTATCCGTGTGAGTATCCATGTGAGTATCCGTGTGAGTATCCGTATGAGTATCCGTGTGAGTATCCGTGTAAGTATCCGTGTGAGTATCCGTGTGAGTATCTGTACGAATATCCGTGTGAGTATCTGTACGAATATCCGTGTGAGTATCCGTCTGAGTATCTGTGAGTATCCGTGTGAGTATCTGTGAGTATCCGTGTGAGTATCTGTGAGTATCCGTGTGAGTATCTGTGAGTATCCGTGTGAGTATCTGTGAGTATCTCACAGATACTCTGTGACGCTCACAAACGCTCATATCTCTGTGAGCGTCTGTGAGCGCTGTGAGTACCCGTGTGAGTATCCGTGTGAGTATCCGTGTGAGAATCCGTGTGAGAATCCGTGTGAGTATCCGTGTGAGAATCCGTGTGAGTATCCGTGCGAGTATCCGTGCGAGTATCCGTGTGAGAATCCGTGTGAGAATCCGTGTGAGTATCCGTGTGAGAATCCGTGTGAGTATCCGTGCGAGTATCCGTGCGAGTATCCGTGTGAGTATCCGTGTGAGTATCCGTGTGAGTATCCGTGTGAGTATCCGTGTGAGTATCCGTGTGAGTATCCGTGTGAGTATCTGTGAGTATTGGTGTGAGTGTCCAATCGACATGAACTTTATCATTATGTAGATTTTTTTCGGTGTGGGCCTCTAGTTTCCCCAACACCCTATCAAAGTATGACAACCTAGACTCACCCTCGTCCCTTGAATCTGGAGAGCAATTTTATATATTTTTTCCCGATGTAAGAGCTTTACCTTTTTGGAACGTGCTTCAAGCTTCGCCGAGTAGGCGTCTCGATCGTGTGGAATCCTCCCTATCGCACCGGTGCCGATTTTACTTCGGAGCCGGCCATTTTTTCTGCCGGATGAAGAGGGCGATCTCTTCGTGCTCGTCCCCGAACGATACGAGTCTTCCACATGCTAGAAAAGGCTATCTCTCAAAGAGATAGTCGTAAGGAGCCGGGTTGCAAGGTGTCGAAACGACACACACTAGCCTATTCTCGTCGCTCGACACACGATACTTTGGGATTATGTATTTTTTTTCACTATCTCGTTATACATACCCTGTCGTACTGTTACCGCTATACACCTGAGACACGCCGCAATAGCAACCACACTAGGCTTCCTAATGTGTCGTAATAATGTGCTTTCGAATGCACACTCGCCGAAGATCAATGACCAGATTATGTGGCTTACATAAAGGTCCTGACGTCATTGGCAATTATTGCTTTGACGTTGGTTTTCAATTTTGTCGATGACAATGGCCGGATGGCAACGTTCGATCGAGGAGCCACCGAGGGGAAGAAACTTTTTCAGCCAAATTACCCGATGCACATACAATCGGCTACGGCGGAACCCGTAATCTTCTCAATCGTTGATTATAAATGTTTTTCTATTCTCATGAGCGTTTGGCAATATCGATACGTACTGCGATGTCCCCGGATTCGGTCGGTGCGGGTCACCCGTACAGAGTAATACACTACATTGAGCGCGGTGAGAACGGGTTTCCAAGATCGGGACAGGGGTTGAAAGTCGGTAGAACGATAGCCGTAGCCGAGGGAATCGTGGTGGCGGGAAGCTACCGATTGGCCGAAGGGAGATGGACTTGCAGCGAGGGAGCCCGACGATTGGCCGGAACCGGACCCCCACCCCAACCTATCTGGCTAAACTCGGCTGACTCAACTATTCGCGTTTACAACGTCATGCCGTTTATTCCGAATCACGTGATCAAATTTGTCTATATATTTTCGATTTTTTTCCACCGACGGTTTCGTATAAAATGGCTGTGGTACACCATTCTAGCATAAGTTCACTGATCACCAAACAGTAAACAACCCAACAATCATCAAGATGTTCAAGCTGGTAAGAGCAACAAATATTATAAACATTATTTAATTGTTTATCATAAAAGTTTCTCAAATTTCATTTTCTCAATTCAATTGTTTAATCATAAAAGTTTCTCAAATTTCATTTTCTCGATTCTCAATTCAATTGTTTATCACAAAAGTTTCTCAAATTTCATTTTCTCGATTCTCTATTTAATCTTTATATATCTCTCTCGATTTTTTTTATTAACTCCGCAACCCTCTGCTCCGTGAAAGTAATCAGTTTTCTCGTGAAATTTGTACATCCGATAAACCGCCAACTCGTTTGCTTCTTTCCGGCTAAAATGTTCCTTTTTCTTTTGGCTAATTTTGTATCCGTCTTGGTATCAACCGAACGCGATAACGGAAGACAAAAAAGTCGTTCAATCACTGTTCCCAACTTTATATTGCGACGACCATCGGCCCAACGATGTTCGCTACTCTTCATTGGTCTCTCCTTATCGCTTCACCCCTTTCACATTAATTTAAATCTCGCTATATACAATTAAAAGATCACGAACGAAACGTACATTCGAGTCGACATTTCCATTTGTTAACCTTTACTCGGCTAGAGTTGTCTATCGACACGAGATCGCGCCTTATACATTCACTCGCGGGTCTCGGAGGAACGGGTCACAAAAATGCGTGTGAAACCAGCGAGGCATGCACATTGTGTTGGCCAACTAACGTAAGATCTCTATGTGCAACGTTACATGATAGCCTGTATACGAGCTCGTTGCAGATCGTGCCACAGCTCCCGAGACTTATCGCCTTGTGCACTTATACACAACAATACGGAATGCCGTTTACATTTTTTTTCGGGACTCGGTTGTCCGTTCTCCGCGACTCTTGTCTCCCGTTCGATCTCGCCTTCGAAGATATCGGATTTGCCTGTTATCCGCTCTATTGCAATCTCGAATAATCACAATATTCCTTGCTCGACTGGTTTCACCGTCGACGGTTATCCAGCATGTGCACTTGAAAAATACATAGATATGCCCAATACTAAATAAATCAATAAAACAAGGGCGAATGTAGGTGTTGCAAAGACGGTGCGATAAAATTCAAAATTTTGCTGAGTGGTTTTTTGACAGGGAGGTTTATTGCAACGGTAAAATTTGTTAAGCGAACAAATAATTCATGGTTTTTTTTCCATAAAAATACAGGCTGTTCTCGCTGCCGTTCTGGCCGTCGCCGTCGCCGCTCCCGGTGGATTGACCGGTGTTCACGTTAGCCACGGTCTTGGCCCGATCCACGCTGGCCATGTGGTCTCCCACGCTCCCGTCTACGCCGCGCACGTCGTTGCCCAGCCCGTTGCCCCGGTCGTCCACGCCGCCCCCATCGTCACGCACACCGTTCTCGCCGGACACGGACACGGTCTCGCTCTTGGACACGGTCTCCACGGTTAAACTCCATAACATCCAACATCAAATGAAGCAGATCCACTATCACAACATCCTTGCGATTATGCGTCAACTCAACAGCAACGAAAACAACAACAACAAAAAAAAACAAAAAAAAAAGATTTCCCCTTTTTCGAAAGAAAATCAAATACGGACAAAAAGGCAGACGATAACACCGGCGGTCATCCTCGATGAAAATCACAGGGTTGTTGCGCAGTGAAAAAATCATATTATTATTGCGGCCATCTATCGAATACAATCATCCCCCTCAAACATTATTCGTTCTTTTTTACTTTTTTTTATTGTACTCCATCACCGATTGAATTCGTCATCGAGTCATTACCCTGCCTTACCCCCAAAACCCCGCCCCGAGTCCCATGGACTCTTCTTCCCTTTTTTTTTCTTCACAACCCACCCCTCAATCGTCATTCGAAACTTTTAATAAAATTATAATTACGAATCCAAGACACGTAGTCGAAAGAGCTTTAATTCCACCCTCGTCGTACGATTTTATTCCCTTTCTGTCGTATACACCCCTCGTACCCCGCAGCCCCCCACCACCCCTACTTGGCAGCGTTTATACAACAGCCTTACCCACCGTGCCAAGCAACGTTTTACTGTGGAGAGAGCGGGAGGGAGTATACAAAGCTTATCAGCGAAGATAGCGAGGGAAGCTTGCGGCTCTTATCCCTGAGGACGAACAGGGCAATAAACGGGGATGCCTAAAGGTTATACATGCTCTCGTTCGCGCTTCGACTCGGGTAAAAGCAAGGCGAAGCGCGACTGTGATGCTACGAGAAAACGAGAACTTTACTACACGCTCATGCTGCCCCAACCGCGAATATCTTGACTGGGTGGGTGCTCACACCAACGTACAAATTCTTACCACCGGTGCACACATCTACGACCGCGCAATCTCACCGATTCCGCCCCCGACCGTGGAAACGTTATAGCTAGAGTGCATTTCATTTGCCCGCTTTTATAGATGCAAACCTGCCGGACCCTCGGACCCTCTCGTCCGGTCTTCGTGGAGAGGCAAAATTTTATATGCTTCGGAGGTGAGACGTGCACACACATTGCGATATTAATCGGATGGGGCTTCTTGTTTATTAAAAATCACAATATTTCTCAACGAGACAGAGAGCTTCTGGGTTGAGTCCGGGTGATATGGCCATGCTTTTTTAAACAATCAAAATTGGAGGTTTAACGTTAAGGAAACCTTTACATTTTGGTCGTAACCAACTCTAGAAAGATCGAACTGAAGTAATGCACTCAGCTATTTCGATATTTTCGATGCGTGATTTAATTGCAGCTCTATAAATAAATATTTGTCGATCGGCCATACAAACCGTACACTACGGGTGATATGGCCGTAGTAAAATTGGTAATCTATTAGGCCTAGAGAAGCATAGAGGTATCGCACAAAACATGTCTTGGTATATTTTATGTTGTCTACATGAATTACAGAAAGACAATAATTACTTCCGTCAAATGTTTCAGATGGGAAACTGAAAAGATGACGGTTTTATACTGGCCATAGCACCCGGAAATTGCGGGGGATATGGCCACGCGCCATATCGTACTGACCCTTGCATGTACAATCTTATAATTTTCGGTGTAATAATTTTGTATCCACATGTACTAAAAACTGTGCAAAAGGTAGGGTCATCCGTTTGTTGCGTTAAAAGCTATCACGGGTGACCATATTGCCCACGTGGTCATATCACCCTGACTTACCCTATAATAATTCTACTCGCTTGAGCAACCGACAAAATTACGGTAATTTCCGTTCACTTTTAATACCGTTAAAATAACCACAAGAATGTCCATATTTCAACTTTTGCGCATGCGAGTGCGAAACCTCACGTTGCCTGTCCTTGGGAACGGTTGTTTTTTTTCGTTTGAGGAACCGAAAAGATAATCGCAGTAGTAAACGTTCATCCCCAGAAAATGAAGTATGGTTATTTTTTCGTTATTTCTGCGGAGTAAAAAGTGACCTGAAACCGCCGTAATTTCTTCGGCTATTCGACGGCAACTCTTTAAAAAAAAGTTCACTCAACTTGTTGGGGTATCTTAAAATCATGTACTCGATACGACGGTAGGTTGTAATGGAGTTCCTCTACGCTCGCTGCAGTGAATTATCTATCGACCTTTATTGATTCTATCAGAGAGTGCAATATGGTTTTTTTCCTTTTATTTTTTTAGCGTTCCATAGATCAGCCAATAAATAGTTAATTAACTCAATGAATTGGCGAGCTGCAGGCACCGAATGACTCTATCGCTTCGACTTGAGAGCTAGTGCGTGAGCCGTGGAAAATAGCGTTCGATCGTTAAATCCATCGCGTGTGCATATGAGTGCGTGGACGGGTGCGCGAAAAGTTTATAGAGCATGAAGGAGGAAAGCTTCAATTACTCTTGGATGGAATATAAAGAAAAAAGTTCGGCGGCGTCTATTCTTGCCCGAAGTTGGCCGAGCGTGACGGAAACGGTGCTGTTCGCTCGCGAAAGGCGGGGGGAATGGATATGTACTTGCATATAGAGCGCATACACCCAATGATACTAGTATGAATTGTCACTATAGGTCGTTTACGTTATAACTTCGCTCGAGAACAAACCGGTTGCAGTGCAACTCCGGCGATCGACACGCTCGGTTCGACCAACTTTTAGTGCGCTCCCGCGTCATTATGTCACTTATTTATCACGCATTATGTGTATCACATAGATTACCAGCAGGTTTTCGTGGCTCGAGTCTTTCGGGTTCTCCCGTTGCTCCGCATGGAATATCGAACATGACTTTTTATAATGTTCGTCGTATGTTCGCTAGTTCTCCTTCTCCCATTTCGGTTTAATAGTCTCACTTCGTTTTCGATTTAGTATCCCACGTGAAATTCTGCGCGAGTGACTTTGTGGGACAAACTGACAACTTTCGAAAATATATATAAAATCTACCGTAAACTAAGGAAAGGAAAAAAAACCTTCCAAATACGAAAGAAAATCTCGGTTTGAAGAACCCAGGTCGATGGCCCTTTGCCAAGGTGTAAAATTGGCATTAGGTATAAAATTTAGTGTAAGAACATAACTGTAAATATTAACTTTGGCAATAAATCTTTTTTACTACTACTATATAAGATCTCTACACGAGATGCAAAAAAATGGCGTTGACGAGGACGATTCGGAATAGGCGTCGGTAGGCGGTTTGCACAGTAAAAAAAAAGATTCTTCCATTGAATAACAATAGTCCATAATTTTGTTGTTAATTTTACAAAAATAATAAAAAATGGTTTATGTTGATTTTTGCAAAGTCACTGCATTTAACTACGGATTACCTTATATATCTTTTGGAAAGTTGTTTGCTTGTTTGTTTGTCCAAATGTTTCAATTATCCAGGGGTTCCTCCTAATGCACTCGGCCCAATAACGCATACGTCCCGATAGTGCACACGGTCCGATAGTGCGCGTGTTCTTTTTGTGCACATGGTACAATTCGAAAATCTCACTATTCAACCAGAAGTGACGTCATATCGGAATCACGTCACGTCCGGCTTGAAAATCTAATTCCAACCTGTTGGTTATCGATACGATACAGATATTTTACGTCGATGTTTCTCAAAAAAAAAAAAAAAAAAAAAAACACTAAATCATTTTATTTTATTGTGTTGCAGATTCCTCGCGATATGGTGGCCGCTCAAGTGTCAGATAACGAAGAGACGAGCGAGGATGTTGATAGTTGTTATATGGCTGATCGCGCTGGCAGCGACATCGCCATGGTTGTTGTTCTTCGATCTGGTGATAGACGGTGACGATCCCGAGCTGAGGTTTTGCGTGGAGTCGTGGCCGAGGCCACAGGACGGATCGCTCTTCTTCCTTATCGGGAATTTAATGCTCTGCTACGTTTTGCCGATGATCCTGATATCGCTCTGTTACGTACTGATATGGATAAAGGTCTGGCGAAGGCACATACCCACCGACACGAAGGATGCCCAGATGGAGAGGATACAGCAGAAGTCCAAGGTAAAGGTCGTCAAGATGCTGGTAGTCGTCGTCATTCTCTTTGTACTGTCGTGGCTTCCGCTTTACGTTATATTCGCGAGAATCAAGCTCGGCGGTGAGAGGGCCGACTGGGAGGAGGAAGTTCTGAAGATCGCTACGCCCATAGCTCAGTGGCTCGGTTCCAGTAATTCATGCATAAATCCGATTCTCTATGCATTCTTCAATAAAAAGTACAGACGGGGCTTCGTCGCGATACTCAAGAGCGGGCGTTGCTGCGGCAAATTGCGCTACTACGAGACCGTGGCCATAATGTCGTCGTCGACGAGCATGAGAAAGTCATCGTACTACGTCAACAACAATAACTCTTCGACGAGACGCACCTGCCACGGACCGCCGGTTCATCAGGACAGCAACGTATCTTACATATTCAATCACACCGGTGTTTAAGAGCGTGACGAACCGTATGAGCTTTTGCTGAATTATACTTCCTCGAACGAAATGTCCACATCTCGAGTCGAGCTGCCCTTCCTCCTCGATTGTTCAAACTCGAGATCGAACTCTCGTCCGCGGAGATGCCGAAGATACACAAGCCCAGGGAGGGGCTTTGACAAGCCGGTTCGAGATTATGGATCGCATATGCGCTCGCCTTGCGGCGCGTTGTTGTGATCAATCGATTGTCACTCGGATCGGACCTCGCAAACGGCAAATGTTCCTGCGCAAAAAAAAGAAATCCAATGAAATTCATCGTCACGACGTTCTTCCGATCGCGTCCGTTTACCCACCTCTACTGCTCGTCGATCTGTTTTTGTGATCGCTATAGTTGACGTAGAGAGAGAGAGCGTCAGGATCGACGACCGCTGACGTTGAACAACCCTTTTCAAGACCACGATGAAGAACCACAGCCTATTCACGCACTATGCATTTATCATTTTTGTAATGGCAAACCTTATATTATTATTAGTACGGTAATTATCAACGATCCTGAACAAAAATTTGATTAACATGTTCAACGCGCGCTCCTTTTTCATGTCGGGTCAATACACCTGACCCGCGGCGAGCCACAATGACGTGAAATCAAAAGATATCGTCTTGTTAACACCTACGCTATTGTACCGTTGAAGGTTTTTAAGTGTATTTGATCTATACTATAAAACAATACTTATATCATATCCAACAGATATTACCTATGCGCCACACGTTCTTTACTTTTTTTTTTTACTCGTGTGACAAATAGTATACGATAATACGCCACTTATATATTTTCTTACCGAAACGATTGATTCCGTGGGCTCCCGTGTGTACTGGGGTAGGAGTTTAAAAAAAACAATAAAAAATTGTCTATAAAAACAACGCGAACTCTTACACGCAAGTCGTACGAACTGCCGTGCAGGATGAGCGTAGTCCTGTAAATGACTCGGAATGGATGGAACTATTTTAAATCAAGAGTACCGCCGATTACCCAATCATTAATTTTTTATTTATTTATTTTTCAATACTCTTTTGATTACACGTAACTTATTATAAATGAATAAATAAATACAATACCAGTATAGGATCTTTAAAGTAGACGTGGATAACTTAAGAATAACAGAATGACGTGCAAATTCATCGTCAGTTACGCGGATAAATCGTTATCGTCCATCATTAAGTCATTAGTCATTAGCAGTGTAATGACACATCGCATTTTTGACAAGACAAAAGAGTGAGAAGTTTATTAAAAAAAATAAAAAAATGCCGTATTGATATATGCTTGAGATGAAAATGCTTGTAAAAAAAGAGACTGTTGTCGGGGTGATGTGAGAGATTTGAACGAGTAGAGCAGTTATTTTCGTAAAGTTTGTATACAAAAAGGTTGAGCGAGAGAATGCGAGGATAGGTTTAGTATGTTGCGGGATGCGCGGAGTTCAACAATAAGTGGGTACACGAGTACTTTCTAACCGTAATCCACTGTGATAAAACTTGAAGAAGATAATGAAGAAGAAAAAGAAGGAGGAAGAAAAGATGTCGAATAATAGAAGACAGGAAAAAAAAGAAGGAAAATAAACGTTGCCGACGTTAATAACGAGTAAAGTTGAAGAATAGTAATAAATTTACCGTAACCTGAGAGCGGACGAAGGAATATGAAACATCCAACAACAATAATGATAATAATAATAATGATAAAACGATCTCGAGATAAGAGCGGTGAACGAGGTTGTTGGCAAGTCAAATACGCCTTTATGTAGCTCACCACTATTTTTCATAATGACATGCGGCACGCGCTTTTTTTTACTCGTGTACTTAAGTTTGATTGATGAATTGAGATATGTAAAATTAACAGCAGTCCATTACACTTGGATCAAATAACGCAATGAATGGCGACTAAATTGTTTCCGTTCGCCGGGCTTACCTCGTCGCGAAAAATGTTTCACAGCATTTATCTGTAAATCTATTAAGGACCGTCGATCGATAGATTAACCCGTTCAAATTGTTCTGGATTTTCGAGTTCTCGGTGGTAGCTCTGGTAACAATCGAACAATCGACGCACGATCACAATGACGAAAATATCGGTCATAAATATATCGTTCGATCGGTATAGGGTATATGTTGATCGATCAACACCAAATTCCAGTCAACTGCCACGCTGCCAAAATCGTACATGAGAGTTATCGAAAAGAAGGATCCGTAATATTAATTCGAGCCCGGGCTAAAAAATATTTGTTGAATTGTAATGAAATTGTAATATTGTATCGACAGCTATTTTGGGATTATATCGATGCCGTTTGAAAAAAATTATCGCCGAAATCCCGACCGATTGAATTTTTGAATTTAAGGAACGACAAAGCGTCGCGCGGCGAGGACGAATCGTTGCCCGTTGCTCCATCGATAGTCCCTCTACGTTCACGACTATACAGCATGTGTGACGAACGAGTTATTAACGAAGTGGAAAGACAAACCGTCGCAGAGCGGTGTTGCTCGTAGCCTGTAAGTAATGAAATTAAGAAAGACCTCGTCGTCCATCCGAGATGATTTATTTGTTGAGTCCCGAACGAAGGGCCTTGCCTAGCTGTACCTATTGTCAAACCGCAATACACGCACTTCGACCAATTTTTTCAAAACTTGCGTCTACGATGGGGAACTAAACACATCGAATCGTCATCCTCTCGGCACGTATGTTAGTCGCACAAAAATCCTCCAATCGCCGATTTCTCACCACCGGCCCGCCGCTGATACGTGGCTGATAACGCGAATGCGTAAGGTTGATTGTCCAAGTTATGTGTAAACGCTAGTGTTGCGGATCGGCGTTCGAACAACGATTAATGTGGAGAAAAAAAACAAAAAATAATGTGCAACAAGATGTAACGTTTCATGCCAAGAGCAAATGGTGTTATCGAAGAAAAATAAAAAAATAAATCGGAACGCACCGAACACACAACTACTAATTGTAATATTTATAATAGGTACACATGGTCGGTTAAACGAGCCAGCTAATATTTAATCTTTATTATCGTTTACCGTTTTCTACTTCGGTTTGAATAATGCGTTGACGTTATATGGATTGACACTGTTATCCGAATATAACAATGAAATAATAGAAACATATTAGATAAGAGACAAAAAAAAATAATAAAAAAATTGAGAATAAAATAGCGTGGTTAACGAAGCCGGGACAGACCTCGTTGAGAAAAAAAAACCTCACATCTAGCTACAGTAGTGAAAGCATGTTATTATTTTAGGGAGATTGACCCTCGGCGGTCAATAAGTCTTTGGGCATCCGCGTTGAAGCCGGGCTATTGTTATTGACCGCAAAGAGTTGACATATGTATAATTCTAAGTCGATACAACGGAAGATGAAGCACACAGTCTATCCAATTACGCTGTTGTTTCCGTACGTAATACTTGTCGTCGTCGAGTTATTATTATATTCGGTGGCCGAGTGTAATGCAAAGCCGTTCCACCGTAAGGACCGTCGTTATAATAGATTTAAAAAAAATTAAAACAAAAAAGCACCGTCGAAGATTTGTAAACGAGTATTGGAGAAAAGAAGAAACAAACTGGCAATTATTTGAGCTTTCATTTGGTATTGCAGCTACAGATAAACTATTCCACTATTGTACACAACACGAATTATACGTATTTTCTCAACAAAAAATAAAATACAATAAAATAATGAAAAAAAAGAGCTTGAAATAATAATTTTGTCTTCCTCAATTTGTGCATCGGTGCGCGACTATTGTGAGTATTGGCGATCGTTTCGCTCTTTCCATTTTTTTATTCCATCAGCCTCGAACCTCATACTAAATGTTACATAGGAGCGTTGCATCGATCGCGTGAGTGCTTCGTGATCAAACGTTTTTTTCCGCAAGGCAAGGGAATAGCAGAATGCCGCTGATCAAAGAAACGTTCGTATTTTTTATGCACTCGCTTTATCATTACGGTAGCAATCGATACCATCCATCGCTGGGGGAAAGCCTCACACCTGTAACACTCCGGCCGCGAGAGCTTTGATTATGGCTTCCGGTTCTGAATCGTATTTCTCCATAAAAATGACTCGATTTCTCATGCTGCTCGCCGGTATATGGGCAGCCGAGAATAAAAGAGAACAGACGCTTCTCAAATGGATTCTTTATTACAGTGCCGTTGCAATGATAATTGCAATTGCTACCACGGCTGTCGACTTTTATTTCGCTTTGGATGATTTTTACGTTAGTTCCCGGAATAACGGGTCGCGGAAGCGCACAATCGGGAATGCAGCTATAAAATCTTGACGTTTTCTTCAAGGATGCAACGTACAACGCATGCGCGCTAATGCCGGTGGTCGCGTGTTTCCTTAAAATTACCGGTTTCCTAACACGTCGATCGATGGTTTTGCAAATCATCAGATACACGAGGGACAACTTTTGGGACCGTGAATACGACGAATTTGGAAAGGAAATTCTTCGTAAGACCGATCGTAAGGGAATCCTGCTTATCTGTAGCTTTGCCTTCTTCGTTTGTTCTACATGTATATGTTACATAACGACTCCCCTCATCGGTAAGTTGATTCCGAGAGTATACTGAATAACACGAAGAAAAAATCACTTTCGGTTGGAAAATCTTATTCTTCGACTAGACATAACGTCATACCGGAAATACGTAAGAAATTTTTTGAAGCCGCATTATTTTGCCGACATTCCAATTGAAACTTCGGAAACTATATTTTTCCGAAAAATCATTAAACCTCCGAACATCAAGTTGCCGAATCGTTCTTTTTCAAAATCGCCAATCGGCTGAATCACTAAACTAAATAATATGAGTGAATAGTCTGATCACCTGCTATTGTATCTGCTCGCAAAAAAATCTTACGCTCAGTAATAATCGATTCGAATAAATGACTTGTCGGATAAGTACTATGTATTTGGAAGAATGACTCGACGTTTGGACGTTTAACGATACGGGGAAATGAAGTTCGGTGAGATTATCATTCGAAAAAGTGACGTTAAATGACGATTCCGAGGAATACCATTCGGCCAATTACTATCTTCAAAGAGTAACGTTCATTAAAATGAAGATTCGGAATAATAAAGCT
Organism: Ichneumon xanthorius; assembly: GCA_917499995.1. NCBI lineage: Eukaryota > Metazoa > Arthropoda > Insecta > Hymenoptera > Ichneumonidae > Ichneumon > Ichneumon xanthorius. The sequence goes on along the minus strand of OU824208.1, from coordinate 14,171,291 downwards.
TTCGAAATTCGACGATTCGGAAAAATACAGATTCAGCAGTTTGACGATTCGCAAAAATAAAGTTTCGGAAGTTTGACGATACGGAAGAAGTGCGTTCGGACCCGTGATTTTCGATCATACGACAATTCGGCTTATTGAAGTTTCGGCACAACAATGTGGCTCGAATTTTGTTTACGTTTCTCTGCCAAGCAGCAGCAGTAGTGCATTATCCAGTGCTTATTAGACCTCTGAAGACCGTCGTCTTCATTCTGGCTTCCTACACGGAGAAAAATAGTTCTGTTTCTCTAACAAAATGTAGATAGTTAATAATAAATTGTTGTGGCAGCAAAAATATTTGGGGGCTACAGCAAAATATTTGGGGGCTACAACAAAATATTTGGCGGCTACAGCAAAATATTTGTTGCCACAGCAAAATATTTTCTGCCACAACCAAATATTTTGTTGTCTCTATGTTAACCAGGTAAATCAGTTATGGTAACAAAATTTTTGTTGTCCCAACATTTTTTTTTCTCCGTGTACGCCGCTCAGAAAAGGACAGATATGGGGTTTTTGCGTACGGCAGCCAGTGTAGAGCCAGCGAAGTGCCATTTCTCCAGTTACTACGGAATCCCACCTAGGTGAAGGTAAAAAGTATTGTAACTGGTCTTTCTAAATCTTCCAGAGAATATCGGTAAGAATGACTCGGACAGAATTCTCGCTTTCCATGTATGGCTGGACGTTCCGACCGGCGAGACACCATATTACGAGATATTTTCCATAACACAGGTAATGACCTCGAATACGTCGGAATCTCTGCCAGCTTACCTCACAATGGAAAAGACAAGTCGTATTAAAAAAAAAAGAAAACGACAATAATATCATCAGTAAATATCGTTGCTTTACCTTCGAAGGCTTTTAGCTGCGTGCACTCCGGTGTCTGTTTCTGCTGTTTCGACAGTCTGTTCTGTATGCTGAACATGCACGTCGCTGCTCAATTCAAGATTCTGCAACACCAAATCGCGACTATTTGCGACGCATCGGATTTTAGGAAAGCGACTGCGTTCGGTTTAGAAAATGAGTCATTCTGCATTGACGATCATTCGGACGATTGTTACGAAAAATTAAAGAACTGTGTACAAAAGCATCACGCTCTTATCAGGTACGTCGAGGATCTCGAGAAGTTGTTTACATTCGTGATGCTTGGTCAACTGGTGGTGTCCAGCGTTCTGTTGTGCACAGCGGGTTTTCAAGCTTCTCAGGTAAGATAACGATTACCCTGAAGATATCTGCGTGACATCAAATTTCATCTTTGGCAAGTCTCCATCAGTGCACGGCTTTAGGAAGAATGACCAATTGTTCACTTATAGAATTTTGATCTCCAAGTGAACTTCCTCGAGCAAAGTTTGTACGATGCAAAATACAGTCGTTATAACTTGATGAAATTTGGCCACATGCAGATATCTTCAGGGCCATAGATAAATTACCCTGAAGATATCTGCATGGCATCAAATTTCATCTTTGGCAAGTCTCTATCAGTGCACGGTTTTAGGAAGAATAACCAATTGTTCGCTTATAGAATTTTGATCTCCACGTGAACTTCCTGAAACAAAGTTTGTACGATGCAAAATACAGCCGTTATAACTTGATAAAATTTGGCCACATGCAGATATCTTCAGGGCCATAGATAACGACGACTCTCGTCTCAATTGAATTTTTTTTCTCATCGACGTCTCTACGAAACGTTCGGACTCTCAGGAACAAGCCACCGGCTTCAGACGGCTAATTTTCGTCGCTCACACGATGGCCTCGATGTTTCAACTGCTCGTGATAACTGTGACCGCCGACGAGATAATAGTCGAGAGTGGTCGAGTCGGACTCGCCGCGTATGTTTCTTTCTGGAATTACTTGCCTTACGACTTCGAAGGGAAGAAGTTCCGGGAGGGCTTGGTGATGATCATGCGACGGTCGCAGAAGCCCTGCTGTTTAACGGCCGGAAAATTCTTTCCCGTCTCCTTAGAAACATTCACCAAGGTAGTTTAGGCTTTTTGTTTTGTTTCATCTTCCTCCGCCCTCAACTTTATTCTCCGTATCATCCACAAGGTGATAACGACATCGATGTCGTACTTCACAGTGCTGAGACAGATGGAAGAGGACATTAGCACAAATTAAATTATTACACAATCTTACCAAATATATCTATCTCTTCCAAGTCCGGAAGAGCAGATAATTTTGTACGCTTCCTTCCATTACCGACTACACTCCCGTGTCGGAGGTTAAGGAAAAAGAAGAAAATAATTACACCTAAACGTATTCCTACACGCTCCTGTATGTTCGTTGATCGACGCTGGCCGTTTACGGACTATCGCTTCCGGCGTAGCGCGGAAATTGGCTCGAAAATGATTTTTCAGGAGGGAACAGCTCACCAGGCGTATTGGCTTGCTATAATGAAGGGAAATTAGTGACTGGCGATAGTGGTCGATCTATCACGCGAGCGGACGGTAACGCTCCGCGACCGCGTCCCATTGTTCATGTCAGCCTTATGCATAAAGCGTTCCCTAAATGCTGCAATTGCCCTGACAAATCGATATCGCATAATGTCCGTCGATTGTGTAATGACGATGGGTCCCTGGCGGAGTCCTCGCGACGATATACCGGCCGATAGACGTGTGTCGTGTGTAGTTGTGGCAGCGTACAATGACGCCACGTTAGCCGTGCGCAATGGCAGCTACGAAGAACAGGTATCAATCGGTGAACCTCACAAGGTTCTACATGAAAATCGTGGGATTCTGGAAGGCCAGCAGCGAATTCGAGCAGCGCTTGATGAACATTGCTCTCGCTTACGCGATGCTCGCGATCCTCTTCGCGATAGCCGTCGAGGGAATCGACTTGTACTACTGTTACGATGACTTTTATGTGCGTCTCTTCGTAACATTATGCTGATCGCGTCTTAAAGTATTTCCTTTCTTTCTATACAACGTCAAGGCGGCGACGGAAAATCTTTGCGCGACGATGCTCCTCGTAATGATTCTCGTGAAGCTGGGGAGTTTCATGTACTATCGAGATCAAGTTCTCGATATGATCTCGTACGCCGAAAGGAACTTTTGGGAAATCGATTACGACGAGTACGGCGACGGGGTTCTTAAGGAGTGTGACCAAAGGGCCGTCATGTTGACTTACTCGTTCTGCGGAATCGTACAATGCGCCGCGATCTGTTACATAGTTGCTCCGATTCTCGGTGAGTTGAAATTCATGCAAATTACTAGGGCGAAATCATTGAAACCGTCGTGAAACGATTTTTATTTCATTCAGTGCGAAAAGTGCTGTTTTACGCACGCGAAGCATGCGCAAACTCCACGACCCCCGGTTTAACACCTTGTAAAGTAAAATTTTGGTACACCGATAAAAAGGTTTGGTAGTATCAACTAAGCTGCGGTTGCGGGTGGCGAAGGAAATATTTGGATCGATTGAAAGAAATATTTAGTTGATCGAACGAATATTTAGTTGTGTGACCGAATATTTAGTTGAATTGACTGAACAGTCTGTTCTGTTATTGATTGTAAAAAACATTTTGTTCAATCGACCAAACATTTCCTTCGCTACCCGCAACCGCAGCTTAGTTGATATTACCAAACCTTTTTATCGGTGTACGATACTCGTGCGAAAAACGTTTTCTTACCTCGTGTGATTGCAACACTCGTCAGCAAAAAGTTTTATCCGATATTATCGTAATATATTGTTTTTTTCTCCAATTATCCAGACAATCCGGGATTTGATGAGAGCAAACGAAGACTGCCGTTCAAGCTGTGGTTCAATTGGCCGGTGATGACAAGTCCTTATTACGAGATACTGTACACTATGGAGGTATTGGTACGCGATTGATAACGAATCTAGAGAAAACAGCCTCGTTAATCGAGCGATACGGGAAAGCTCATGGAGTTACACGTTACAATTCGCCAGTCGTTCTCCACTATTCACTCCGGAATCTGTACATTCTGCTTCGACAACTTTCTCTGCTGCTTCAATATTCACGTGACCGGTCAGTTTAAAATTCTCGCGCACAAGATTGAAATAATTGCGGACAAGTATCTGGACCAATTGGCAAGGTACGGGGATCAGAATGGAGCGTCAAGTGTGGCCTGCGAGTCTTTGAAAAATTGCATTCGCGAGCATTTGAACCTGGTCGACTATGTCGAGCGTATGGAGCGAGCTTTTACATGGATCCTGTTGGGCCAGTTGCTGCTCTCCAGCATGGTCATCTGTTTCGGGGGTTTCCAATTTTTGGTACGTCCGATACCGAACATACGCATGTGGCCAAGTCTAAGAATTGGCGTTTCGATTCTCCAGGCCGCCGAAAGCATACCGAAAAAATGTATATTCGTTTTACATTTCTGCGGCAGCGTGTCGCAACTGTTTCTCTACACATGGACATGCAACGATGTAACTTATCAGAGCGATGGATTGTCAACGGCCGCTTACAACATGCAATGGTACTCGTTGCCCAACGACTTGACGGGCAAACTGATAAAACACGGTGTGTTCATGGTGATGAAGAGAACCAGTCATCCTTGCGTACTTACGGCCGGAAAATTTGCTCCGATGTCCCTCGAGACTTTTAGAAGTGTCAGTAAACCTTAATTGAAGACGTTTTTCCCACGTTACATCCATCTGTAATAAAAATTAACATTATTTATTCCTTTTTGATTGTCTACAACTGTGACGTTTTCCGATGTTTTACAGATTTTGGGAACAGCCGCATCGTACTTTACGCTGTTGCAACAGATGAGCGAGGAAGGCATATGATCGACTCCAACTGCACTGCCGTATGTTTCACCCAAACAGACGAACGCCGAAACAAGCATTGTTATTTACGAAACATGTGCTTAGCCGCAGGATTAAAAAATATTTAAGTAATTCATGCATGAAAAGTTATACTTTTCGTGCCTGCCAAGAGTGGCATAAGTGGCGCTTTACAGCCAAGTGTATTATAAATACCCGGCGCATGCGCACATAGGGCCGATTTTATTTGACCGCATGCGTCTCGTACTTGACGCACGCGTCTCGTACTTTACGCTCGCGCCTCGTACTTTACGCACGCGTCTTGTACTTTACGCACGCGTCTCATACTTTACGTACGCGTCTCGTACTTTACGCAGACTGGTTGTACAGCGCTACAATCAAGAGGCACGGTGTAGCGCTTCTTTTGCATTCGTTACAGAAAATATTATGCGTTACTGGTGCGGTGTAGCGAACATCATACGCGTACTGTGAAGTAAGTCGCACTCGCCGCACTCCTGTAGTACTCGTACAGCTCGTCTTACTCACTTCACAGCATGCGTATAAAGTTCGCTTTACCGCACTTGTATCGCAAATGACTACTAATTAATTTTTACGTCTGAGCGCGTGTGCTTGTTGGAACCATTTTCCGGGTGTTTCTTCATGATTCCGATACTTTTTCATTATTTTTATATTTCCATATTTATCATTCGATACTCGGTAGTCGAACATGTCGACGTGGCTCTGAAAATAAAATCTTCGAAATCCTATTCTCGCAACAGAGACTACTTCGCAGCGCACCGTATTCGTACTGTTCTTACGAATAGAAGCGATCAATTCTCGGGGCGGGGGGGTGGGGGGGGGGGGGATGAAAAACACTCGAGTGAGGAAGAAGTCGGAGTAACATGAGAATCGTGCACGTGCGCGTAGTTATCTCGTCAAAGACAACGGCTAGAACTTCAAGTGTAAAACTTGTTACGTGGGGTCTGAACGGAAGATCGATTGATCAAGGGGTGTGTCCGGTTTGATGGCCAAAATGTAGTATTACGAAATGTAGTATTATCGCCTCATGTCGTTTCGATCGGGAAACGCCACCGGAAATTCAGATACCTTTTTTTCTCTCCCCGAGAGCGGCTAGTCGGTAAAAAGTCCTGCGATGGCTCGGGCATCGAATAATCAACTTTCGATAAAGTTGACACGATTTTTCTTGAAAATCGTTGGATTCTGGCTATCGAATGACTCGAGGCAACAACGGTTGCTCGATCTCGCGCTGACCTACACGATAATCTCCGTAATTTTCGGCACCATAGTCATTTGGATGGATTTTTATTACTCCATCGATGACTTTTACGTGAGTGCCTGGATGTTTTCGGTTGCGTACGATTTTCGTGCCGTTTAATATTTTGGGTTTCCACACAGAACTTTGCTTACGCCCTCACGAACATCATGACACTCCTGATGGTTCAGTGCAAATTGTTAATATTCACGATGGAACGTCGGCACCTCATTGATCTCATAAGATACAGCAAGGATAATTTTTGGGAGGTGAGGTACGACGCTTTTGGAAGCAGGGTCCTCGACGATTGCGAAAAGAAATGCATAATGTTCGTATTTACTTTCACCGCGTTTGCTCAAGGCACTGTATGCAGTTACGTGATGACGCCAATCATCGGTAAGTCGACAGATCGCGTCGTGCTAGACCCTAGAAGACATTTTGGAGCGTTACATAAGGCCTCGGAAAAAGACCCGATCTATCGCTTCAAACATTTCTATCGGTGAAATTTATGACAAAATGTAGAGTTATAATTTTTTGCCGATTCATGTGAACAGTGAAGCATCTCGATAGTCCTCAGCTCGGGGGCCTCGAGCGGCTTCGCGATATTTCCCAATTGAAGCTCGACCGTCTCCACCGAACGAAAATTCAGGATAGATAGATAGATTGCATTTAAGGTAAAGGACTTAGTTTCTGACACAGCCAGAAAAAATAGTATATTACTCCACGAGGGGGAAAACGTTTTTCTAACGAGTGTGAGTTTGCAGCACGAGCCGAAGGCGAGTGCTGCAATAACACGAGTTAAAAAAAGTGTTTCGCACGAGGGATGTACGAAATTTATCATCACAAGGTGCGAAAATGGCGGTTTTACGCACGCGAAGCGAGCTGAAAAGTGGCCATTTCCGCACCGAGTGATGAAAAATTTATTTGACGGGCACCGTTTATTAAGATCAAGTAAAATATTTATCGTTTTAAATAAATATTAATTTCAATTAAGTAACTATTTACTGAATTTAAATAAATATTTATTTAAATCAAATGAATATTTTACTTAATCTTAATAGACGGTGGCCGTCAAATAAATTTTTTTTCTGGGTGCACTTGTACGCATCTCTCTCACTTTAAGCGTGTAAAATCATAGGGATAAACAAGGAGGACTAAGAGTCGCAGTTTGTGACCCCCCGAACGCGCGCTACCCATTGGCTGCATATCAAATGGTAGCGGAGCCGACTATGCTAAAGGTACCCCTGACACCAACTGGGTACGTGTCAGAACTTGGGTCCTTTACCTTATTGTACATTAGAACTTAAGGCACTTGACCCAACTAACAACAAACCCAATGAATACAAAAACTTGCGAAAGGATACGAAAGTGTCGAGGAGCAAGGACTATTGAGGGGTTGCCACTGTACACATACACGCGTACATTTGTGAATACACGACAGATAACATTGGTAAGAACGAGACGGACAGAAATCTTCCATTCAACATTTGGGTCGACCTACCCGTCACTACGTCACCTTACTTTGAAATTCTGTTCTTCGTACAGGTATCGATAAAACTTGACGACCGTTACCCAATACAAATTAACCCGATTGATATCACAGGTTTAGTAATCTCAGAGCCACGCTCGTTCGAGGACTGATGACTCGTCTAATCCTTAACGAATTATCGTAGACCTTGTCGCTGTATCACGTCGGCATCTTGTACTTCTGCTTTGACAATTTGCTGTGCATCCTCAATATCCATGTGGAAGGACAGTTTCGCATTCTGAATCGCAGTTTGGAATGCATATGCGACAACAGAACCGGTGATGAGATTCGTGGACCGGAAACAAATACGAACGACGATAAATACGTCGGTGACTCTCATAGTTTGACTGAAAAACTGAAAAAGTGCCTTCGTCACCATCAGTCGCTAATCGCATTCGTCAACAGAATGGAAGCTGTTTTTACGATGATCATTCTGATTCAAGTGTTGGTGTTCAGTATTTTGATCTGTCTTGTTGCCTATCAAGCTTTTCTGGTAAGGGCAAAATCACCGTGGCTGACTTACGCATCCACTTGCAGATCGCAGTCGAAATGTGCGACAAAACTTCACCGTATTTCGCGTTATCCTCCTTTTTCCTAGATTTCCAACATTGTTATTAACGGAACAAAAGAGCAAGGCTCGTTTCATGTTTCAGGTAGGCGGACCATTTCTGCGCCGAATAATCTTCTTGGTACATTGCGCCGGTACATTCACTCAACTCTTCATGTTCACATTGACGTGTCACAACTTATACGAGGCGAGTTGCGATGTCGCCAACGGGGCGTACAGATCTGGCTGGTATTTGCTGGCTCAGAGCGACTCCAGTACGAAATCTCTGAGGAAAGACATAACAATTATGATTATGCGAGCGAGACGACCCTGTTGCCTCACGGCCTGCGGATTTTTCCGAATATCATTGGAGACCTTCATGGCGGTAAGACTGACCCTCTCGGAATTAGTTCGATTACATAAGACACAGTTTCCCGTTTGTAACAGATCAACAATACGGCGATCTCGTATCTCACCCTGCTCCGGCAGAGTGGTGGAAAGTAGATTTAGATTCGTAGAGATCTAAGCTCACGTGAACAGCGACTTCGTCAATAAATATGTGGCTGGAATATAAATATGAACTGCAGAGTCGTGCGTATCTTTGATCCACTTCATGTTGAAAAAAAAGAGAACCTTTGACGCTCCACTCGCTGAAACGCAACCCACCTATCCCCTCTCCCGTGAGAACTTCACCGAGAGGGTCCGAGCGCGTGAAGTACTTTTTTCTCTCTGTAATAACGGAACGGCCGGAGAAAGTTTGAGGAGGTTGTCAAGAGCTAATGACGGAGGTTTGACGTTGGACTCCAGCCGACACGATGTTTCGCTCACTATTATGCATTACCAGTAGTCGCCTAGCCGTCTCGAATGTAGTGGGTCACGCAACATCCTCGCAACAGTGGAACGGGCCGAGAAACAACTCAACGAAATTTGCGATGCGGGACGCTCTGGCGATACGATTGACACGATTTTTTATGAAATTCACGGGTTTCTGGATCTCCAATGATCGACGCGACAAACTCGTCATGGATCTCGCGATGGCTTACACGAGCGTCGCCATTCTCATCGCCTGGATCATAACCGGAACCGATTTGTGGTACTCCAGAAGAAATTTTTATGTGAGTATTAGCTGTTTCTATGTACAAGCAATATTTTCATCGATCGGCTTTGATGAGCAAACACGGAACCTAACGTCTCAGCAAGGTGCCTACGCAGCCTGCAACGCGATGACCGTCTTGTTGATTCTCCTCAAGCTCGTCGTATTTACGATACAACGAGACGCGTTCATCGATCTCATCAGATTCAGTGACAAAAACTTTTGGAAACGCGATTACGACTTGTTCGGTCAGAGCGTCGTGCAAGATTGCGAGACCAGATGCGTCTACTTTGTCTGCATGTTTACCTTCTTTGCTCAATGCACGGTGTGCAGCTACACGATCCATCCTATCGTAGGTGAGACCAAGTTCCTTTTTTATCACCGTCTCGTCAAAGACAACGACCCGTTCGATCGAGCCGCGATAAAGTGTGAAACGTTTTTAGAGAACCTGGGGAAAAATGAGACCGATCGTATACTTCCGTTCAATATTTGGCTGGACTTTCCGATAACGCGAACGCCTTACTTCGAAATAATGTTCTTTATCGAAGTACATTTCGTCGAGTGACGGAGACGATGCGTGTCGAGCTGTCATCGAGTCCACTGGCTTATTTTATTTTGCAGACACTGTCGCTGATACACTCGGGAATTTGTTATTTCTGCTTCGACAATTTATTGTGCATCATGATCGTTTATGCGGCTGGCCAATTTCGAATTCTGCAGAAAAGATTGGAACTCATGTACGACGTGAGCGAACTCGACGACCGCAGCGAGCCATCAGCGAGGATATCGTTAAAAAGTAATTACGATGGATTTTCGATGGACGCATCGAATCACATGTGCCGGAATGCTGAGTTTAAGGACTGGGTTCGGAGTCATCAATCAATAATCTGTTTCGTCAAGATGGTTGAGAAGGTGTACACGTTTGTCATACTAGGACAGGTTCTCTTGTCCAGTCTTCTGATATGCCTCGTCAGCTATCAGGCCGTATTGGTAAGTCATTAATGACTTTTTTTTCTAACAATGACAGAATGGACATTGTTAAAATGAAGCAATTGACAATCGATCGCGCCATGGATGACGTTAGTAGAGAAAACACTCTCGGAAAATCGTTGTTTCGATGACGCCGGATGCATCACCGGAATGTACAGCTAATTCCGCCGTTGTCTCCTCAGGATCATAATGAAAAAATGTGAAAAATTTATTTATCGAAGGCCGACGGATCATTTTCCAGACGTATGATATTCATCGTCCACAGCGGCGGTACCTTTACCCAGCTCTTCATGTTCACGCTAACGTGCGACGATCTGATACGCCAGAGTGAAACAATCGCCGAAGCTGCCTATCGTGCCCGATGGCACTCCAGCCTCTCGAGTCCCGTGAGCAGGAGACTAGCCAAGGATCTCATGTTCGTCACCATGAGAACCAGACGTGCCTGTTCCTTGACCGCCGGCGGCTTTTTTCCCATATCCTTGGAAACATTTTCAACTGTGAGGACACGATGCATATTTGCCCAATTTAACTTCCGTCTTGTCCTGGTTCTTTATATATTTTACTCTGTCAGATATTGAGCACATCGATATCATACTTGACGCTGTTGAGGCAAGGTCAAGAAAGTTCCTCGTCGCAATGAGTGGTTAGTACGAACGAGGCCAATTCAAATGGCTCTTGGTCAGCTTTCGAATGCAACTGCGTAAGCAAATGTCGATACAGTATAAAACAATAAAATTTCTTTTTTCCCATATCCTTGAAAACATTTTCAACTGTGAGGACACGATGCATATTTGCCCAATTTAACTTCCGTCTTATCCTGGTTCTTTACATATTTTACTCTGTCAGATATTGAGCACATCGACATCGTACTTGACGCGGTTGAGGCAAGATCAAAAAAGTTCCTCGTCGCAATGACTGGTTAGTACGAACGAAGCCAATTCAAATGGCTCTTGGTCAGCTTTCGAATGCAACTGCGTAAGCCAATGTCGATACATTATAAAACAATAAAATTTATTTTTTCCCATATCCTTGAAAACATTTTCAACTGTGAGGACACGATGCATATTTGCCAATTTAATTTCCGTCTTATCCTGGTTCTTTACATATTTTACTCTGTCAGATATTGAGCACATCGATATCATACTTGACGCTGTTGCAATGACTGGTTTATATGATCGAACCCAATTCAAATGGCTCTTGGTGAGCTTTCGAATGCAACTGCGTAAGCAAATGTCCATACAATATAAAGCAATAAAATTTCAACTGTACCCGAGCGCTGTTTATCACTGCGAATGATTTGCACCACCCTGATTGGTGCGAATTGCGTTCCCGAAAGGCCGTGTGCGTGGGATACTTGTGACGACTGAGACCGGTTGCTCCGGCGCAGGATTCACCTATTCGGTCACCCGGCTCTAGGTGAAGGAGTACAGACTTGCGGGAAACAATTGCATGTTGGAACGGCTACGACAGTCCCCTCTAATAATCGTCTTCAAAGAACACCTTGCGCCTTCCGTAGTATCCAACGAAATAGCAACTTTGTCCACTCGCCAGAATTACAAACAATCGTTCAAAGAAACATAAGAAGGAATTTGTCGAGCAGATATCTAACCGCGCCATCATCATACTGTATCGGCTCTTTGATCTACGACACGATCGAGCGACAATAAATATTTCCCGTCTATCATTCCCCGGTACGTTAGGCGACCGTCGGCGCACCGCTTATTCGAAGGATCCCCTCAAATTCGCGGGGATGGAATTACGTAGCGTGAATCATCACCCGTCGATAAGAATGACGCGGTTCTACATGCAGGTCGTTGGCATGTGGTACGTGGAAAAAAAACGTGACAAAATTGTGTCGAATGTCGTGCTCGTCTACACAATCGCGACGATGCTCGTAGCTTTGATCGTCATGGGCACGGATTTCTACTATTCCTGGGGCGATTTACATGTACGCGATTCTCAAAATTCAATTGCCGTGCATTAAGTCCGCCACATCTCGGGAGAGATTTGGCGGATATGCATTTTTTACTCTAATCGCAACGAATAATTGTCAGGCAATCTCTTACAATGCCCCGTGCACGATAACCGTTATGGTAGAACTTCTAAAACTCTTGATGTTCGTCTTCAATCGCCAAAGTGTCATGGATTTCAATGCCTTCACGGAGAACACTTTCTGGAAGGTCGAATACGAATCGGTGGATCTCGTTGTGTTGAACAAGTGCAACAAACTAACGATGCTCATGAACGTTGTCATAGCGATTCTTATGCAAATCATAGCGTGGCACTACTTGAGTATACCGATGGTCGGTGAGTTTTTGTTCTACTATGTGCGTATATTGTAATATACATAGATATTAAGAATGACGGTCCCAGAGCATTTTACCAGCTGAAAGTGCAACGTACTAGTGCATAAACTTTTTTAATTATACGTAGTGAAGTATAATTCAAAAGTGACACGCCATCTCACCTCTGATGTTTGAGTAATGGCTATTACTGTACGGTATTCTATTAAGGCACCACAGCATAGTAAAAAGTAGAATTTTTAATATATATTTTTTTTCGTTAAGATGCATCTGTCAAGAGTGCTCTCTCAAAATTTCATGAAGATGATCTTAAAATTGACGGAGATAACATTTTTTCTGTGAAACAGTTTCACGCGCTCGGCCGTGCCGAGCAGCACACAAACCGCAGCTAAGCGATTCTGTACCAATCCAACCTTTGTTATCCTGTATGGACCCTCATTCTTAGAATATGTTACGGTTTGGCGATTGCATTATTAGGAATCAAAATAACGTATGTTTAAACGCTGTTGTTTGGAAATGTGTACAAAAAACATCAAGGCAATTCAACAATAAAACCGGCAGTTTTATTGTTGAATCGGCAGTTATTATTGGGATCATTCTTTTCAATGACCGTTATATGGGCCTCTTGAAAGTATTAGAGGAATTGGGTGTATAAATTAGCGAGACCGGAGGATCTCGCTAATTGATCGCAATATTTTCACAATATTGGTAGAGATCAATATTGTGAAAATATTTATGAAAAACGCATCTTAATAGCCGAGCGTCAAGCAAAAAAAAGCCTGAGGGTTGTTTGCGTGCAAAGAACCGAGAAAGAGATAGTGTTACAGTTTCGGAGGAGCTGTTCTATGGTCTAGGAATAACTGACTAATGGTAAGTTAATTAATCTCGTTTTCATTTGCGAATTATCCATCCTGTTGATATGTGTGAAGTCGCAAATTGCAAAGAAAACCAGTCTTTGTCATCTCATAAGGAATTTATTATTAAAGGCCCCTTTCCATTGTGTTATTTTTACAATCAATTGAATTTATCCGCAAAATTTGAAAAAAATGCAGAGTGAAGTTGAAATGAATGAAGTTGCGAACGATTGTTACTTTTTTGCGGTGTACGATTTATTTCTGTTATAGCGACCGAGTGTACGATTGATGGGGCCTCACTTTTTGGAGGGATGTGCACCGGAAATGGAGTGATAAATAACACCGACAATTTTTTTTTATACACGCTTCAAAATGTATATATCGAGCATGTCAATTAATAAATGTATTCAATCAGGCTTTGCTTAAAAAAATCCTGAGAATTGTCCCGTTTTTCCGGCCGTTACCGTGGTGTAGTACCTTAAGATACTAGCAGGTTGTTGTGGTTCAGGCTCTTGGCGCCCTCAGTATGGACTATGAAATTTAGAAACCGGCAATTTTAATTTTCATTTCGAAAATCTAATTTTTCGACCGGTAGTGACCCCGTACCAGAAATATGTTCATGATATAATCCACGAGAATACCGGAATGTTGGAATTAATCTATGATATCTATTAATTAATGTGTCATTTTTGAAGTTGCTTTGCAATTGCAGAATCGATGGGTAAGAATCGTTCGCAGAGGATATTACCGTTTCCATTGTGGTTCGATCTGCCGTTCACGGAAAGCCCGTATTACGAGGTTGCATTCAGTTTTCAGGTATACAATTGCTTAACAATATTAGACGAGTTGCCACAATTTAAAAACTTGACGTTGTATTTTATACGAGACAGAGCGAGACAATCAATGTTTTTAGGCTGCAGCCACTTTCAGCGTCTCGATTTGCACTACGAGCTTTGCATCCTTTCTATTTACTATATGCATTTATGCAACTGGGCAATTTAAGATACTACAGCGTAGATTGGAAATCAGCTGCGACGCGCATGCAAAACACTGTACGAAAGTTTCCAGTCACCCAAGGACCCATCGCGTTACCTACGACGATCTGAAATATTGTATAAAGCAACATCAATTGCTGATCGGCTACATGGAGAGGGTGGAAAACTTGTATTGTTACATCATGCTGGGAGTTACTTTGAGTGCGGTTTTACAAATATGCTTCTCGGGATTTCAAGTTATTTTAGTAAGATAGCCGATGCATTTTTTTTCGACTGATTAAATAATTATCAGCGCGAAGCTGTAAATATAAAATATCTATATATGAATTAAAAGGGAGCGGAAGAGTCGATTCTACGAACCATACTCAGCTTGGAGTTTTTAGGAGGCGCCATTATTCTGCTGTATCTATTCTCATGGACGTGTCACGAGATAATCGAAGAGAGTACCGCAGTTGCCGAAGCGGCTTGCAGAGCATCCTGGTATATCCTGCCCCACTGCAGATGGGGTAGGGCATACAGAACTGCAGTTATGATGCTCGTCGTCAGAGCTCGAAGGCCCTGTACTCTTACGGTTGGAAAATTCGCGGCAATGTCCATGGAAACATTTACGTCGGTAAGATAATAACGAGATCACATAAAGCCTCTCGAAAAACACCATAAATTGTGTAAAAGAAAACTTGCGACAAGTATACCTACAATTTAATTTAAGATCCAAAAGTATACGTATCGGTTTTTACAGGTACTCAGCACATCGATATCATATTTCACCATTCTGAGGCAAATCAACGAAGAGACAGTGTGAAAAAAACAACAATTAATGCATCGATATATTCAAATTCAATACTGCAACACGATCGGGTGATACACTGAGAAAAAAAAATTGGTTGGATTAACCAAAAGTCGCGGTGACATACGTTCAAAGCTGTTATTTGTTCAGTACAAATAAAGCATTGTTTTGTTAAACGACTATTTGCTTCAATTTATTCAAAATTTGTCGACTGAAACAAACATTTTTGTTGTACCAACAAAATACACCTTCGAACGTGTCACCGCGCATTTGCTTAATTCCACCATTTCTTTTTCCCAGTGTAACGGTGTATTATGTAGCTTACGGTACAGCACGTATTAGCATGTATTGCTGGTTCGGCCCGTTGATGATGAACTAGAAATTGAATTGCGTCTTGATTCTACCCGCACGAGATGATGTATTTTTTTGTCTTTGTCGGTTCCCTCGATAAATTCAATTACCTGAAATAATTATAATCCAGAGAAAAGTCGGTGCGGCAGTGTTGATAACCCCTTCTATATTAACTCGATCAAAATAATTGTACGATTACTTGTTGCAACGTGTGGAGTGACTGTTCTGATCGATAGTCTGTTAGCCTTAGAATGTCTAAACCCAGCTCCCCATTAAACGTATCACACCGCCGGTCAGTGCATTTAGGGAGCAGTTGGCGAAAGTTTGAAAAGGAATTGTAGCTCTACGTATCTCGCGGGCGTCAAGACATTTCGCGAGCTATCCTATGTCATTACCGGAAATCGCTGCCTGTCCGGGTACAGTGAGGCGACACGCAACAGTGTCTCCCCACTGTCGTCACTGGGGGCTTTTCACATGGCTGCGATCGATTTCAGCGACACCTTCTCTATAAAACTGACGCGATTTTTTATGAGGCCTATCGGCTTTTGGATTTCGGATAATCGACGTGGCAAAATTATGATGACATTTGCGCTCATCGCGACCGTTGGCATTCTCGCTTTTGGCTGGTCAGTTGTTGCAGTGGACTTGTGGCAATCCCGAAAGAGATTCGATGTGAGTATACCGTGTATTTGTATCCTGCGTTTGGTGACTGTACGGATCGTGTGTTCGTCGAAACGTTATGTTGAAACAATAAAAGAGAATGGAAATGTCCTGAAGCACCGGTTTACCAACGAACGGTTTTGTATTTCAGGATCTTGCATACGCAGCCTGCAATACCATGACAATCCTAGTAATTCTCACCAAATTCCTTGTATTTTCATTCAAACGAGATAAATTTTTCGATCTCATCAAATTTTGTTACAAAAACTTTTGGCACGGAGATTACGACTCGTTTGGCGAAAGCGTCTTGCAAGACTGTGAGACTAGATGCATCTACTGTGCGTGCACATTTACCTTCATTGCCATATGTGTAGTCTTTAGCTACACGCTCCAGCCCATTGTAGGTCAGTAAGTTGAAGTTGGTTTACACAGTGTGTCGATTTATTTGTCATGTGTCGTCCGAACTGTGACAATCGAATGAGAACTCATGTTTTTTTTTACACATACAAAATGTGAAGAGTTGACATTTGTTCCTATAGAGAATATGGGAAGAAACGGGACCGACAGGGTACTTCCCTTCAGAATGTACGTCAACTTTCCAATATCCGAAACGCCGTACTACGAGATTGCATGTGCAATGGAAGTAAGCGTTTGTTTTTTTACTCAACTGTGCGAAAATTTTTATTTTTATTCACAGCTTCCCGATTTAATTACAGATTTTTGCAATGTATCACCTGTCAATGATATATTTCTGCTTCGACAATTTTCTCTGCGTCATCAACATTCACGTTGGGGGACAATTTAGAATTTTGCAGAGGAGACTTGAACTATTGTGCGACGATTTCTCCGATCAATCGGAGGTGCCTCCAAAGGAGCCGCCAAACGGCAATTGCAACAGGCTTTCAATGCGGTTATCAAATACTCGCGATATACAGAATGTCGAGCTCAAGACCTGCATTAGCCATCATCAATCACTCATTGGATTCATGAAGATGGTCGAGAACGTGTACACGCTTGTCGTACTCAGTCAAGTTGTTATATTCAGCCTTCTCTTGTGTCTCACTGCCTACCAAGCTGCATTGGTGAGTCATTGATATTCCCACGACCTGTTAGAAAATCGACCTGTTGGCAGAAGTCGAAAGTCATCAATAGCACAAATTGAACCGGTTAAATGCGTCTTGAGACATATGAGGGATATGATTTATCTATCCCTCATATATTTATCATATTGAGGGATATGATTTATTTATCCCAGGCCGACCTGTTGGCAGAAGCCGAAAGTCATGAATAGAACAAATCGAACCGGTTAAATGCGTCATTCTCGCGGATCATGAAAGAAAAATGAACTAACGCGCGGCATGTAACTTTGGATTGAATCCACATATTGCGTTAAGATAAACGTCCCAGTGACCAAAGCGCGCGTGTAAGATTGCCGGAAAAGCGATTTCTTAATGATGTCCGGTCACTGGAACGCTTACCGTAATAACGCATTTATCCGGAGTCTCCGAATTCTTGGAGACTGTCTTGAGACATATGAGGGATATGATTTATCTATCCCTCATCTATTTATCATATTGAGGGATATGATTTATTCATCCCAGGCCGACCTGTTGGCAGAAGCCGAAAGTCATGAATAGAACAAATCGAACCGGTTAAATGCGTCATTCTCGCGGATCATGAAAGAAAAATGAACTAACGCGCGGCATGTAACTTTGGATTGAATCCACATATTGCGTTAAGATAAACGTCCCAGTGACCAAAGCGCGCGTGTAAGATTGCCGGAAAAGCGATTTCTTAATGATGTCCGGTCACTGGAACGCTTACCGTAATAACGCATGTATCCGGAGTCTCCGAATTCTTGGAGACTGTCTTGAGACATATGAGGGATATGATTTATCTATCCCTCATCTATTTATCATATTGAGGGATATGATTTATCCATCCCAGGCTGAGGGATCGACAGTTGTCAGACGATTCATCTTCGTAACACACAGCTGCGGTACGCTCAATCAGATATTCATGTTCACGCTGACTTGCGATGATGTGACACAACAGAGTCAAGATATCGTCAATGCTGCCTACAGTGCTAAATGGTACTTCAGAATCTCGAAGCACGAGGACAGACGATTCTGCAAGGATCTCATGATCGTCATGATGCGGGCTAGCCGGCCTTGCAGCTTGACAGCTGGAGGATTCGCACCTATATCCCTGGAAACGTTTACAGCGGTGAGAATAATTGTGTACATTAAATTCACTCTCGAGTCCGAATGCGAAGCCGAATGTTGGATCCTAGCAAATCTGTGACATTCACAGTTTCCGAGAGTTAACACTGTTCATTTTTGTACGATTTTTAATTGCGTGCATCGGAACGTCATCATGCTTTTATTATTCTTTCAGATAATAAGCACATCGATGTCGTATCTGACTATGCTGAGACGAAGTGGCGAGTAGACCTGTAAATGATTCTGTATACGATATAGAAAAAAATTAATTTCTGTCAATGACATTTTTATATATTTATATTATCATATCACGCTGAGAGAAGATTTAGACATTGCCCTAACAATATCATTTGCAAGATTATTATTGTCGTTTTGTACTTGTCACATGGTGTCACATGGTCAATGGATGGTGGTTCAGTATCGGGAGATAGAATAAGAAACCTAGACGATGGGACGCGTAGAGCCTTCATGGTCACCCAGGCACTGTTTCGCTGACGCGAAACTAGTTGTCAGTCGGCCATCTAGCGGTTAAGCAATAGACTCTACCTGAGAGTAAGCGAATCCCATTACAATACACATATGTCCATCATAATAAAGAGACTGTCCATCTGAGAGCAATTACGGCTCTCAGATGGACAGTCTCTGTAACGAGATTCTCTTACTCCCAGGTAGAGTCCATTACTTGTTAAAACTATTATTTTCCAAACGTCTATCCAACGATGAAGGATAGGATTCAGTCTTGAACGTTGCATTGCTGTCTGGTCCCCGAATTGCAAGACTGAGGAAAATCCAAACTCACCTTCTTCTTTCATGTTATACTTGAAGGCATTGTCGAAGAGCCAGTCATGGAGCCGCCGTCTTGTAACCCGGCAAGACAGTCAATTCCCGTCCACCACACAATAGCCAGCCGGTCCAGTACATCAACTCTATACCTAGGAAGAAGACGATCTAAACAATCGTTGGCTCGAAATGTCGAAACGTTTCAGTATAGGTATAATTAATAAACGAACATTTTCTACTGTCACTTGTTTTTCCTTTGCATATGGGTGTGTTCCTTTATCAGTTATTGCGGTTCTCATGGAAATGATATCGTAGCACCACTCGAGTGTACCGATGATCAGTGAGATGTTTGTAGATAAGAGATAAACAATAAGAATGATAGTGCCAGAGAATTCTACCTGCTGAAACTGCAACGTGATAGTGCATACAATTGTTGAAATGACAACGTGGTAGTTCCATTGTTACATTGGCAGCTAATATTGAGACTATTCTTTTCAAAGACGATTATATGAGCCTCTTGAATGTAAAGGAGGAATAGGGTGTAAAAATTGGCGAGCCCCTCTACCAATATTGTGAAAATATTGATGAAGAACGTATCTGGATAGCCGACCGTACCTCCAGAAAAAAAGAAAAAAAAACCCCCCATCAGTATCAGTTTTATGGATTCGGAGGGGCTGTTGTATGGTCTGAGAAAAGCTGACTAAGGGTAAGTTAATTCATTTCGTTTTCATTTATAAATTTGGCCTTTTCGTTTCCGAAACTTTATATGCGTCTTTCTCAAAACGACATTTTTTAACCTTCATCAAATAAAAAAAAGATTTGACCAATTGGCGTGGGTGAAGTCGCAAATTGTAAAAAAAACCAGTCTCTTTGTCATATTATAAGGAATTTGTCGTTAAAGGCACCTTTTTATATTGTTTTACTTTTATAAACAATTAAATGTATCCACGAAATATGAAAAAAAAACTCAGGGGCCCGCCATTTTTCAATTTTAAAGATATCGAATTTTCCTTACGAGCTTCCATTGATATAGACATCTTGTTTCTAAAGATTTTTGCTATTTTTATTTCAGATTATTCTGGCCAGATTTCAACACTTTTTCTCCTTCACTGATGTTTTTACTGTTTATATCTCTATTCACAAATGCGTATATTTCCGATAATTTCAGAAACATTGTGTAAATTGAGACGAAAAAGCATAAACACCATGTAAACACATATGCCGATAGTGAGACGAGCCTCCTTTGAGATCACGTGATTCGACCGCTGCTAGCGCCGCCATCGGTCGCGAGAATCGTGAATATTAGACATATTATTTTTTTAACTGTTACGTTTGGCAAGTGTTACAACAAGATGTTGTTACTTGCAAATGCGTTACATGTGAATACGTAAACTTGTTGTCGTGTGTGTGAAATGGTGGTGTACAGTTGTCAATCTGTTAATAAAGCAACTGTTACATATTTGTGGTTTACACTTGAATGAAGTTGTGAACGTTCGGTACTTTTAGTCTCTACTATTCTGCTGTATCTATTCGCATGGACGTGTCACGAGACAATCGCAGTTCCCGAGGCGGCTTGCAGAGCATCCTGGTATATCCTGCCCCACTGCAAATAGGGCTGCAGCCTTACGGTTGGTAAATTCACAGTAATTTCCTTGGAGACATTTACGTCGGTGAGTCAATAACAAGAGCACGTGACAGCTCTCGAAAAACAACATAAATTGTAAAAAAAAATCTTGTGACATTTTACACTTTCATTTAAGATTTCACAGGTATTTAGGACAACGATATCCTATTTCACAATTTTGAGGCAAATGAGCGAAGAGACAGTGTGCAAGAACAACAACTAATGCATCGATATATTGAAATTCAATGCTACAACGCGATCAGGTTATAACCTGGTAACGACGAATTGTGCAGCGTACCATACAGCACGTATTGGCATCAATTGTTGCTTCGGCCTGTTGATCATGAACTTGAAATTCAATTGCTTCTTGATTTCACCCGCGCGAAATGATACATCCCTCTGGCGGTCCCCTAGATCAATTTAACCCTCACTCCATGTAGGGGGGTCGTTTTTGTCCGCGGAAAAAAGCGTTTTTTCAGCGCATTGCTTGATATTTGATAAAATATTTTTTGTTTAAATAACAATATCCGAAAAATTCCTGTTCGCACTTCAAAAGGACATTCTAAGGATCAACCATGCATTTTTTCAGATTTTTCTATTCATAATTGCGGGTGTGGTAGCGCGCCGCGGAAAACGACCCCGGTACATGGAATTAGGGTGCCGAAAACACCTACATGGAGGGTTAATTACTTGATATAATTATAATCCAGGGAACAGTCGGCGAGGCTGTGTAGACAAACTCTTTTTTATTAACTCGATCGAAATAATTGTACGATTACTTGTTGCAACGTGTGGAGTGACTGACCCGACCGATAGTCTATTAGCCTCAGAATGTCTGAACTCAGCTCTCCTACCAGCTTATCACACCGTAGGTCAGTGTATCTTGCGATCTGTTGGCGAAAGTTCGAAAAGTAATAGTAGCTTGACGTGTCACGCGGACGTCAAGCCATTTTGTAGGCTATCATGTGTTATTACCGGAAATCGCTGCTGTCACGGGTACAGCGAGGCAGCACGCAACAGTGTCGACACTGGGGGCTCTCGGAATGGCTGCGACCGATTTCAGCGACACCATCGCTATAAGACTGACGCGTTTTTTTATGAGGCCTATCGGTTTTTGGATTTCGAACAATCGACGTAGCAAAATTATGATGAAATTTGCACTCTCCGCGACGGTTGCTGCTCTCGCTTTCGCCTGGTCAGTCGTTGCGATGGACTTGTGGCACTCTCGAAATAAATTCGACGTGAGTACACTTTGTATCTGTGTTCTACGTTAGATGACTGTACGAACGAGCTTTTTAACGAAACGTTATCTTGAAATTTTTTTTGTTAAATTGAAATATTCGTAAGCACCGGTTTACCAACGAACAGTGTCGTATTTCAGGATCTCGCGTACGCAGCCTGCAACACAATGACGATACTAGTAATTCTCACCAAGTTTATCGTATTCTCATTTAAACGCGATAAATTCTTCGATCTAATTAAATTTTGCTACAAAAACTTTTGGCACGGAAATTACGACTCCTTCGGCGAAAGCGTTTTAGAAGAGTGCGAGACTAGAGGCATCTACTGTGTCTGCACGTTTACCTTCATTGCTCTGTGTGTAGTCTTCAGCTACACGCTTCAGCCCATTGTGGGTGAGTAAATTCGTTTAGACATTGTGTCGAGTTATTTGTCATGTGTCGTCTGAACTGCGACAATCGAGTGTGAACTCTTCGTGTTTTTTTTTATACACACAGAATGTGAAAAGTCGACCTTTTGTTCCTATAGAGAACATGGGAAGGAACGGGACCGATAGGGTACTTCCCTTCAGAATGTATGTCAACTTCCCAATATCCGAAACGCCCTATTACGAGATCGCATTTATAACGGAAGTAAGCGTTTGTTTTTTTACTCAACTGTGTGGAAAGTTACATTTTTATCCGCACCTTCACGATTTAATTACAGATTCTAGCAATGTATCACGCGGGGATGATATATTTCTGCTTCGACAATTTTCTCTGCATCATCAACATTCACGTTGGGGGACAGTTTAGAATTTTGCAGAAGAGACTTGAACTGCTGTGCGACGTTCGCCGTATCGACGATTTCCCTGATAAATCGGGAGCTCATTGGAAGACCTCGTTAAGTGGCGATTACAACAGGCGCTTATCAAATCTTCGCAATCGACACAATGCCGAGCTTAAGGACTGTATTCGCCATCATCAATCACTCATTGGATTCATGAAGATGGTCGAGGACGTATACACGCTCGTCGTACTAAGCCAGGTTGTTATATTCAGTCTTCTCTTGTGTCTCACTGCCTACCAAGCTGCATTGGTGAGTCATTGATATTAGCACGATCTGTTGGCAGAACAGAACGTTGCTTTGGACTTAATTCACGTTGCTTTGGACTTAATCCGCGTAACTTTGGACTTAACCCACGTAACTTTGGACTTAATCCGCGTAACTTTGGACTTAATCCGCGTAACTTTGGACTTAATCCGCGTAACTTTGGACTTAATCCACGTAACTTTGGGCTTAATCCACGTAACTTTGGACTTAATCCATGTAACTTTGGACTTAATCCACGTAACTTTGGACTTAATCCACGTAACTTTAGACTTAATAATCCCTGTAATTTTGGACTTAATCCACGTAACTTTGGACTTGATCCGCGTAACTTTGGACTTAATCCACGTAACTTTGGACTTGATCCACGTAACTTTGGACTTGATCCACGTAACTTTGGACTTAATCCACGTAACTTTGGACTTAATCTGCGTAACTTTCTACTTAATCTACGTAACTTTGGACTTAATCCACGTAACTTTGGACTTAATCCACGTAACATTGGACTTAATCCACGTAACTTTGGACTTAATCCACGTAACTTTGGACTTAATCCACGTAACTTTGGACTTGATTCACATACTGCGTTAGGATAAACGTCCCAGTGACCAAAGCGCGTAAGCAATATAGACGAAAATGCGATTTCTTAATGACGTCCGGTAACTGGAACGCTTACCATAACGTGCGTTACTAATAACGCATTTATCCAGAGCTTCCGAACTCTTGAGGATTGGCTTGAGACATAAGGGATATGATTTATCCATCCCAGGCTAAGGGATCGGCAATTGTCAGACGATTCATCTTCGTAACACACAGTTGTGGCACCCTCAATCAGATATTCATGTTCACGCTGACTTGCGATGACGTGACACAGCAAAGTCAAGATATTGTCGATGCTGCCTACAGTGCTAAATGGTACTACAAGATCTCGAATCGTGAGGACAGACGATTCTGCAAGGATCTCATGGTCGTCATGACGCGAGCTAGCAGACCTTGTAGCTTAACAGCTGGAGGATTCGCACCTATATCTCTGGAAACGTTTACAGCGGTGAGAATAATTGTGTAAATGTTGCGCAAGTAAATGTTGGCTTCGAGCACATTCGTGATAACATTCACTGGTTCACGGAATTAACATTGTGCTTTCATTTTTCTACAATTTTTATTCTCGCGTGACGAAACAACCTCACGTTTTTATTATCCTTTCAGATAATTAGCACATCAATGTCGTATCTGACTATGCTAAGACGAAGTGCCGAGTAGATCCGTAAATTAATCTGTATAGAATATAAACAAAAGTGTCTATCGATGACATTTTTATATGTTTATATGGTCATATCACGCTAAGAGAAGCTTTGGGCATTGCCTTAATCCCGTGCAGAATTATTATGGTCGTATTGTACTTGTTACACGGTGAAGCATAACGGCTCTCAGATGGACGTCCCTTTCCTATGACGAACATATATGTATAGGTATAATTAATAAACAACCATTTTCTATTGCCAATTGTTTTTTTTTCCTTTTCATTTCGGTGCGTTTCTTTACCAGTTATAGCGGTTTTTGTGAAAATGACAACGTGGCACTACTTGAGTATAATGACCATCAGTGAGTTTTTGTTATTCCAATATTTGTAGATAGTAATAAACAATTACAGTTACAGGCCCAGAAAATTTTACCTGCTGAAAGTGCAACGTAATGGTGCATACATTTTTTTTATTACTACGCAAGTGCTCGTGAAGATACCTCATAGTATTTGAATAATGACTTGCTGTACGCCGTGCTATTCAACTATTCTACTCACTCAATGGATTAACCATTTTCATAGCCGAGGCCGGACGGACGATATTCTTTATAGTTGGATCGGCAAATCGCGTCGAAGGCAGTTCCGTTTCATCGAAATAATGCTGAGATCGGCGAATCATCTTAATTTCCGCGATGCAGTCTTGAAATGTGGTACTCTATGATATAAATGACTGTGTCATTGTCGGGGTCGATTTGTTTTCTCGGAATTGTCGGGTAAGAATCGTTCGAAAAGGGTATTACCACGTCCGTTGCGGTTCGATCTGCCGTTTACCGAAAGCCCGTACTATGAGGTTGCATTCGGTATTGAGGCGCACAACTTGATCGACTGTACTCGACGAGTTGAACATCCCTCCTCGAAGCTCTTTTGCATTAAAGCGACCGACATAATCGTAAGGTTACTTGTTACAAAGTTTCGCGTGACTGTGGCAACCAATAATTTGTTGCAACAGAATGTCGAAATTCAGCTCACGTTCGAAGGTACCGGACCGTAAGTTAATGCATGTTACAAGGAGTCGACGAAAGTTTTACAACTTTTTGTAGCCCGACGTATCACGCGACAGGTAATTCTGCTAGCTATCATGTGTTATTACCGGAAATCGTTGGCTGTCATGGGTACAGTGATATGGCACGCGACAGTCTGGATGTTGGGGGGTTCTCGCTATGGTTTCCAACGACTTCAGCGACACTCTCGCTATCAGGCTGACGCGATTTTTTCTAAGATCTATAGGTTTCTGGATCGCGGAGAATCCACGTGGCGAATTGATGATGGCGTTTGCGCTCATCACGACGTATGCCGTTCTCGCTTTCACCTGTTATATGGTTGGAGCGGACTTGTGGTACACCCGAAAAGAATTCGACGTGAGTATACTGGGTATCAGTATCTTAGGTTGGCTGACTGTACGAACCATCTGTTGAACAAACATTGATCCTGAAACAAAAAAAATGAAAACCTGCGGAAGCACACGCGTTTACTAACGGATACGTGTTGTATTTCAGAATGCTGCATACGCAGCCTGCAATACTATGACTGTCGCAGTGGTCTTCATCAAGTTGATCATATATTCATATAAACGCGAAAAATTATTCAATCTTATTAAATTTTGCTACAAAAACTTTTGGCACGCGGAGTACGACTCGTTTGGCGAAGTCATCTTACGAGACTGTGAGACTAGATGTATCTACTGTATTTGCTCCTTTACCTCAATTGCTCTATGCGTTGTTTTTAGCTATATGCTCCAGCCTATCGTAGGTGAGTAAGTTGGTTTAAACAATGTATAGATTTATTTGTCATGTATCGTCTGAGCTGTGTCGATCGAGCGAGAACTTCGTTTTGCTGCCGCATAGAGGGAGCTTTGGTTTGATGAAAAAAATGTCGAGACTTTAATGAAAACATGTGCAGAATGGTAAAAAAACATCGGAAACATCATGTTTAGAAAAAACGTCTGGTATATGTGTTGTGTATGTGTGAGTTTAAATTTGATGGAATTTTGAATGTTTTTTTAATTTTACGAAAAATTAGTATATTCCTTCTAATGCGAGTTTCCGTATCCGACATTGAGCTGAGAGTAAAATAAGTGGTTGTTTCATGATCAGTAGAACAAAATACATCAGACATGGCCTTCAAACGTCGTATAACTACAATTCTCATAGGGAATCCTTGTAGTGTATATAGACAAAACTAGTGATTTTTTTTGTATTTTCGAACAGATGTTTGGTTATAAACTAATGAATTTTCGATAACAATATTTTGAGTAAATATATTAATAGTAACAATATTTTGAATTATTAATTAATAATAAAAATTGAAAAATATGAACGCGATTATTTTCTTTTACCGACAGTAAAAGAAAACCTTTATGAAGAAGCCAAATCGCGGAAAATGGTTTTCCATAGAAGCTTCGTACACAAAAGTAGATTAGATGAGGAAGCTTCGTGAAAACCTCGATTTTCACGCTTTTATTTTCTAATCTCATACGGAGTATGTTAAGTGAAAGTATTGTATTTTTAGGCATACAGAATGTGAAAAGTCGATATTTTCTTCCCATAGGGAATATTGGAAGGAACGGGACCGATAGGATGCTTCTCTTCACAATGTGGGTCGACTTGCCATTAACCAGAACGCCATACTACGAGATGACATTCTTTACACAGGTAAGCGTTTGCTCTGTACTCAGCAGTGCGGAGAGTTAAATTTTCATCCTCCGCTTTCTGATTTAATTCCAGCTTATGGGAACATATTACGCGGGAATGTTGTATTTCGGCTTCGACAATTTACTTTGCATGATCAACGTTCACGTTGGAGGACAATTTAGACTTTTGCAGAGGAGATTTGAACTGCTGCGCCTCGTACGCAGGGTCGACGATTGCTCCAATCGATCGGAAGCGCGTCGGAAGGATTCGTTAATCGGCGAGTGCAACCAGCTTTCACTAAGCCTGCCGACTTCCACCAATCCACATTATACCGAGCTCAAGGCTTGCATTCGCCATCATCAATCACTCATTGGATTCGTAAAGATGGTCGAGGACGTGTACACGCTTGTCGCACTGAGTCAGGTTGTTATATTCAGCGTTCTCTTGTGTCTAACAGCTTACCAAGCTGCATTGGTGAGTCATTGATATTCACGCGCTCTCTTTCGAGAAGCATAAAGTCATGAATTGCACCAATCGAATCGGGTAAATATTTCCTGCTCGCGAATCACCGCACAGCAATTGACGCACGCACGATATACTACGGGATGACATTTCAAGAACACTGACTTAGGGTAAAAGTGGTGAATATGGCCCACCTCGATTAACACGTAAATCAATGATATATGGACCGGTCCATATTCCCCACTTTTACCTAAGGTAGTACTAGCGGACAGCCTGAGCCCACGTGAGTTCAGAGAGAATGAGAGAGAATTGCGAATACTTCTCGACGGAATAAAAATCTGAAAAAATCAGGCATATGGAAGGTGCTGAAAAGATTGATTATGCATAATAATAATTCCAAAATGTTATTAACAAATTAATGAAAAAAAAAATCAACAAATCCCACGGCAACTTAACTTTTTGTTCGTATAAAATCAATGTGTTAACTATTTTGAATACATATGATTTTTTCAGAATTTTGTGTAATTTTTGAAAATGACGTTTTTTTATTAACTAAAAACGCAATTTTCAAAAATTACACTAAATTCTGAAAACAATTCACACGTATTCAGAAAAATTAACAAATCGTTTTCATAAAAAAAAGTTAGGTTGCCGGATGATTGGTTGGGAAATTCTTTTTAGTTAATTTGTTAATAACATTTTGGAATTATTATTATGCAAAATTAATCTTTTCAGTATCTTCCATATGGTTGATTTTTTTCAGATTTTTATCTCATCGAGAAGTGTTCGCAATTCCTCTCTCAATGCTCTCTGAACTCACGTGGGCTCAGGCTGTTGCTCAGGCCGCTACTACTACCTTAAACCAGATGCGGCATTAAGCTAAACGTCCCATTTTCTAGACGAAGCGTGAATGCAAGACGGACGAAAATACGATTCTTTAAGGACGTCCGGTGACTGGGACGATTAAATTGATAGCGCATTTATCTAGAGGCTTCTAATACCTAAGGTTTATCATAAAACATACGAGATATGATTTATTTATCCCAGGCCGGTGGATCGACAATTCTCAGACGATTCATCTTCATAACGCATAGCTGTGGCACCCTCAATCAGATATTCATGTTCACGCTGACGTGCGATGATGTGACGCAGCAGAGTCGAGATATTGTCGATGCTGTCTACAATGCTAAATGGTACTACAGGCTCTCGAATCGTGAGGACAGACGATTCTGCAAGAATCTCATGATCGTCATGATGCGAGCTAATCGGCCTTGCAGCTTGACGGCTGGAGGATTCGCGCCTGTATCCCTAGAGACGTTTACGGCGGTGAGAATATATTAAATTCTGTACGATAAAATTAACCCTCGAAATCGAATATGAAGTTGAGCGTTGGCTACGGGCACATCGATTAGAACGCTTACGGATTCAGCGGGTTAATGCTTTTATTATCCTTTCAGATAATAAGCGCATCAATGTCGTACCTGACTATGTTAAGAAGAGGTGGCGAGTAGATCTGTACATTAATCAACGATCATGTAAAACAACAAATTTCTGTTAATGACATTTTTATATGTTTATATTATCATATCACACAGAGAGAAGCTTTAGACATGACCCTAACAATATCCTTTGCATATTATCGTTTTGTACTTGTCACACGGTGAAGCATAATGGCTCTTACAGATGTGGAGTCGCTTTATAATGGCGCACATATGTGCGCCGTTATAAAGCGAATGTTACACCTTACACGAATATTCGTGTAAGTTGTAATATTGTCTCTGGGCTTCCCAACAGTTCGGGGACTGTCGGATAAAGAAAGACACAAATGGTGCCCCTAGCTAGCCATTTTTCGAAAGGGCGCTAGATGGTTTGTTTTCAACTCGGTAAAAACCAAAGTCGAAAAACACGCAAGCGACTAGCTCGGTGCATTTCTAAACTCTGAGGGTTGAATTCGAGGGATCAAAAGATCACTTCAAAAACAACACCGTGGACAACTAAATTACCGAGGAATATGGTTTAATTTATTCACAATAATTTGTCAATTCTAAGTTAAACCTTCGTCGGTTCAGAATAAAATCCCAAACTTTCAATACTTTCCGATAATCGATACTTATCCGATAATATATACTTATCCGATAATCGATACATTCCACAATATTTACAATGACAATTGGTAACGATCACTCGCAATACAACTCAATCATTTTACGCCCTCGATTCGGCGATTTGTGTCTGATAGAGTGTCCCTCAACAACAAGTCGAGCGTCAAATTCGAACTTATCTTTTGGGTGGTCGATCGTCCGCTTAAGATTGTTCGTTTCTTCATACGCTGATTATTGTGTCGATTCTAATTGGCTATAATGTCTTTCCTGCCGCCGACTTGTCCTGCGGGGCAACAGCGGTTAGTTGATGGCGAGGAGGTTTCGATTTATATGACGTGAATGACAGTACCTTTCTGTCGATAGGGACCCGCTTATGGCCGTAGAACGTCTAACCTGACTCTGACACGGACGAGTACGAAAATATTAAATTCAATTAATCATCAATGCCCAGTACAGATATGTCTTCGGCGACGGTACTGGAGCGACTTGGAGGAGGCTCCGATTCCGGACAGCTTGGTCAACTTCGGCATGTCGAACGTGGGGGTAAAGCACTACACGGCGTCGGATCGGTTAAGGTGAAGTGAAACACGTTCTCTGTCGCCCGCTCTCAATCCATGGTGAGACCAATAGCGCTATCTCTCTCGTACTTCCGGCTCCGTCACGTGACTTTCACTTTACCTTAACGTGATTCCTAATTGTACGGAGCCCGATACGATTAACGTGCTCATTATCGGTAGCGTCGAGGAGAGCTACAAGGAGCTTCCGTGAGTGATAGGTGGACCGCTAGATGATGAATAGTCTATTGCTCCAGGGTGTCTTAACACAGCTTATTTTTGAAACCTATACTATAATCAATTACTATAATCAATTACCATAATCAATTACCATAATCAATTACCATAATCAATTACCATAATCAATTACCATAATCAATTACCATAATCAATTACCATAATCAATTACCATAATCAATTACCATAATCAATTACCATAATCAATTACCATAATCAATTACCATAATCAATTACCATAATCAATTACCATAATCAATTACCATAATCAATTACCATAATCAATTACCATAATCAATTACCATAATCAATTACCATAATCAATTACCATAATCAATTACCATAATCAATTACCATAATCAATTACCATAATCAATTACCATAATCAATTACCATAATCAATTACCATAATCAATTACCATAATCAATTACCATAATCAATTACCATAATCAATTACCATAATCAATTACCATAATCAATTACCATAATCAATTACCATAATCAATTACCATAATCAATTACCATAATCAATTACCATAATCAATTACCATAATCAATTACCATAATCAATTACCATAATCAATTACCATAATCAATTACCATAATCAATTACCATAATCAATTACCATAATCAATTACCATAATCAATTACCATAATCAATTACCATAATCAATTACCATAATCAATTACCATAATCAATTACCATAATCAATTACCATAATCAATTACCATAATCAATTACCATAATCAATTACCATAATCAATTACCATAATCAATTACCATAATCAATTACCATAATCAATTACCATAATCAATTACCATAATCAATTACCATAATCAAT
Source organism: Ichneumon xanthorius (assembly GCA_917499995.1). Lineage (NCBI taxonomy): Eukaryota > Metazoa > Arthropoda > Insecta > Hymenoptera > Ichneumonidae > Ichneumon > Ichneumon xanthorius. The sequence continues at coordinate 14,140,071 of OU824208.1, read as the reverse complement.
TACCATAATCAATTACCATAATCAATTACCATAATCAATTACCATAATCAATTACCATAATCAATTACCATAATCAATTACCATAATCAATTACCATAATCAATTACCATAATCAATTACCATAATCAATTACCATAATCAATTACCATAATCAATTACCATAATCAATTACCATAATCAATTACCATAATCAATTACCATAATCAATTACCATAATCAATTACCATAATCAATTACCATAATCAATTACCATAATCAATGCGTGTTGTAAGTAGAGATACAAAAATGTACTCCGGGTAAGACGGAAGGAGGGAAAGTGCAGCGCTGATGTGGATATCCTGAACGTTAATTCCTGAACGCGGTACTGTTGGCGAAAGTTCAAAAAGTTCTAATAGTAAGTCTGCGGTATCACGCGAGTGATAACATCATTTCGCTAGCTAACATTTGTCCATGAGTCATTACCGGAAGTCGCCGGCTGTTACGGGTACGTTGATGCTGCACGTAACAGTCTCGACATTAGGAGTTCTCAGTATGGTCACACGACTTCAGCAACACTCTCACTATCAAAGTGTCGCGATTTTTTTCTGAGACATAGGGTTTTTAGATCCCGGAAAATCGACACCACGAAATAATGATGACATTTGTGCTCATCTCAACGGTTGCCGTTTTTTCTTTCGTCAGTTAGTATAACTGACGAAAGAAAAAACGGCAACCGTTGAGATGAGCACAAATGTCAGCAGCAGCAAATTTCTAGTAGTAGTAAATTTCAGCAGTAGCTGAAATGGACTTTGTGGTACTCACAAAAAAAAACGACGTGAGTATACTATACAGCTGTGCCCTACGCTGGATGAGTGTAGGAACTCTCCCTTGGACAGATGTCTATTAAAACGTAAAAAAAAAAAATTGAAGCGTTTACCAACAAATCTGTGTCGTATTTCAGGATCTTGTATACGCAGCCTGCAACACTACGACTGTCGCAGCGGTCCTCGCCAAATTCATCGCGTTTAAAATTCTTCAATCTTATTAGATTTTGCTATAAAAACTTTTACCACGGAAATTACGACTCGTTCGGCGAAAAAGTATGTACTGTATGTTCACGTTACTCAATGTACGCTTTTGAGCTACACGCTCCGGCCCATCATAGGTGAGTAAGTTAGTTTACACAGACTATCAAGTTATTTGTCACATATCGTCAAATCTGTGTTAGTCAAGCTCGTACTCTATTTTTTTACCCACACTTAATGTGAAAATCTGACATTTTGTTCCTATATAGAATATCGAAAAGAACGTACCGATTGGGTGAAAAGCCGAACTTTTATTCGTATAGAGGGTACTTCGCTTCAAAATGTGGCTCGACTTATCATTAACCACAATGCCCTACTACGAGATGATATTTTTTTGTCTACAGGTGACCATTGGCTCTGTATCTAACTGTGCGGAGAGTTCCAATATTTATCCATTGCTCCCCGATTTAATTCCAGCTTACGCAACGCATTATGCAGCAACGCAACGCAATGTTGTATTTCGGCTTCAAAAATTTACTCTGCACGATGAACATTCACGTTGGAGGACAATTTAGAATTTTGCAGAGGAAGTTTGATCTGGTGTGCGACGTATGCAGATCCGACGAGCGGGTCGGAAGGACTCTTTAAACGGCGATTACGACAGTCTTAAAAAATGAGCTCATCCGCTCCTCACTAACAATCATTAAAGGATTCATGAAGATGGTCGAAACTGTGTTTACATTTGTTGCACTCAGCAAGGTTCTTATATTTAGCCTTCTTTTGTGTTTCGTTGCCTTGGTGAGTCATTGACATTCACACGATTTGTCTACAGAGGCAAAGAATCATTAATCGCACAAATGGAACCGGTTAAATGCCTCTTCCTCAAGGATGCCCGCAGCAAATGTAACGCGTACGCGATATGTAACTTTGGGATAACTATTTACGATCGCGGACTTAATCCATATACTGCATTAAGGTAAATGCCCCATTGGTCGGATGAAGCGTGGGTGCAAGATAGACGGAAATACTCGCCGTCCATTTACTGGAGAATTTGTCCATTCACTGGTGTATCCGTGTTTTTGTGAGTTTTCTTTTTAAGAACGACCAGCGGCTTAATCGTCCATTCACTAGTGCATTCACCCCACATTAAATTACCCCGTAAAACTCAATATGAAGCTTAATGTTGGGAACGGGCGCATCGGTGACAACATTTATCGACCTCAGAGAGATAACACTACTTTTATTAGTGTTATTTTTCTACTATTTTTGTTACTTATTTTTTTTACTATTTTTACTTCCGTGCGTCGGAACGTTCTTATGTTTTTATTATATTTTCAGATAATAAAAACATCCGATTATGCTAACACGAAATAGCGAGAAGATCCGCAAATTAATCTGTATAGAATATATGAAATAAACCAATGATTTGTCAATTATACATTTGTATATTTATCATATCATATTGAGAGATCTTTGGACGTTGCCTTAACAATTTCCTTTGCAGATAATAGCGTGGCACTGCTCAGATGTAACGATGGTCCCTCATTTTTTGTTTTATCATATCTGTATATATATGTACACATACAGACGTTAACGACCACAGGCCCAGAGAATTATACCTTCGCAAAGTGCAACGTGACGGTGAATAAACTTTTTTAATTATACGTGAGTGCTGGCGAGAATCGCGAGTATCAAACGGCAATCCTTCGGCACTCAAGCGGAACCTCCGTCTCGCCTCCGATATTTGGATAACGGCTCTTGCTACACACTGTTCTATTCCACTATTCTACTCGCTCAACGGGTTATCGAAAATGCTTACGGCCCACGCGTGAGAAATGGGATTGATGATCATCTGATCGAAACAAGAGTCACTCGATGTAATTGTACCGTTAGAGAATAGTCAGATACTTTCACGGAAAAATATTCATGGACACCCGGACGTGCGATGACGTGATACGGAAGAGTCAAGTTGTCGCCGATGCTGCCTACAGTGCTCGATGGTACCGCAGCTCTTCGAATCTTGAGGATAGACGGCTCGGCAAGTATCAAGCGGTTGGAGAATTTTTTTGTTGTTTTAAAGTTTTCTGCGGCTACGATCGACTTATCGGCCCCGTCAGGTGGGAGAGACAGTGCGAACCTCCAAACTTCTTTACGTTTTGGATTTTTAAATCTAACCATCACGTAGCAAGTTCATCGCTGCGGATTCAAAATCCTTAGAACTGTCGAATTAGCACAAACTTTAAGAAAACAATGTATTATATAAAACAGTTAAATAAATAATTCTAAAGAGGGCCAGCACACATGGTCGAAACGTAAAGAAGTTTGGAGGTTCGCACTGTCTCTCCCACCTGACGGTGCCGATTAGTCGATCGTAGCCGCAGAATACTTTAAAACATTTTCGACATCGACCACTGCCCAACTATTTCAATCGGCCGGAGAATTCTTTTCTATACCCGTGGAAACGTTTACAACAGTAAAGATGATTGTGTGTAGATCAAATTGACCCGCCAATCCCAATATAAAACTGTATTGGCGAATTTTTTTCTTCCGTGCCAAAACACGTCAAAACACTCTTATCTTTTTGATTCCATGAATTGCATTTTCGGAGGACATTTGTGGGGCCAATTTTGCCTAATTAATTGTAATTGTTTTAGATAACAAGTACATCGATGTCATATCTGACTCTGTTAAGACACGGTATCGAACAGAACTGCAAATTAATCCAAACACAATGTAGAACAAATAATCTCTGTCGACAACGTTGAAATCCATCCGTGAAGTTCGAAGATTGCGATTATAGTTAAACCCGCGCTGTTTCTTGTACGTTATGTAATGCAGCAGCCCGAGTAGAAATTTTCACGCGTTACATTGGGCCCTGATAAGGTCCTGAGAAGGCCTGATAAGGGCCTGATAAGGTCTTATCAGGACCCTATCAGGGCTTGATGTAACGCTCGAAAATTTCTTCTCGGGAGTCTTACATAAAAACAATTATCGGTGTTATCAGAATGATCAAATCCGTGCGAAGATGATCGATAAAATTAGACTTATCAAAAGAGTCTGTCAAACGTTGATACCGGGTGCCGGCACGAGGAAAAAATATCCATAAAGAGGGTCTTCATCGATTGACCAAGATAAGGAAAAGTCGAAGGCGTGGAATTCAGCACCCGCAACTGGAAGTAGGGTAGGGATCTACTATTTCCAACGCTGCACCTATTTACCGAGGTACCGCGTGCCAACTGACGGAAACACTGCCGTTACGCGTCGCTATTGATTGAGGATAAAACAGTCTTGCTGATAAACCGACGTCAATACCAGAACGTCAGGGCTTCCCGGAAAAGACCTGATTATCGGAATTTTTTTAGTAACAGGATACAACGACCCGGACTCGAAACCGCATTCCTTGTGATTAAGAGCTATCGCGAAGAATGTGGTTTCCAGTGTGGAACCGTTACAGCACATCAACCAAAGGATTCTCATTAAATAAAAAAATAAAAAAATACACCAGTGGTAAATGAGGTAAGAGTTGCGGGAGAGGTAAATTTAATCTACCTATCTTCATTGTGTATCACAACGTACAGTAGAGACAAATACGCAAGCGAATGTTTTACAGAAGAAAAAAAGTACTCGTGCTTGACAATTGTTTCTCCTCTATCTCTCGCTTCACTCGGGCTTCATATCAGCTATAATTTTTTTAAAAAACTCAACCCCATCTCCGTTTGCGGTCCTGTAGCCGGGCGCAGAGCTCTTCACCCTTTCAACCCACTTGTCGACGTTGTCGTAGTTCGCTACCTCGAAGCCAAAGGCCTGCAATCAATTAAATCTGGGATAGAGCGGTCCGGAAAGGGCGGGTTGTTGAATAATCTAGTTAGGTGAACTTTCGAAAACTTCGTACCTCCGCCGTTGTGACTGAGGCTATCAAAGACAAATCAGCTATCGTCATATTGCGTCCCGCCACGTAATCCTGATTCTCCAGATATTTATCGAGTACTTCGAAGGCGGCCTCCAACTTCGCATACATCGCCGGATCGTACTCGCTTCTTTTCCCGAAGAGCACGGGGAACTGCAACGACGATAATCAGGAGTATCTTTTTTTTAAGGAGGGTCGAGCGTTACAACGTCATCAAGAAAAGTATGCTGATTTTTTTACGCATTGGTATGAGCGGTCTAAGTGTAACTGCAAAGTTTGAATGCGTTCGTCTTCGTCGTTTTCGAGATTGTTTTTTTTTTTACTTGCACCATTTAACATTGATTCTTATGGCAGATTGAAAATATACGGTGAATTTTAATGTTTATAGGGTAATTCATGCGGAAACGTTGCAAACAAATTATTGGAAACTGTAAAGAATATTGTCAGGAAGCTCTGTATAAAAATGTAGACACTTGTTCTTAACCGTTAGTTAACAATAAGCAATTAGATGAAACTTTACAGCTTTATCTCGACACGCTTGGCACGTGCGAGTGAGAGGCCGCATGGCGGACCTCTCATTCGCACACGATCTGCCCCGCACCTTGCGCGCCACCGAGCCTATCCCCTCCGAGTCTGGCGCTCGACCCTCCTCATTTCATTTAATAACATTGAACTGTCGATGACACTTATTATCCGTCACTCACGTAGTACGCCGTTACATATTTGTACAGTGTGCCGATGTCATAGTGCAATCGTTGATTAACGAGAGCGCGAGCAGCGGGGCTGGTGGGATAAAGTCGTGGGTTATTACCGTACTGATCCACCAGATATGCCATTATGGCCCGACTGAAACAAATTCATTTTGCTTTTACCACCCTCAAAGCACTCCGCCTACATACGCACTGCAGGTATTTTCATTAATTATGTTGGGGCTACTGTGATTAAGCCAAGAATTTCTATGTTTGCCGAGCTGCAGTGCCACAGAGTGAGATAACAAACCTCTCGCTCAATTTATAATCACCGTCGACGAGGAGCGGAATGGTCTTTTGTGGATTAAGCTGCGAAACATCAAACGGCTTAGCGTTTTGCATACGGACTAACGAGATGGGTTATAGATTTAAAACATCTTGTATTTTACCTGCTCGTACTCGGGTGTCAGTTGTTCACCCTCGAATATGTTGACCAACTTGTAGTTGAGGGTAACACCGATGGCTTCGGCGGTGAGCATCACCGCTCGACAGGGCGCGCTTGCCGGTAAGTAATAGAGATCCAACGACATGTTAATTGTTATATTTTCAATATTTTCTATTGCACCGAATGAATACCAACTTTACGACGGTGTATATCGCTGCACGACAGAGAGCAGGGTTGTGCCATGCGTTCACCCGACTACTGGGTATCGATGTACGCCGATGTCTCCTCGCGGGAGGCCACGGTCGTGCAGTCGATATCAGGTATTTCTGGAACGAAACGCCAGTCCCCACCCTTTTTCCGCGTATACTCGCTTTTTATTTTCTCATCACATACGCAGTGCGTAAGGCGAGAAGGTATCGTAGTATAAAGAAAATACGACTCAAATTATGGTCTCTTTACGAACACGTGTTTAAAAAAAAGTATTCGATTTTCTTTAGGTTCCGCTTTAGTATCCGACAGACATGGTAAATTTGCTTTCGTGATTGCCCTCGAGCAGGTATTTCTGGAAGGAAACGCCAGTCCCCACCCTTTTTTCCGCATATACTCGCTTTTTACTTTCTCATCACATACGCAGTGCGTAAGGCGAGAAAGTATCGTAGTGTAAATAAAATACGACTCAAATTATGGTCTCTTTACGAATACGTGTTTAAAAAAAAGTATTCGATTTTCTTTAGGTTCCGCTTTATTATCCGACAGACATGGTAAATTTGCTTTCACGATTGCCCTCGAGCTTTAATATGGAAGAAGATATCGTTGAGATCTTAGAGTTATTAATACTTTGGATATATTTTTTGAGGTTCGGTATGTAGAATATACAAGCTTTTTACGAAATTTTTTCTCACAAGATGTAAAACGTTTTATTTCTTGGTCAGCTTGTCAGCGAGTTCTTTGAAGGCCTTCAGACCGGCTCCGTTCGTTTCCTCGTACATCGGTGCCTCGGACTTTATCCTCGCCGCCCACTTCTTGATGTTATTGTACGGACTGAGGTCGTATTCCATGAGCTGTGGTGAAGTGAATAAAATCGTCAACACGTAATCCTTGATCGAGGAATAATTTAATTGCGTAACGGCGAGGGGATCGAATATGGAGCGACTGTTACCTCGTAGTTCGATACGGTCGTGATCAGGGCAAGGTCGGCGATCGTGAGGTTCTTTCCTGCTACGTAGTTTTGACCATCGAGGAACTTCTCGAGGAAACCAAGGGCCTGTTCCATTTTCTCGAGCTTCGACGGATCCTTGGGAACTCCGGCAAAGATGTTTGGATACTATTTTATCGACAGAAAGAAAAGTTATTTGGTGTTCGGTGCGTGCGTTATTGCACTATGGAAAGGCAATATGTAACGTGCGCCGGCGTGAATCGACGATAACTTACGTAATACTCGGCGAAGGCAGTGTAAAGAGATCCAAGGTCGAAATACAGCCTCTGGTTAACGAGTGCCCGTTGCTTCGGCTCCTTGGGATAGAGAGAATCATTCTTGCCGTATTGCTCAACCAAATAACCCATGATCGCTCGACTGTAAATAATAGGTCGTTCGATTTAGTATTATTCTGTTACGCCGTCACGGTGATTTGCTCCAGGCGAAACTCACCTCTCCCAGAGGCAAAAACCATTGTCATCCATCGTAGGAACGGTATGTTGTGGGTTTCGCTGAAACAAAACAAATTCAAGGGTCCGTAAGTCTGAAGTTCCTCGTGAATTAATTGCTCGCTTATTGCTACACATTCCAAGTTAAGGTGGAATACCTTGAGGTATTCAGGCTTGAGATGTTCGCCGCTCATGAGGTCGGTGAACTTGAGATTGAGATTGACTCCGACAGCTGCCGCGACAAGCCGAACCGCCCGGCAAGGGGCACTGCCCGGAATGTAGTAAAGATCGATCGTCATACTTGATTCTGAAATTTTCAACAATTTAAAGTTTTATTATTGATAATTAGCACATTCGCTACACGCCAGACTATCCATTTTGAAATATTGAACATTATTAATATATTATTATTATTAATATAATTAAATTAATCCCCGAACGTGTATCCGAAGTGTGTTAATTTTAATAGAACCATTTGGCACCGTGATTAAGGATTATCATATAATCATTAGGAAATTTTGACCGAGACTATTCTGCAATGGTAAAATTCCCAATTGTTCGGGAGAGAAAACCCATATAAAAAAACCCAAGAGTCTAAAATCGCAGTTTGTCGCAATTTGTCGGTACATCACACTATGTACAACGGATGATGTATTATCCTTATTTGTCTGTCGCTTTCACGGAAACTTGGGCTATCGCTCGCGGCCTTTCTCACTTTCCAAACCGCTATGACGCACAAAAGTTTCCAGCAAAGACTACAATATCGCTCGAAAAAAATAACCATACTGGGATATGTCGCCGTATGTCAACAAGTTCGATATTTGCAATAACTTTTTACTATAATCATTAAAATCGTCGCTACAATCGAACCCAACCAAATTTCCGCGAACGTGAAAAAAAAAAATTCTAAAACAGATTCAGTTTTCCGCAGTTTTTACTAGATCCATTCTTTCCGTGCATGGTGTGAACTCAATGATAGGTACACTAGAAACACTTGAAACTACTGTTGGAAACAATTTAAATGCGGAATGACACTGCACCTTTGAAGCAATAAATAGTTGATGCGAAACGAAGTTTGTTCGAGCCCGGTTTTGCTGTGTGCTCAACGAACGTCACGTTACACTCTAAACGATTGTAGGAGAACCAAGGCCCTCTTATAAATGCGTGAACAGCGCTATCATCGTTAGGTGGCACAAGTGCGACGTTCAGCTCGCCGCGTTGCTCTAGGAGGGAGAAGTAAAGATTGCTCGCGGCGTGCCCATTTGATTCCGAGATACCTCGATGAGTCATCAACGGGACTCTACAACCGAGTCAAGGATTCTTGCCGGCGTTGAGCTAACAAGAATGTTCTCCGAGAATGCAAATGCGTTTCGCCACTACAGAAGCCTGGATGAGTTCAAGGACGCAAATATACAGCATCAGCGTATCGTTTCCGCTGCGCCATAATACAATGTTATCGATTGTATAATATCATCAAGATAATCGAAGTCACGCCCAAGTTGGCCTCAAAATTATTTAGCGCACATTGCAACGATATAGCCGGTATGAATGAAACAGTGATCTCTGCTATAGTACGAGAAGACCTCGAAAAGTGCCGTGTCATCGTGACGACGCGCATAATCGTGACATCGTTACGCTACGATTCAGCAAAACTTTTATTGCTCGTTCTGATCGTTGGCATAGGCCGGTTTCGTTCGTTATCATCCGGCGGAAATAATCGCGTCGGCTCCGTCAGAGATGAAGAGAGCTGCTCGGATATAATTCTGGGAGTGCTTGGTGGAAGATGAGAATACGGTTATCAATCTGCGCTGCGGCTCGTCTTACCAATTCTCATAATATTATTTTATCATCGTGCATATAGCTACTTTGATATAACCGTTTTCATCGCGAGTCATTCGATACGCGGCGCATCGATAAAGGCACAAAGTGTGACTGGATTTCAAGGTAGAGTCGAGACAATCTCGAGAATCTCTCCACTGGACGGCGATACGTCTACAGCTTCGAAGGAAATATTCAGAGGAAAAACGAGCGAGACTATCCAACGAATATGATGAAAACGGGATTAATAAAAAAAATTTAAAAAATGTCGGAAAAAAGAAATCGAGCTTGCGTTCTATTCAATAGTACGTGGGAGAGAGGGACGAGCTTCTATTAGAGCATTTAGCCGGGATATCGGCGTTGAAACGAGTCAGGCAAAATTCCACTTTAATTATCGCCGCTGTCGTTCAAAGCGAGTTCTCCTGGTTGCTCATCATTCCCACACAACGGGAACCTTGTCGTTGCGATAGCCGTGTACAACATGTTGTTCGATGGTAGTGACGGAGCTCTCGCGATGTCGCCGCTTTCTCGTCACCTCGTAAAGGTACACGAATATCCATCCGAGGCTTGTAACGTGTAATTTTGCTTTAAAAAAAAAAAAATAAACAAAACATATTTCACCGACGGCCGCGTCGTCACTTTGATCCGGTTTCACATGGGCAACGCGTATAAACAAAAGCACCTACATATTGCGTTTTTCTTTTCTGTTCGTCGGGCTATTGTTATTCCCTGGCTCATCTGGTGCAATATGTGTCCATCGTGCTGAACATAATCCACAGGCAAAGTCCGCAGTGAAACACTGACTCGCCTTCGTTAAAAAATAACTGAGGCTTAATTATGTTTTCGACAATAAAAACCTGCACAATTTATAAGACACTCTCGTTCGCAAATCCGTCGAGGAGGTAAATTTATCCGGGGCAAGGAATAATATAAAGCGAATTGGAAGAAAACTTGTTTACGAATTCGCTCTCGTTTTTCTCCTCTTCATTTCGGCTCATAATTCTCGGGCTCAATCTAGCAGCTTATTTCTACCCTCCTCTCTCTTAATAATACCTTACTTTCTGGATTGCTGCGAGTGTATAAAAGTGACGAGAATACCCACCGCCCGTTATTTTTTTATCTTCCTCTCTCGTCCTACTCGGCGTCGGGCTCCAGGCTCACCTTGAATATCCGCCTAGTCATTGTTGAGCAATCTCCTGAATAGCTTTGAATTGCGAAACCGCTCGACGATATCCGCACTCCGGCAACGGCCATGGCTACCTCGAACGGGTTTTAGAGTGTCGGTAATTGTGGGACACTCGGCGAGCTCGGCCACGATTATCCGTTCTTGAGTAATGGACTTTGCTAAGGGGCGCTCTGTTGCTTCTGTCGCTGAATCGCGAAACTCCGTGACAGAGAAAGAGAGGGAGAGGAAAAAGGGTAGACAAGAAGATGATCCAGCGTTTCCGACGGATTCTCGCCTCGCCTCTCTCTTTTTCTTCCGTCTCTTTATCTAGAGGCTTCCATTGATTAATATAAACCGGTTTCCGAGTGATACCTTGGTACGAAGCATATTACCGTCAGGTCGAAGGTTCGATTCCCCTGATCGACTCGATCCTTTCAACCGCACATCGTTCGAATGAGCCGCCGTGATGAATCGCTGAGGATCGGCCACGTGTACGATACGACCGATAAGACAACAGAAATACATTATATAAAAAAACAACGAATCTATATCTTTAGTATCGAATGTATATCTGTAGTAACGAATCTATATCTGTAATAATGAATCTATATCTGTAATAACGAATCTATGTCTGTAATAACGAATCTATATCTGCAATAAAGAATCTGTATCTGTAGTAACGAATCTATATCCGTAATAACGAATCTATATCTGTAGTAACGAATCTATATCTATAATAACGAATCTATATCTGTAGTAACAAATCTATATCTGGAATAACGAATCTATATCTGTAGTAACAAATCTATATCTGGAATAACGAATCTATAGGTGTAATAACAAATCTATATCTGGAATAACGAATCTATATGTGTAATAACGAAACTATATGTGTAATAACAAATCTATATCTGGAATAACGAATCTATATCTGTAGTAACAAATCTATATCTGTAATAACAAAACTATATGTGCAATAACGAAACTATATCTGTAATAACGAATCTATATCTATAGTAACAATTCTATATCTGTAATACCAAAACTATATCTGTAATAACGAATCTATGTCTGTAATAACGAATCTATGTCTGTAATAACGAATCCTATATCTGTAGCAACAAATCTATATCTGGAATAACGAATCTATATCTGGAATAACGAATCTATATCTGTATATACGATCACAGGATAGGAGAGGAAAGACTCTGGAGGACAAAGCTGAATTTCAACGACTTTCTGGGGCTGACAGTACGCCGGAAGAGCAAGAGAGACCCTTGCGGTACGTAGGTACGTGCACCGAGCTCGCAATAGTGGTTCCGGCGGAGCAAACCGGCACTCGCACGTCTCGTTGTATAGTTTCAACCGCCGAGGACAGACCAAAAATGTGAAGAATTCTGTCGGCGACAGAGTAACAGCGCGTCTGAAGCTAGGCCCCAACGTTATCCCCCGTGCCACTGTGAAATATGGTTCAGTGTCACGTGAGACTTTTCGGTACGCGCCGATGAGAATCACGAAAGACGTGCGTCCCTCTCCTTCCCGGCGTTATCGTGCCATTGATATATCTGCAATACGAATGTAAATCTCTATGCATAAAATAACCTGAGGAACAGCGAAGATAATTCACGGAACGCGGAAGAGTTTATTATACTAGACTAGACGTTGGGGCGCTTACCGGTGTGTTCCTTGATTTATCCGTTTCTATTGCTCGCTACATTCGAGATGAATTCCACATATATTTGAGACGTATGCCACATGTTCTTTTAGCCACTTTCCTGTGTTCCTTACGCCACACGTTTCTGTCACTAGGTACATTGGAGATGCATTCTAGAGATTTTTTTTCATCTCTGTTACGTCACTTCCGGTTTAAAAATGCCAGTTTTCGGCCGGAAATGACGTCATTTACGGTTTAAAAATCTTATTTGTAATTTAAAAAAATGGTCTCTGGACTGTATCCCGAATGCAGCCAGTGAGAGAAACGCGAGAATAAAGGAACAAAGGAAAGTGGATAAAAGAACGTGTATGATATGCCTCAAGTGTATTTTGAATTCATTCCGAATGTAAGCAACGACCGAAATTAATGAATTAAGGAACACACGGTAGTCAGATCTTTACCTGGTGCGAACTTGGTTATACGACCCCGAACAATTACGACATGAATAAAGCGAAAACAATTTTTTATTTGTTGCTCCTCTCCGATACAACTTTCTAAATGTTGAATTTCTTTAATACCCATAAAAAATCTATACGGTTCACTTCAAAAAGCTTCTAATGTAAAAAGAATTGCATTAGATATTTCGCTATAAAAAGAATAAAATAATAACCGTTTGGTTATTATTTTAATAACAGTCGGGAGACGTCTCCTCGCACAGCTATATACAGTAACCGATATATGTATATAGTAAAAATCATAATAATACAGTAATAATCAATTATATATCATGACGATAGCCTGCTTAATCATATTTATATATTAATTAACAAGGTTAATTGTTCTTTCTCCGGAAGGCGTCGTCCTGCCGTTATTAAAACGATAAACAAATGACTATTATTTTATTCATTTTATAGCGGAATGTGTAATGTAATTCTTTTAAAAATCCGGAGATTTTGAATTTCTTTTTTACACGATTTATTAAGTATTGATGACTCTTCATTTTTTTGTATCTGCGATCACTGCCAGTCACAGAGAGTGTTTTTCGCTCGGCTTTTTACTGAGCCGATTGAAGATTAGCCCGATAAAATTCCCCGATCTGCGAGGACGCGCCGATGAAATCAGCGTAACCATATTTTTCCGTGTCGGCTTTACAGCGCTCGTACCAACCGGCCACGTTATCGTATCGAGCCACGTCGAAGTCGAACATCTGAGGAATAAAAAAATAAAACACAACAATTATACGTAAAATATATTTGTTTTATACAATTAAATTCATGATCGCAGGTTCGCCGGCGTCGTCGGTAAAGTTTATGACAAATTTTCCAACTTGCTCGCGCTACTATCCACACACACGCGCATACACCAAACGAGGTGTAAAGTGAGGCGGCGAAGTTGGATAATTCGCGAGAATGAGAGATTAACTCAGGACAAACCTCAGCCATGCTGACGCTCACGAGGATACTGAAGTCGGCTATAGTCAAGTTCTCACCGGCAACGTAAGCGTTATCCTCGAGAAAGGTGTTCAGTATCTCGAATGATTTCTCCACCGCCGCGACGTCCTCCTCTTGAACTGTAGTTGCCATGTTGAAAGCAATCAAGAACTACGATGGTTCGTGTGTTTGTGGACAATGGTTGGACAATTTATTTACGGCGAATGCTCGAGAAATTTGTTAACAAATTTCTCCGATAGTTTCGCTTACCCAACACTTGAAGACGTTGTTGTACAACGTGCCGATGTCGAAGAAGAGCCTCTGATCGACGATTCCCTTTTTTCGCGGATCCTTCGGGTACAGCGAGTCGTTCTTTCCGTACTTGTTCACGAGATAACCCATCATCACTCGGCTGTGTCCGAGAAAAGAAAAATCTTAGTTACAATAGATTGGATCACCATGATCTGATCTTTACATACCTCTCCGACAATATGAATCCATTGTCGTCCATCGTTGGTATCGTCCGTTGCGGATTTATCTAAACATTTGGCGCACGTGACGACGGAAAAATCACAAAGAAAATATCGATAAGATAAACGGCCCGGTTTCTGCCGCTGTCCCAGTTACCGCCATTAATCGCAATTTATACTACTAATAAATACACTGAGAAAAAAAATTGGTTGGATTAACCAAAAGTCGCGGTGACATACGTTCAAAGCTGTTACTTGTTTGGTACAAATAAAGCATTGTTTTGTTAAACGATTATTTGTTTCAATTTATTCAAAATTTGTCGATTGAAATAAACACATTTGTTGTACAAAATACACCTTTGAACGTATGTCACCGCGCATTTGCTTAACTCAACCGTTTCTTTTTCTCAGTGTACAGTATAGGGGAAACCGGGGTAAAACGGGGACGTTAAGCAATAAAACCTGGTACGATAACACCGAAAGCATAGATCCATTTTTTTCACACCAAAATTGTATTGCCACCGGTTTTGAAATGTTTTAAAAATAAACCATCTGGGGCAAAACGGGGTACATGTCCCCATTTTGCCCCACGTTCTCGTTTTGCCTCGGTTTCCCCGTAGACCGGGACCACACGGGGACGCTAAGCAATAAAACCTGCTAAGACGTTTTTCACACCAAAATTGTATTGGCAGTGGTTTTGAAAGGATATTTAAAAAAACCATCTGAGGCAAAATGGGGACATGTCCCCGTTTTGCCCTGGCTTGCCCTACGTTAAATACAAACGAAATTGACGGCACGTTGAATAGCGGTTTACTCTTGATTAATGCCGCGGCACGTATATTTTTTAATAAAATGTTCCCTCTAACAATCGAAGATGGCTGAAACTGGGCCTAATTGTGGCGCAAACTGGGCCGCTTGCCTTATCAGCCGAAGGGAATCTCGCTTCGACTAAATACCTTGGAGAATTCGGGCTTGCGATGTTCACCCTTGAAAGTGTCTACGAATTTCAGATTGAGATGAACGCCCAGCGCCTTGGCGAGCATCATCACCATGCGACAAGGCGGACTCATCGGTACATAGTAAAAGTCGATCGTCATTCCTCCCGCGTCGAGAGTCCCGTCGATTCTTGAAATATTCCTCGAACTTTTATTGCTCAAGGGGTGACCTGGAGCGCCTTCGAGGGCAGACTCTGTAAAGTATTATTGAGTCCGTCGCAGGAACGATGCTTCCAGCGGGGTGACAAGAGATCCTTCAAGATTCAGTGTACTCCAAACGATACGATTTTCCTGCTCACCCTTCCGCCTCCCTCTCTCCCTCCTTCCTTTCACCGTCACGATTTTCACAGACGTAGAATTCCCGAGACACACACCGCGTTTTAACGGTTTGAAATATATCGTTCGCCCGGTGATCGGTGCAGGTGCATCAATCGACGACACTGGAAAACGCGAGCGCGCTATCGCCCGCCGCGGCGCGAACGAGGGAGAAAGGTGTAACGAGAGAAATGGAGACAGACACGAGTGAGTGTGTTCGATGAATAAAACGCGCGCATTGTCTGCTGAAAATTGATGGAAAGAGAGAGAAGGAGAGAGCGGTAGAGAGAGATGGAGAGTGTGTTCATGTGTGTGTTAGGGGGTGGAGAGACGCAAGTAGAGCGCACTCGGTGTATCCAGAGTAACCATGACGACAGTGGCAAACATTGAAACTGTAGCGGTAGACTCCGTGTGTCTGGTATCCGCGGTGAAGGGGGTGGGGGGGTAAAAAAACACGTGTCCCGAAACAGCGCATGACTGTGCCATAGAAGATTCGACTGGGAGGGAGGGTGTCGTGCCGGAGAGGAACGCAGAAGAGCTGTTGCGATACATCGATATTACATTGATCAGCGACGAGTCGGGCAAATGCCTCCGGTAGCTCGCGAAACCGAAATGAGCTTTACGACAAATGGACTGAAAATAATTGAACGGATTCCGATCGTATATTTTCTGCCGGTGTAGTTTTCGCGCCTGCCCGCGCTTAATCATATCCCGCTTTACATGTGTTACCACCGTGTCGCCGTGCACGCACGGACCGACGCTCTGTGACCGTGTATATCGCCGGGCAACGTATAAATTTTCATATAAAATCCTAACTTGTTACTCATTTCCTCGGCTCTGGGGAGATCGCAACGGTGGCTCGTTATGACGCTATAGATAGAGTTATAATTGAATGCGGAAACTGAATGCTATTTATACACGCTCGCGCGAGCGATGACCAATGCACTGCGGGGCTTCCCCGGACGAGAAGCATGGAGCTTTGCGTGTAACGCGTTAAATTCATAAATGGTCATGAAAGCGAATCGGTGCGTGAGCCAGGCAACCCCCGCTCGCTCTCTCATACGCGGTCATACATCACCGCCGGTGCGCGGCGCAACCTCACTCTGTATCTCCCGTTTGATTCATACCAAACGCTGTACGCAATATCGCCACGCATTTAATCCAAAATACAGTGGAACCGTTGTCCGCTCGCTGTTTCGTCGAATTAAAATAATTCCGGAAGTCGAGGTAGCTGCGGGTCACTTCCGCGGGTAACGCGGGAGCTTTCGAACCAACCTGAACGACGGTGGCCGACGATCGCGGGAGATTCCGGTCTGACTATTCCGCGCGTGAACCACTTAGTCAGTAAGGCAAAGCCGAGCGATACGAGGAGCGAGAACGAGGCATTTTCATCGCAGGTGGCGCGAGTATGTTACGTACACGAAATCGATTGACAACTCCGGCACAGATGTGCGAACAGGTGGCACCACGAGCCGTCTACTTTGCTTTTATTAATAATGAATTAGTCTCGGCTCAGCTACCCCGACTCATATCGCGAATACCGCAGCGTGCACGGTGCCTATTGACCCGGTGAAATTATTAGCGAATGATTGCAATACAATGAAAATAAAAAGAAAAACACCCGCTTTAAAAGGTTATACGGCCTGTGGTGCGATTTTGTTTGTGAATCGTTATATCGGAGCTGTCCGGTACTGGAGAGCCTGGCGGAGACTCTGCTCATCCGTGTGTTTCCTCGCTTGGTCGATTTATCGACGGTCGGTAAAACTCGGGCGCGGCTTCGTCGTTCGTTGGAATCGTGTGAAACACTATCCGCGTCCTCTCTTTCTCTTTCTCGCTCGATTTATTGCCTGTCGTGCTACGAAGGCCGATCGCTGTATGACGAGTCCGAAAAGGCGGAGAGTCGAGAACGCTCTTGTTTTAATATCATTTTATTTATAGCTCGCTTCCGTTTATCTTATTATTTTTTTATACTCGATAGCTCGTGTATTATATAGTTACCTGTAGTCTCGTCGTGGATTGCTCATCGAGACTCCACGATGGCTCGGAAATTGCCGGTCTGCCTGTCGCACGCTCGCTTTCTTAATTTGACACAAGACTGGCGACGCTGGAAATAAAATTGAAGTAGATATTCGTAACCACGAATTATATGTGATATTGATAATGACAAGGAATCGATTATTGGTAACAATAATAATCTCGGCGATAAAAAAAAATTATTATCCAAAGATCAAAGAATTATAGACGGTCGAACAGCCAATATAGCCGCCGATTAAATATGTACCCGAAGCCATAATGAAATATACATAAAACGAAATCGATGGCAATGACAGCAATAAATTGAATTCGACCAAACGGACTGGTGCTTTATCGATGATCTAACCCAGGGCGCTTGTTTCACCGTTAATTTGTACGGGTATATTTATCATCGGCATGTTATCACACCCATTTTTTATTTTTTTTTCATGGTAATGTTAGCGTAGAATACAATAGGGTGTTCGTGTTGCACACAGTAAAAAAATTTGTTTGAAAATTAATGAACAGTATTGGAAGCTTTTTTACATAAACCGTTTCTGAAATTTCAAACGCATGTGCGTTGCAATTTTACAGTAAAATTTGTATTTTTCATGAACATTTTTGTAAATTTCAGGCAAAAGATTTGTAATTTTAATACCTGGTATTTTTATTTTACAAGCAAAGTACATTAACGTTTAATTAATATGAGTAATGTCAGCAAATTTCAAGTTCCAGTACATTAAATTTACAATTTATTTTTATAGTGAAGTAGTCGAAACCCAAGACCGGCAATTGTTCGACGGAATTAAATGGTTCGCGGTGGTCGCGTAGGCCTGGCAAAAGTCTAAACAGATTGATTAATGCGGATGAAAGGTAGCGCTCACAGGAGCCTCAATTGAGCAAGGCAGGGCTTTGTTACTCCGGTGGCACGCGCGCGTGCATACATAGTAGGTAGGATCGTATTCTGTTCGTACTACTGGCGCGATGGAGTGGAGAAGCGAGGAGCGAAGCGCGCATCGTTTGGGGACGCCGCAGCCGGTTCAATCCGTACCGCGTACCGGCGAACCGCGAGCGCGAAACGATGCGCGATTTCGTTGTTTGTACTCCATTACATGGATGTGGCGGCTCTCGCTTGCAAATTGAGGGCAAACACGTTGCGGACGTGTATAGGGAAAAGTTTGGTACAGTATACCGTTACACCACCCTGTGTCACATATATACCGATGTACATACACGTATGAGGGCTGGGGGGGGGGAGGTGAGGCGGGTGTACGGTCGCCTACCAAAGTATAAAATTGCACGCGTGTACGTTTCGAGAAAATGCGGTTTTCCCCTCGCCGCCAGCCTGTCAACAAACACGCATCGCTACAGTGCACGCTCGAGCTGGATCTGGAAGCATGGAAATCCACGAGTGTAACGTTAATTGGCCTCCCACGCTATCCCCGAAATCTCTCTCTGCACTGTGCGTGATACCGAGACGCGCAAAGCATGGTTCTCCTGCGGTGCGATTGCGGTCACAAAGCTCTCAGCTATCAACGCGGTGCATACCATTAGATTCAAAGTGACTTTCCCATTTAGGGTGATCGGATGTGGCCAACGGCGTGGCCAAGCTGACCGCCGATGTTTCCGACATTGGCATGTGAGCTTGGCACAGTCATCGAGGGGGCCTTGGATGATAAGTACTTGCCAATGGTGGTAGCCAACACTGGCCCCAAAGTCGATCAAGAGGATCGAACGATAATTACAGGGCTATACAGTACTTATACAGATTTTGAGGTATAGTTTTTTTTTACATTGTAAAGGTTTAAATATTTATTTATTTATGTTTCGCATGTCTGTGAGAGATTTAATTTTATATACTTTTTCTTGCAGGAATTCTCAAAGCAATGTATTGCAAGTCAATGTATTGCCTAAGGATCGATTGACTACCGAGTACGGAATCCAAAAATAATACGCCTCTTTTGCGGGAGTTAAAGAACGTGTCATTTGGCATGCTCGTATATCCACGCTCGGGTACACTTTTGCCTGCGAGAAATAAGTCGGGTTGATGGCACCTGCGACGAAAGCCGCTAATCGATAGCCCAATGTCGGCGTCACATCGGCAAACCGATTATTGGCGAGTCGATATTCGGCTGAAAGTTTGCCTAAAATCGGCAAATCAATGGTTGGTGAGTTCATGTTGGGCCAAAAACATTGGCCGCAAATTGTCAAACCAACCAATGGTAACTAAATACTCAGACGAACATTGGCTTCAAATCGACAAAACCGGCAAATTGTCGTAAATTGTGAAACCAACCATTGGCGAATAAATTGTGAAGCCAGTGATTGGTTGAGCATTGGCCGAACGTTGGGAATTCGACAATCGCCACGCCAACGCTGCCCCGACCATCGGCTGCGTCCGTTCGATCGGCAAAACCTGCAAGGGTTGAAAATTCCTATCTAAAAAAAACCATTTTAGAGAGAGGATTCCACCGACTTCTAAAAAAAATTGATTTCATCCCATCGACGGAAATCAATGGACCATCCTCTTAAGAAAAATATTGAATCGTCGAAGTATCCCGCTCTCAATTTTTTCATACGCCGATTGGCTGCCCATCCATGAGGAACTTCACTCAAGCTCGCCCACCGTCGAGCGGGGAAACAAGAAGGCACGAAAGAGAGCAACGAGAGTCATGGTGAAAAATAAAAATGAAAATAAAACGAACGGTACACACGGAAAGGTATATCGGCGCAGCGGCGGGCCGTCCGAGTAGTATAATGTGCAAACCGTCCACGTCTACCAAATGCCAAATGGAATTTCCTCGAAGCTCGCTCGCCGAGTGAGAAGGATAGTGAGTTTGAGTGAAATCGAATGAGAAAGCGGCGATGAAAGACGGAGAGAGAGCGAAGGAGAGCGTTGCTCCAGCCTCGGCTGTATGAACAAACGTATTTATTTTTATCGTGGGAGCGCTCAGCTGGGCGCTGGGATACCCGGAGTCAATGTTGCCATCTCGGCAAACGGATTCTCAGCCTTCTCTTTATTGAATCCAAGTTGACGATACATGGAACGGTACAGTATTATGTGTACGCTACGTATAGTGTGTATATATAAGATCCGGCGCAATATAAGAACGGCGATGGAGCGACGAATCCGACGAGCGAAGGATAGAGTCCGATGCACATGCCGCACATAGCGTCATGTAATACATAGCGGTACGAAGGGATAGCGGCGCGCACGTGCACGAAACTCTCCTCATCGTCCCTACTGTGCACTCCCTCGCGACGGTACCACCTTGCGGACGTGGAAAATCCGTGAGCGAGCTCAGGTCGAGCAACCGCGCCACGTCCCGGTAACGCATTCGTTCTCGATTCTCAACTGCGGCATACACAAACATACATTTGCATCGATATATATGCGAGTCATGGATCCTCGGCGAGAGACCGTTTCCTCGCGGCCATGCGAACGGTTATTGAAAAATGTTTATTACCAATTTTCGTTCCCACAGAATTCGTGACGGGTCTTCCCGGTTTACCCGCTCAAACTGCTTGTTCTGTGTAAAGCTACCCCGGTGTGAACATTACAGAGGCATGAAGGGGGGGGGGGGGTTCTATCCTATGTGTCGAAGTCCATCACGTAGCCGAACGCAGCCCGGGGTGGCCGTACATGTGCCTAAATAATTTGTCGCATTGTGGATGTTTGTGGTCAAGGTGGTGACCGCGGTTGACGTGTGGTCCTTCTGCGGCTGCGACTACTCGATCGCCATACTCGATATATACCGCGACTCTACCGAAATGCATAGGGAAGAGCGGGGCAAAATGGGGCAACGGGGCAAAACGGGATTTTTGGGCAAAACTAAATTTTCCAATCATTTTTGGATCGGACAAGGTGGCAAAACGGGGCAGAAAAGCCTGATGCATCGATGGGGCGAATTGGGGCATCCAAAAATTATTGGAAAATTACGTTTTGCCCAAAAACCCCGTTTTGCCCCGTTGCCCCATTTTGCCCCGCTCTACCCTATACGCGGTATACGCGCACACACACGCGTGGTCCGCTCGACCAACGATTTTCGTACCCCGCATGGACCCTCCGGTGCACGCATATATTACAGAACAGAAGTGTTACGCTGTTGCGTGGAATAACGCCGGGAGCGCAACCGGACACTTGATTCCTGGTTAATAAAACACGTTACGGTAGACATAAAGTGATACGATGACATATCACCGTGCCGACTGTCGTTCTCGCCGACGAGAATCCCTCCCCTACGCGTATTCGCGGCACAGCTTGCGCCTCCATGTCGGCCTTCCATCCAAGAGGGGTCGAGAGAGGGAGAGCTAGGGGTTTTGAAATCGGCGAGAGAAGAGGAGCGAGAGGGTGGCCCGGAGGGTAATGGTTTGAAGAGGCTTCGGGAAACGGCGCAGCCGCGAAGCCGCTCTCGCTTCCCTGTCCAACCCCACCGACATTCTCCTGCAACCCGCGAGAGACCGGAGAGTTGACTTGTGCGCGGGGTAGAGCACCCCTCAGTTCGCTCATCGTCGCGATACGCGACGTCCGAACGACTCCGGGGCTTCTTACACGCTCCATTCAACCCCGTTGTCTCTCGCTCGTCTCGGGACTTCCCCGTCGTACGTTCAGCCCGATTGCCGAGATAGACGATTCGGTTACACGCGTCCAACGCACAACGGGGAGCGCACATGCGTGTCACACCGTAAATTCGTCGAATTATTATAATTTTGAGTTCCACATGGTTACCGATCGTTGAGTCTCTACGCAAAAGTGAACACTCGTCATACTCCGTTGACAGACGGTTGATAATCCACAAAGACCACGTGCGATACCTTCCGACGTGGTATCTCAACGATTTATGGTTTTTTTTTTGTTGTTTTGTTTTTTTGCTGTTAATGCTGTGAAGCTTCACTCCGGAGAATACGGCAGTAGTTTTACTGGAAGTCACGCTGTGTATTAAACTTAGTACTCGAAACGGTAAACTCACTAGAGGTCCAAGTTTTTCGTAAAACGTACGTCCGATCGTCGAGAGTCGCAGTGCTAAAGTGTCGATCGGAATATCCAGGGACGCATCTATCGAGCCCGAGAAGTGTGGATCGCCGATTATCTTCACTGGAGAGCTCGTTATTTCTTTTAATAAAGCGACTAGTGTGTTGGTGTTTGCTGGTTCGGCGTCTAGTCGCGGAGCGAAAGCGATAACAAAAGGAGACGAAAGAGGGTTGTGCGAAAGGAAGAAGCGTCGCGGACGCGAGAGCAGGAGAAGCTTCTCTCGGGAATGCCTCGCAACGAAACGAACATGCTGTAATTTTTTTTTTTTTTTTTCGTTTCGCCAGGTCGCGGCAGAAAAAGCGGGTGGGTACGTATATTGCACGGAGATTGTAGTATAGATAGGAAAATATGTAGGTTGTATGAATGTTGTGTGTGTATCACATGCAGTGTGTGGCATACACGGTATACGGGTAAAACACGTCGGGGATCGTGACGGGTATTGGAGTTAATGACCCGGAATTCGCGAGGCTTTGCCTCTTCCCTCGTCAGCCGTTACGGGGAACCGAGCCAAAATGGGATGAGAGGAAAAGGTAGACGCAAATCTGCATCACGATTTTCCTGCCATCTCGTTCTCCATGCTATCCCCTCTGCGTTGTCGTTCCGTCCTCGTTCGCGCCGCGGCTCTTCACGGCCCTTCGGGGATTTCTCTCCGACAGACGACATCGACGCTTCGATCAATTCCCATGCGTTGCGATCTCGTTGGGGAAGCGGACAAAGCGCGCCGGAAACACCGGCGCAGAGAGACGGAAATAACAGAAGGGCAAAGTTGGGATGGGATGCGTCGATGCGACGACTTTTTTTCAGCCTCGGCTAAACACGTTGGGCTCGCAGTGGAAAAAGCTCGGATGCAAAAGGCAGAACGAGAAAGCCTCGACTGTCGTGGATGGGCAGGAGAGTTACATCTACGTCAACTTCGGTGCAAAGACACTTTCGAGGCCTCTCTAATTTTTTTTTCTCTGTTTAATTTCTCCACCGGTGCCTCTCGCACTCGCTCCCAAAAACACATAGACAGACACACACACGCACACGCACACAACCTCGGCATGTTCGTGTCCCTCTACTTTGGACGGCTGCTCTCGGCAACTCCTTTAACGACTCTGGCTCGCCTCGGCTGAGCGTGCGAATGACGTGGGAAAGTATAACATCCCCGGGATAGGGAGCATTATGCCCCGACACTTATCCACATTATGCGCGAAGCTTTTATCGTCTCATCCCATTCTCTGACGCCTCTCGACTCCCCGGTTCCGGTTTCTACGACTGCTACCACGTTCGCCCTCTCGCTCTCGTTCACCCACACTCTCAGTGAAATCACGAATTAAACTCTACGCCGTTCGCCAAATTCGTCCACTGGCGATTACATTTATTCACGCGGGTCCATTAAATCCCGTTATGGAAATATAATTAGGTGTGAGATCGTGGATGCTGCGGTGAAACTTGTATTGTGCGGCGAGTATGAGATAAGCCTTGGGGCAGTATGTGCATAAAGGAGCGGTGGGCGTTCCCGCAACCGAAGCCGAGAACCTTGATATCACAACGATAAAGTGAATTTTTTAGGGTAAGTCGGGGTGATACGGCCATTGTTTTTTAAACAACGAAAATTGGAGGTTTAACATTTTGAAAACTTTACAATTTTTATTGTAACGAACTCTGGAAACTTTAAACTAAAGTAATTCACTCAGAACTTTACATATATTTTCGATGCGTGATTTAATTGTATCTCTATAAATAAATATTTGCGATCGGCGGTCTCACCCGAATACTACGGGTGACATGGCCACAGTTATAATGGTAGTTAATTAGGCCTAGAGAAACATCGGGCTCGCACAAAACATGGCTTACTATATTTTATGTTGTCTAATAAATAAATAAACTACAGCAAGACCGTAATTGCCTCCGTCATATGTTTCAGGTGTCAAACTAAAAAAGAAAATGGTTTCACTGGCCATACCACCCGACTATTACAGGCGGGATGACCACGTGGCCATTTCACTCGCAATATCCGGGTGACATGGCCATATGCCCCGAAAAACAAGTGGCCATATCTCCCGGAAAATTAGTGGCCATATCACCCATTTTCTCGGAAAAATAGCCGCTGCTTAAATTTAGGGAAGGAAGCTATATTTTCTTGAAAGATCCAACTATAGTGTGCAATGTTGATTTACTGGCAACATTATAATTTGGTATGTCTCCAGAGCGCTAGAAATATAGCTCGAGAAATGTCTGGCTACCTCGAAATAAGGATTCACCGCTCGTACTGACCCTTGTACGGACAATCTTATAATTCTGTGTGCAATCGCATTGTATCCACATATACTAAAAACTGTGGAAGCGGCGGCGCCATTCGTTTGTTACGTTGAAAGATATCACGGGCGGCCATCTCACCCTGATTTACCCTATAGAAAAAAAAGTTGAACCGGTACATATTTCGGGACGTCGACTATCAAATATTAACAGTTTACGCTATAAAGTTACCTAACTTTTCTAGGCTGGCTAAAATCATGAAATTAGACTATCACCTAACAAGACATGAAAACTTGATGTAGCCCGCGTGAGCAAAGTCACGAGGTCTACGGTTCACCGAGCGTGGAGAGCGACTTCATTGTTTCCGTGTCCGATCCGTTGTTACAACTTTGAGGCATTGAGAGAATACTCGATTCACTCGACGAACTATACCCACAGAGTTCAATTTAGCGGGGTTGCTTAACGCCCGCGTGGTAGGTTAAGGTGTAATGTCACTTAGACCTTTTTCCCTTTCTTTCCCATTGACGGGAAACTCGTTCGAGCACAGCCTATCATCGTGCGCCTGAATCACCGTCGTCGCTATTTCTCATCTTCGCAGCATCTTAACATTAGCTAATTGAACTCAATTAAAACGCAACGAGTTAACGAATTGAAACGTTGTCGTCGCGGCAGTCTGCGTTGGGCGCGCTTGTTGCCAAAACCCGCGTACACTGCGGACAGTGTTGTTTTGTCAGGAAACTGCAAACTCAGTAAGTGCACGAGCGTCCCATGTTTCTGTATACACAGTATATACAAAAGCGGTAGAACGTTAAAAAAATATATATATATATGCATGTATTTCTCTTTCACTCACTCGCGTCGTAAATTATCCGGGCGATTCAATTTCGTTGATGCCCTCCGACGTTATTTTTCTATTTCCCCCCCTTGCTTTTTTTTCTCCCGTAGGTTATTTGGCTTTTTTGTTTTAGTTTCTTTTTTTTCGTTCAGTCTTCCTCTGTCACCCACTCGCTCGCCCCTCTTTTTGCTTTACTTGTTGCACCCTCCAGTGCCGCTGCTGCTGGCGGGGCCCCGACAGATTTATGTTCAGCTCGCGTTTTGTATCGCGTGCCCACTATACCTGCATAGTATGTATATTGTATACCTTTTTTCACTCCGCAATTCTTCTTCTTCCTGAAAAAAAAAATATATATATATCCGGCTACGGCGACTGTGTATATAACGTGAGAATGCATCCGCGCAAATCTGCTAGTAGAGAAACCTCGATTCGGATAGCGCACCGCCGCGCAGTTGGCCTACAAACATTGTTTCCGACGTTTTGTGCCTCGGGATTAGGGTGGATTAGAGATACTGCTGTTGATGTTACTATAGGACCGCACTTGCGGCTTACACGTGTGCAGTCAACTACCGCCTCGTACACTACCAGATAGCGGATAGACCGAGGGGCGAGAAACTGCAACGGTCATTGAAGTTGTTCAAAGTACAAGTTTTTGATTACTTCCGGCCTTTCCCGTCTCCCTCCGAGTCACACGCACGCGGCCCGTCCACACGGACGCGGACGCAAACAAACACGGACACAAACATCCGGCGCGCATACCCGTGTCTGCGGGTTTGAAAAAGACCAGAATGTTAACGGACACGCCGAATATGCGTTAACTTTGATTGCCGTGAAACTGTTCTCTGATGCGTTTTCGCGGAGGTTCCTGTGTGCGGGAGAGTGAGTGTATGTGCTCACGTAATCGCTCCGAGCGGTGAAGCTGAAAGCCAGGAGGAGAGCAGCGGCAATCCAGGTACTGCGATGCCACCGCGAGGCAGCCGCCGAGTAAGATCTACTCGGTAGATAACGCTCGAAAATTTGTCGGATTTTCACATCGAGTGCGCGAATAGCCCGAGGGAAGCTGCTGTTTCTCGAGTTAAAGAGGAAGGGAACCGAAGTAGAAGAGGGCGGGAGGAAACGAATGAGATCCAGCTCAAGACCGCACGTTGATTCATGAGATGCACCGGGGCTCTTCAGTAGCGTTATAGAGCAGTAGGCGAGGCGCGCCCCGTTTTATCTCCCACTCTTTCCCGCCGCACCGCTTTCTCTTCTCTCCCACGTTTCCAAGATTCTCGTGATATATAACCGAGCATAGCCGATAAAGTTTTACAAATTCCTCCGCGGCTCCATGAATTATAAGATTCGCGAGAGTTCGGCGATATGAGAGTTTATATCCGGACGAGAGCTCAGGATCTTTCTCGGTCTGCCAGTCCGTTTCTTTACGCGGTTCCAACACCGGTGACTGTGTATCGGTAACACTGCCGCGATGTGTGTATAGGAACCGCGAAGCCGAGAGTCAGACCCCAAGTCGATCGCCCGGAGGGTTTATTACGAAACGAATGGCCCGGGCTTCGGTTGTTGCACACTATATTTGTATATACAGCGATACTGCCGGGACCTCCGCGTATAGATACGTTGTATACAGATCCAATGATATATACGGTATTTTTTTTACTGTTGGTTTTTCCCCCTTTTTCGTCAGTCGTCCGTTTCACGGTGGAGTTTTACAGTTGGGATTGATGGATCGAGAGAGTTAGTGATGATGTTACCGTACCGCGGTTGTTTCGGCTAGGCGATTCAGCCTACTGTTGTAACTTTCCAACCCCCTCCTTTCCAGCCTCTCCCGTTGATGCGCTTCGCAGATTCCAATTGATAATTGACCTTTCGATAACAGCCCGGTGGTTCCGGCAGTCAAAGCACCCTCATGACGCCGCTGCAGCAGAAATCACGGGAGTTACCTCATTTGTTCGGAAAAGCTGTCCGTCCCAATGTGCTTCGCGGAATCCCGTAACTGTCGGCACTGAAGAGTTCCACGAGTTTCGATCCCATGAAGTTTTTTTTCAAACAACAATTTTTCATGCGTCTCCCGCAAGCACGATCCTCTGCCGCACTACGGTATACACTCGCGTTGTTGCGAAACTAGCACAATGCTGTTTCTCTTGTGCGCTGTTTCGCTTCATTAATCCGTTAATTTTCTTGGCTAACTCAGTTAATCTCGCCCCGTCGGTGACCTGCCGAAACTTTTGACCGTAACGAGACCTAATGAAAGAGACAGCGGAGCCAGAATGTGCGGCATTCATGGAGAGAGCCAATCGTAATAGAGCATTTCGATCCAAAGATCGATCATCACAGTACAATCGCGCTGCAGCCGCGCTTGATTCTCCGATGTCGGATTCCAGGCTCCCAATCCCGAGTGGGAATCAGCGTTCGCGAACGACCGACTGCCGATAGCGATACTAACGCACGACAGAGCGGATAGCGAGATGAGAAGAGGACGGAGGGGCTGACTGCCGTATCGACACCTCGCCGGAAGCTCGAATCCACGAAATTTCGTAACGCTTTCGATCTGCCCAAAGCTCGCTCAACGGGAAGGAGATTTTCAAAGAGTGGTGTGAGTCCGCGTTCCATCCGGCGCGTCTGGTACTTGCTCGCCAGTAGGTAATGCTTCGGCGTACACGAGAGAAACCGTGCGGTACGACGGGGAGAAATAGCGGGTTTATACGCCGCGCATGGTTTATACCGGGATGCTTTATGCCGAAGGCTTTATGCTGGATGCTTTGTGCTTGCTGCTTGCTTTCGCATAAACCGACTGTTGTGGCTAGTATAACCGTGCATTATATACGTAGTGGACTACACCAGCGAGCGGCAGCTGATACCGCTATAACAGTGGCACAATGATCAACAATGTTGTACGAAGGCCGTCGTCTCTTTTTCTCTCCACTCTTCTTTACATATTTATCCACCATTTGCGGCATCCGGTTACCCTTTGATTGTTTGTCGAAGATTTAACATTTTTTTTTACGTGGCTATCGCGTGCATCTGGCATTCCAAGAACACTCCGGTGTATCTCGATTGTACATTTTGCGTACCTGTGTCAGTGCCGGTGGATATCACCTGTCGGCGTTTACACTTTGGAGTATCGCTGAGTACATGAAACAGTTACGAGCACAACTGCCAAACACCTTTCAAAGTTTTAGGATCGGATGGTAATTTTGGTTTTGTTTCATTACTATTCCATCCCGGTGATCCGCCGGCAAACTTTGACTGTAGCACTGTGAGAGGATAACATCAATAAATGATCAGCGACCGGTATGTCCGTGTCTCTTCAGTGTGATCCGCGTCGGACGTTTTCCGGGTCTCCGGCACGTAGACTCCTCGAAAGCGGCCGATCCCGAGACAACAAAAATTATCTCGCCGCCTGTATCGAACCGCAGAATGGACCGCATAGTTGGCCAGTGCACTAGCCCCGAAACGGCCGATCGGCGATCGTTTCGCCAAAACCGCCCGAACCGATACAGTCCCGAGAGCTGACCGCTCGAGCGGCCGTTTGATCGTTCGGTCGGCTAAGCCAGGAAACTTGGTACGATTTTCAGCGCTTATAAGGGATATATTCTCTCGCCTCGGGGGTAAAACTTTCGGGGCCGGTTGTTGAACGTCGACGACGAGGCCAACATTGCCGATGCCTGAACAGCGAAGCGAAAGAGGAAGGGAACGAGGCGGAGGGACGCCGAGGGACGAAGGAAATCCAAATACTAAACGTCTCGGGTATCCTATGCTCCAGCAAATATCCCCGAGTTTGGTTCCACTATAGTAAATACAACGGTATATATACATGCACGGTATGTATGTATATAAACTAATATGTGAACCTGGCAGAGTATACCAATATACAACTGCCGAAGTAAGGAACCGAGCTGCTAGACGTCCTGCACAGAGAGTCGCTATGGCGAGATTCAACGTTTCTTCTTCTCCTACCCTTCCGCTCGCCGGCCCCCTCGCTCCGATAGATCCCGAGCCCAATACCGGTATTTAGGTACAAAGCCGGAGCCCGCGTTGATAGTTCGAACAACTTGGCTTTATCTAATAGCCGGGGTACATAGCGCAGGTGCGTTAATGCGGCCAGGGAGTTTGGGGATTGTGTTCTTCCACGTCCAACCATGACGATGCTCTCCCTCGGTACATGGTTTTATGCGCCGCTCAATGGAACCCTATATGGTATATACCCGTAAACGCTTTACATAGCCAATTTATGTATAATACAACAAGTGCAGCAATCGAACTACAGGGTAAAGTGTAGATAATACCTTTATGTATCTACTGTACAGAGAACTAGCCTAGAATTTCAAAGTGAACGCGCCCTCATATCGACACACTCGGCTGCAATGATATTGGTAGCGAAATGTCAATGCTAGTGGGTAAAGGGAGCAGCGGAGGGGGGGGGGCGCGAGTAATCGAGAGGGCACACGAACAACCGTGGGTGTACGGAACCAAGTGAACGAGCCGCACATAGTTCCCTCCACTATAAACAGTCGAAATAACGTACCCGCGGGAACTATTGAATTTCGGTGGGAAACGAGTGGGAACGGCGGCAGGGGGTGCGCACTAAACTAGAGAACGGGCTATGTGTGTGGAACCGACCTAACCGTTCCCTCACTGCCGAGGCTCCTTTGATTTCCACGTACGTGAAAATATATACCACGACCTTACTCCACGAATACTTGTGGGGAAGTGCGGGGGGAGAGCCACTTGTGTCATTAATCCTCCCCACACTTTAGACACACGTTGGACCGTTCCATGAGCTCTCGATCCTCCACCTACTCCACTCTATCGAGTGAAACTCTTCGTCCTTCCATTACCAGTTTTATCCGTCTCCTCATCGATCTCGATCTTCACGGCTAGATACTCCTCGTATCAGTTCCGACGTAATTGAGGATTTGAGTTTCAATATTTAGCCGCCCCGCCCCGCCCCTCGTTCTTCAACGTGGCTCCCGTTACCTCTCTTTCGCTTTTTTTTTTGCTGACTCTCACCCGCTCGTGTCCCATCATCCTGTCCCGTCCACGAAAAAAGTCTATTGGAAAACGTTCGATCCGCCTCACTCCATCGTTATGCTATAGATTTATACACAGCGAAAGCTTGCAGCATAGTAAACGGGTACTTTGTGAGGGGGACAGAGAGAGACGGAGAAATCGAGAGTGCGAGAGGGAGGGGAGGCGCATGATCGGGAAACGAAAGAATGGGGAAACATGGTGAAATTCAAATATCCACTTGTGCACAGGTTTCCAACAACCCCGACAAGATGATACGCGATTACCTGATGCTGCTGTCCTGGTTGTGCGCGGTCCACGGGCGAATAGGCAAGTACCGGCTATAAACGTAGTGTGGTATATTGTATTATGCAAGGTATTATACAACCGCGAACGCTTACAGGTTGCATTATGCGCTATAAGCTCGAAAACACTTTTCGAACTTCGCGTCTCGATTATGTTGTCTACCGAACGATAAATTTCCGTGTTGTTTCGCGGGTTGGTTTCTCCGGAGCGAATATATTTGCTTTGTGTCGAATCGATTCACACCGTGACACGCGACGTCGTTCTTACGGTAAACTTTTGTCACAGGTTTCTTCTGGCACATCACCGATATTCATTACGATCCGCGATACTCGGCCCAAGGAAATCCAATCAACAGTAAGTTTCGCGTCGCCGAATTGTGCGGACAACACACCCAGAAAAATAATTTATTTCACGGCCACCGTTTATTTGGTTTAAGTAGAATATTTATTTGATTTAAATAAATATTTATTTCATTAAAGTAACTATTTACTTAATTTAAATAAATATTTTACTTGAACCAAATAAACGGTGGCCGTCAAATAAATTATTTTTCTGGTTGCAATCCGTCCCGACGGAAACAATTTTTTGTTAAGCTCTTTATTGGCTTGTACAGCAGATAACGCATATACCTGTTCCCTGATTGTTCCAGTGTGCTGGAACACGAGATCCAGCGTGGAGAACGGACGGCCCAGGCCGGACAGAAGAGCCGCCGGTATTTTCGGTGACTATAGCTGCGATTCACCGTGGCTACTGATCGAATCAGCGGCAAAAGCTATGAAATCAAAACACGGCGAGGAAATCGAATTCGTGCTGTGGACTGGGTATGCTTCTCTCGCACGCGAGACAAATATAGTATGCTCTCTGTCTATCTATCTATATATCGTTCACCTCCGCTCACCGCAAGAAAAAAATATAAAAAATGTAGTTACAGTTCTCTATACAATGTTGACGTGGATCGGATAGGTAGGCGGAAAGAAACCCAGACGGGAATATAGAAAGACTCGAGTCACGTACGATAGCGAAGGATGTGTGCTCGATATAGTTACGGTGAAAAAGTACCCACGTAGAATGACGAAGATTCGAGGTTCGCGACGTCGTCGAATGCTCTGCTGTACTCGAGCTTTCTCTACACGCCAGTCAGACCATCGGGAGAAGAACGCAGGATATAATGGCCTCGGTGCCGTGCAGAAACTTTTATCGAACCATCCGTCGGCTTAGCACGTAGCGGTAGTGGCGGAGCGGAAGCCGAAGGAGACCATTCGGATCGACGTCGACCGCGACAGTGACGTCGACGGAGTTGAAAGAGGATAGATGAAGGAGGAGGCGGAGGAGGGGGGGGGGAGGAGAGCGTTTCCGCGGAATCATTTAATCAAATATGTAGGACGAAATCGTCGAGCAACAGTCGGGGCTCGCCAGTAGTACACTAGGACTGCCTTTATTCCATCCCCGCTATTATATACTCGTTCTTCGGTCGCTCTCCTCTGTTCCCAACCGCGCCTACTCGCACCTACCCCCGTTCCTTCCTCTTGGGCCTGCGACAATCGAGTTATCGCTAATTGCGTTTACATAAATTTCCGGCCCCCCGCCAGAGCGTTCACCAGACACGGCGCGAGCGTTGGAAGTTCTTTTTTTTCCATTGCACTTATTATCTTTTTTCCTCCGCTATTCTCCGTCGTCTTTTGACGCGACTGCTCCCGCAGCGCCGTCGCCAATTGTCTGCTTTTTCGTAGCGGTTTCTTCGTTTCTTTCTTGCACCTTATTATTTCTCCTCAAATACGAATTAAAACGTCGTCGTTTGATTTGTTGCAGCGACGCGCTGTCCCACAGTGCCAAGATGAGCAAGGAGCTGCGTCTCCAGTGTCTCAAGAATCTCACTGACCTGCTGTCGCACACGTTCACCGGACATTTCGTCTTTCCCGCACTGGGACACGAGGACGTCGGTCTGGACTTCAATCAGACCGCCGGATTGTGGAAACACTGGTTACCGACGGAAGCCCTGCAGACCTTCGAGAAAAGTTCGTAAATCATATCTGAAAATTAATCTTCACATATCGTCGCTGCGCCTCGTAAACACATTGTGCGCCGCGGCTACAATGTTTACGCGGTGCCCTGTAGTCTACGAACGTTGGGTAAGAGAGTTCCCGCACCACCATTCACGAGTTTCACGTAATTGGAGTCTCGCGGCATCGCAAACTATTTACGCGCGGGAGAACGGTTGCTCGCACTGGGAGGCCGACAAGAAGGGGGCGCATGGGTGGCTGATGATGAAAGTAGAGGTGGAAAGTTTCACCGAGAGGTGAGAATAGAGGGCTTCCCGGTTAGGTAAGCAATGTACCGCGTGAATGCGATTTTGCAACGCTTTCGCGTGAGAAGAAAAAAAAAGAAAAAAAAAATAAGGAAATAAGTAGAGGGGAAAAAAACGGGTTATACTTAATTCGCGAAGCATAAATCCGGAAGTTTTCCTTGGCACGGGGCAAGAAAGTTTTCACTAGGAAATACGAGAATCACGGAGGGCAGGCGGGCGGAGGGCCGAGGGCGACCAGGGACGTAAACGCGTTGAGCGAAATGAGGACTTACGGCGAACGCTCTTCTCGACTGCCCTCCCCTGGCTTCATCCGCCAATGCTCCTGCTCCTACTAGTTCAATGTACGCTCGGAAGGAATCTGCTAGCTCCCGGTTTCCCGAGGTAGACGGCGAGCTGGCCGTTTCTGAATCTCGTACCTTTATATTTGCCAACTTCTTTTTGTATGTTCTTTTTCGTGTGTGTTGTTTTTTCTACCTACGACACCCGGGCCCTGAAAGCATGAACGAAAGAGGGTGATGAGTATAGAGTGAGTAAACACAGCGAGATTTAGTGTCCGGATAGGATAGACATAAGGGTATAACGAGTAGGGCTCGGATATTGCTCGAGAGGATAAAAGCACACACGGGCCAGCGTCGAGGGTCACTCTATTCCCATCGCCGCGTCTCTCTCCCTCTTCCGTTCTTTGAATGAATTCTCCGTCGCCGAGGGTGGGGCAATTCAAGCGATTCGCGAAAGAGTCCGCACGGGCAGGGCACACGGAGAGAATTTTTAAGGGAACAGTCTCTAAAAAGAAGATATGGGAGTGGCGCCCAAACGACATGGTCGAATGGATGTTACTCCGGCATTTTGAGAAATCTTACCTTGCCGTCGAGTGAAAAAGAATGATCCGGGTATGCAGCGAGATTTTGAAAGTTTCTGCTCTCGGGCGATTTCCTCGGGGTGCGCGAAATGCATCACACTTGCCACCCCGAATATAGGAACTTCGTGTACAACGAACTTCCTACAGCACATTGATACTATGTACGACAACGGCAATCCTTCCCGCGCACACTTATCAAGGCCAACGCGGGCCGGCGAGAGAAGTTCACCACTGTAATCGTATACCGTTGATCAACGCCGGCGCGATTGAATCTATTGCGCTGGCTCGCGTTCGTTATGACCCGGTTTCTGTTGCAGCGGGCTTCTACACCATCGAGCAGACATCCGAAAATTACAGGATCATATTTCTCAACACGAATATGTGGCTCGAGGCCGGAGTTGGAATGGACAATCGGGTTCATAATCAACGGGCGGGCAGTGGCACCGGTAGTGGCACGACTACGAGTGATAATTTCATGGACCCTCATGGACAGTGGCATTGGTTCGAGGCTACGCTGCTCACGGCACGCAGAAAAAAGGAGACGGTGAGTAACGAGAGACCAAATTTGCAAAATCGTTTTCACGTAAATCTGGTGCATTGGAAAACGACTGTGGAGGATCGGAGAACGAAGGATCTACGGAAAGGCGAGCGCTACCGTGTGTTCCATACATATTATTCCCTCCGGTTAGCTTACAGTAACCGTGCCGTTGTTCATGGAGCAACAATGGACGATAATGAGGGTCGAGGCAGGTGTTAGAAAAAATGATGATGAAGGTTTCGCACGATAATCAGTGCGAGTAGTACCATTCTCCATGTCCCAGGCGTAACTACATGTAGTTATCCGGTAACTACATATCCCAGGCGTGATGGACTTGTCGAGGAGCCCTTGGCGACTTACACACTGCACTTGTTACTGACGAACACCCGAGCACGGCTATTTGCATCCCCATTCCGCGAACTCAAGACTCTGAATTATTGCGAGGAAAGTTGCACCATCAACCATTATTCCCGAAAGACCACAAGGCCGTTCGTTCGTGAGAACTCGCTGGAGTCAGAGAATTAGTATTCTTGAGAGAGTACATTTAATGATAATGCAATGGTGCCAGAAACAGCAGCAGCATCTTGCCGCGGCCCGTGTGGATCCGTAGTTACATCTGCATAGCTAGTAATGTACAGTAATACCGTGCCACGGAAATAACGGGATTCAAGCCTGATACTTTGGCGGCAAACTCCACTTCGTCTTTTGATTACATTCGGTGGGGTCGTACGCGTATATAGCTTAGTATATACGCTTACAGGCACCATTTCCGAGTAGATGAGACGGCCTTCAGCAGCTTTGAGAGTGGACCACCAATTACATAATGCAGTCTTTGATCTCCAACGATCGATCTTTCGGGCCGCAGCTCTCAAAGCACGAAGGTCGAGACCCTGGAAATGGCGATGTCGTATATATCGCATGAATACAACTGCACATGTGTATTTTATAGTAATTTTAGTCAAGCTATACGCAGTACAGCAGGTTCCCGAGTCGAAATTTTCGAGCTTTACATCGGGCCCTCATAGGGTCCTGATAAGGCCTTATCAGGCCTTCTCAGGACCTTATCAGGGCCCGATGTAACGCGTGAAAATTTCTACTCGGGTTGTTGTAAATATAAATGACCATTTTCTAAATTCCATAGTCCATAGCGAGGATAACGAAAGTTGTCTATGTTTTCCAAGCGGAGTGGCCAGTGTCTTGACGACCTAGCCAAGAAAATGTTCGAAGGGGGATTCCTTAGACTTGACTTCCTAAAAAATACCTATTGACTATTTCAATGTAGCGAGTTACGACTCTTCTGATACCGGTGATTAACCACAATGACATGACGGAAGTGGAAGGGTTTTTGAAGCTATCCGCTTCGTCATGCAGCGTCGAGGACTCTGCATGAGATTCCATGTGAGATCGATGAAGCTCATGGGGTAATATCAAAGGGACGCCAATACTAATTTAATTTTCCTCTTGCTGGTACTGTTCGCCTCATGGTGCGACGTAATAATGCGCCTTTGCCGTTTCCACGAGCTACCGACTACGCACGAAGAGATGAGAAACACAGAAATGAACACCGGATCGGTCGATCTCGGTTGCATTGTGTTCCTGCTCCCATGGACAAAGTCATACTCTAGATTTGGAACATATCCTGTTTCCCTCGGTTCCATCAGATAATATCCCGAAGCTTCGACGTATAGACTGCGTTTTGGCATTACATTACACCGGAGCTTGAGGTCCTCGTGAGCAACCTACCGCGTGCGCACAGTACCACTGTATATGGGGGGAAAAGCCGACGTATTTGCTGGCGACTGATGTTCACCACCTACGTAGCCCTTCGCTTCGTGTCCTTGTACATATATGTGAGCGTACGGAGCGATTCCGTATATCCGCTATGTACATAGGGAAGTAGATTCTCGTGAGTCACACAGTGGACAGTATTTGACGCGTTACGGGAAAGGGACCGGACGAAGAAGATTTCCCGTGTTTGTTCAGTATAACCCGAGACTCTTCATCTATCTTGCTCCCTCATTCTATTCCATCCCGGCCTCTCTCTCTCTCCCTCTTTCTCCCCCTTGAGCCGTTTCTAGTGTTAGAAACGCGAGCCAAGCTGGGCGTGGTTTTGGCTACAGCGCGATTTACGACTTGCCGATAAAATCGAACCGATTCTAATTCAGCTAAGGGAGGAATGGAGGCATAGGCAGGGTTACGTACCACTCTCTACTCTCGGCGGTGCGTTCGCGTGCATAATCTACTAGCGTAGTAGCTGATTCAAGTAGTACCAGTCGAACGGGTCGGCATGTCGGTTGGTTATAGGCGAGGTGGACTGCTTCGGTTAGGGGCAGCGTAGGTACGTCGCACCCGACGATAAATTTTCCTTGGCCGGGAGGTACTTCTTATTCCGGATGGCAAAGGACCCATTCGTCTTTCCGTGGAAGAGCCATCGAGGTCAGACGACCACCTCCTCGTATCTCTCTCTCTCTCTCTCTCTTCTTTCCAATTCTTGCATCGAACCATCTCGCGCGTGACCTACGATATTCCATGTCCGGCATTGACGACCCCAGGCTTCGACGCTATCACACGTTGGAGCGATCCCTTGATTTTCAGTTATTCGTCAGCCAATCTGGCGAAGCCCGTGTGATGGACTGACAAGTTGAAACATAAAAACTAAATGAAAGTTCGCACGTAGTATCGTAGTTAGCCCCGTATCGAAGGGCGGAAGTCCAGCACTGAGAAAAAATAACATAGTAAAAGCAACAATACTGACTTTATACCATAAAAAATAGTTCCCAGGGGGAACGTTTACATTTTATAGTTATGACAGTGAGAAAAAATCATGGTTGCAACAATAATTATAATTTAACCAATTGAATATATACTATCAAGAACTATCTATACAGACGTTCCCCCTGGGAACTATTGGTATAGTAGAAAATACTATTCTTTTTCTCAGTGAAAGTTCTTGCGAAGTGTGCACAAACGCCGCTTGCACGACCTTCCGTCATCGGATCATCGATATGTCGATTCCCGCTGTAAAACAATGCGAACCCTAGAATGCCGGTGTTCCACGTCGAGCAGTTTTGGGCACCGCCGGACACCGTCCCTGGCTTGCAGTCAGCAAACGCAATTAACGAAGGTCACCAATAATACAATTACAAATTACGAAACGCTCGTGCACGCGTCAGCGTGAAAAGAGATCAATCAGCGATCCTATTGTCGTCTCATCGAAGTGCGCTTTAGCTCGTCCATTTGTTAACATTTCCTCTCAGTCCCCTTCGCGTCTCCGTGTCTACCTGTATCTCTCTTTCCGTCTCGCTCCTTCGCTCATTCAATCCGCGCGTGTGTCCCTCTTTTATTCTCGCTGCGTACAACCACCCGCGACCACCGCGAGAACCGGAGCCGCAGGATGTGCCACGGAAACTGTGGACGTTGCGCTATTTGATTTCTATACTATACAAACCCGTGTGCAATTCTGACTGGTGCATATTGCGCCCCGGCTAGAATATCTCTCTTTCCCCTACTAGTTTGATGCGGAACACGAGTGCACCCGATATTGGCTATTATTCGTCTCTCGACCGTTGTCACGGCGCTCCCCTGCTCCTGCTGCTGCTTCGGCTGCTGCCGTTGCAACTTGTAACGGCGATCGTGTGACGTATCGCGAGTGCGCGTCAACACCTCTTTGTTTTTTTTTTTGCCATGTATCCATAAAATTATTAGCGAAACGAGACGGCTGGAAACACCACCGCGCAACCTGTCTCTCCCTGCCAAATGTACGAACGCTTCGATTAGATCGGAAATCCCTGTATCATACGCACCCAGAAAAATAATTTATTTGAAGGCCACCATTTATTTGGTTTCAATAAAATAATTTTTTGATTTAAATAAATATTTATTTAATTTAAGTAACTATTTACTTAATTTAAATAAATATTTGTTTAAATCAAATAAATGTTTGACTTAAACCCAGGGAGTTACTGGGCGCCGTGTGGTCCTTGCAATAAGGTACTCATGTGCCGTGGTTCAAGCATTAAACCAAATAATCGGTAGCCGACAAATAAATTATTTTTCTGGATGCGTTCTGTCTGTGGAATCGACTTGTTTAGTAATACGGCCAATTTCAATTAAATATAACAGATTTGACAGAAAAACAATGTCTAGACGTCTAGAGGTCTTCGAATCGCTCCCTGCTGTACGATCCGTTATCCCAAAACAATCCGTTAATCCGAATTTTCATGCATTCGAAAGCCTGAGCGAGTCTCAATGAGACTGGCGGTGCAAAGACTGCTGCAACTTTCCGAGTGCTGTGCGGAGACACTGTGCGGTAGACAATGTCTCCGCACAGCACTTGGGAAGTTGATAATATCGTTCGCGAATAGACTTGACTATCCGATAAACTCGCTCGGATAAATATCGATTGCATTCCCTCTTAGACTTCCTCTAATTCTTCCATTTAATCTGCCCCTTTTCGCGTCTCTAGCGGTGACCCTTATATACCTCGCATTTAGACTTTCCTCGTTATCTCGTCTTCAGTCTCTATCAGGAGACGCGACCCGTAAACCCCTCGCCGCAGTTCCCTCCCTCTCGCCGTCCTACTCTCTCAACCTTCATCTGCTTTTCTCTTCACATCCGACCGCGACGACGAACTCGGGACCGCTGCAACTCGAATTACCCGTGTAATGGAAATTGATTATGCGAAAGCGTGGGCTTTCTCTTGTAGCCATTCCAGCAGCCATCCAACCCCC
The DNA here is from genome assembly GCA_917499995.1 of Ichneumon xanthorius. Taxonomy (NCBI): domain Eukaryota; kingdom Metazoa; phylum Arthropoda; class Insecta; order Hymenoptera; family Ichneumonidae; genus Ichneumon; species Ichneumon xanthorius. The sequence goes on along the minus strand of OU824208.1, from coordinate 14,100,672 downwards.
TTGCCGAGTGCCGAGTCTCGTAGACGCTTTGTACGCGTATTACCGAAACTTTGATGACACTCCTCGTACTCACCCACTTTGTCGTACCTGGCTATCACCGGTGCTGATGTTGCTACGCTGTACCCCCTGATGTCAGCTCGCAAGCTAGCCCTTTGGGACTTGGGGTGGAAATAGATTGCGAGAAGATAGCGAGAGAGTCGCGAGAAGGGGCGTACATCCAGTTATGACAGTGTAAGACACACACACGTCATTGCCGCATGACTCATCTATCGTTGAGACGGGTCGATTAATCTTTGTAGACCAAGGGTAGACGGTAAGGTTTGCGGACTTCGTCACAATGTTGTCAAACATTGCCGGAGTGTACCTCGACAAGTTCTGGATGCCCGTGTAAAATAACACCATCTATTGTTTCGTCGCGTCAGACAAATGTTCGATTATTTAATGTAAAAATAAAATTAGTCGGTCGCGGGGATTATTGAACCGCCGAATAAACGTTCGGGGTTATAAAATTCCGCGAGTAGTAATAAAACATCTGCGAGGCAGGCGGGTTATTTTCTGCTTAAAAATAATCCTTCGAGATCGAAAAAAGCCATGAAAAGGTAATACACGAAGGCAATGACTCATTTATGACCCCGCATATTCAGGTTCGTCGCGTTGCTCCGCGTGGGTCAGCCTAGAGCAAAACCTTTTTACCTGCTAAAACACAGCAGTGCAGCGAGCGACTTGCTTCCCACTTAGGCTCACTCAATTTTCATTCGATGACTTGCGAAAATATGCCCTTCTCGGTGTCTATCTTGCCAATCAAATTGTTTTACTCCACTCTCCGAATATCTAAGACCCTCTTATCGTTTTTACTTCTGCTATGCAACAACTTTTAAAAATCTGTCTAAAAACTTCAGGTAACGAACGGTCGCATCTTGGAAACTAACACCAAACGGCACGTTACCGTAGACTCAACCAAAGTGTAATTACTTCACACTATTTTGTACAATATCAAACCTTCATTTTTGACTAATCAGTTTTAAGTTCGCTTACGTGCAACAATGTAGATATTTGTTGTGTTTGCTAAATAAATAAACAGTGTCTGTTTTAACCACGTTTAACGACCATCTCCTCAACAACAAAAATAACTATTAAGTTCCCTGTCGGCAATCTATACCAGCGAGAATTCGTCACCGCCAGCGTGAGTTCAGGCCGTAGCTGCCTGAACCGAAAAACTATCGAAAGTTCTTAACGTATAGAACATCTATCGACAATCAGTAACTCGAGGTGATGAGCTCCACACTTGAAAGTTATTTTCGAAGCACCCCTGTGATCGGGGTATATGACGGTTATCGATTGTCGATCACTATGAGCAAGTGGCATAAATTATTTATCGTTTTCACGGCTGAACTAGCTGGAGGCGGCCAGGAAAAGTTCCATCAATTCTTGAACGCTCCGGGATTCTGCACAGTCGTTTCACTGTCGCGACTCGCCGTATAAAGCAACGAACTTCATTACGACGTATTAACACTCAAAAATTCGTCGATTCCCGAAAATGGATAACTATGTTCTTGCAAATTGTCGTAAACTCCGCAGGTATACGTGGTCGGTCACACACCGCCGGGGGTCGAGGAACGCGAGGGTGGCGCGAAGGTAATGAGCGCACGGCACAACACGAAGTATATTCAGCTCGTGAAGGAGTACTCGGACATAATAGGCGGCCAGTTCTTCGGTCACTGGCACTCGGATACCTTCCGCACGATCTACAGCGACGGGGGTATGGCTCGCATATCTGACTATATTTCTTTTATCAATTTTTAACACGATAGACACAATCCATTTGGCGCACGAGGATTCAATTTGCCGGAAATGAGAATCCACTTGCGTCGAATAGATTTTTTTTTTTTGCCCTGCAAATTGCACTGTCAGTGAGCCTGCATCGCTGTGCAATCTTGGCTATTCGGTATCAGACACGAGCTTGTACGGAACGCTGCAGTGTTGCTGTGTCCGTGTGTATGCATAACGTTGTTGGCTAATAGTCTGGTCATTCGCACGAACGCAGAAATTTCGTGCGGTCGTTGGAATTTAACGATACTCGCGGAACCCAATGGCCTTACACAACATTTCTGTTTTCCGAAACGCTCCGCTGATGGGCGTACGCAGGAGTGCCGGTATCCTGGATCATGATGGCACCGAGCGTGACGCCAGGCAGAGCAGGTGGACCGAATAACCCTGGATTGCGACTCTACAAGTTCGAAACGAGCACGGGAAAGGTACGCTGCACTCTGCACTCTGTGTATATATGTATGTATGTATATCCCACTGTGCGTTCATATTCCATACACTCTCGAGTGCCAAATCGAGATCGAATCACGTATCTTGCCTCGAACTTGGATTATACTCGTTAAGAAAACGTTGAATCTCCCGTAAGTTAACCCCCGAGGTAACATTCCAGTGCATTTTACGTGCAGAGAATATGGAACGATATAACTTTTTATTTCCGCGACGGCCGTGACAATATCTCGTTACGCGCTCGTACCTTATCAAGTATCGCTCGATAGGGGAGAGGCAAAACGGAGAAGTGTTCTCCATTCGAGATAATTTTTTTTTTTTTTAAGTGCAACGAATTTATTTTTTATTTTTTTTTAACGCCGTCCGTTTTGCCCCGGTGTTCCGTTTTCTCATCCACTCGTGACTCGTGACGAGAGCTTCGAGGAATGTGACTTGAATAGCCTTTAATTCCGAGCGACCCCGTTATTTAAGATCGGAGTTTCCGACACGTCGCGTACTTTCCAATCTTCCTACATTTTTTTTTTTTTTTTGGCTCTCGGTATTCTCGTGGCCGAACTATTACGATCATCTTCGCGCGTACCGTGCTCGAGGAACAACGTTCGGTGACCCGATACTTTATAAATATTCTGCAAATATAATGCGAGGCTTCTGTTTTATTCCCGGAATATTGGAGTCGGGACGAGCGTTTAATAAAAAAATGTCAAAAAATAGTGACAGAGTTTTGTATATGGAATAGCAAAACTGTGACCCACTCTCCACAGTGGTTTGTTTACATTTCGCTGATTGAATGATACGAGAAATATTCGATTATATACCGTGCTCTCGTCGGTGCGTGTTTACACTGTGCAGATCCTCGATTACACGCAATTCTACCTCGATCTACCGAAAGCGAACGAGGAGGGTGGCGCGAAATGGGCAACCGAATACTCTTTTTTGGAATACTACGGTCTTAAGGAGATAACGCCGTACAGCCTTCACGATCTTGCTGACCGATTTACTCAGCCGGACGATAGTGCATTCCCCAAGTGAGTATATAACCTTATTATTATTATTATTATTATTATTATTATTATTATTATTATTATTATTATTATTATTATTATTATTATTATTATTATTATTATTATTATTATTATTATTATTATTATTATTATTATTATTATTATTATTATTATTATTATTATTATTATTATATAATCCAACTTATCCATAAGAGCGGAATAACATATCATTGTCAAGTTATTATTATTACAGTACACGACCGCGTTTCTCCCGACCGCGTATTTCCGAAAACGACGACCGCGTAAGTCCAATTCGGCCCCTTCTCAAAGTCCGTTACCTGCTTGGTGGGGAAACAAACGACTCCTTCCCTTTTGCAACCTGCGAATGAAATCGTCGCTGCTGTAAATCCGACAATTTTTGCGTATGGAAAGGGACGGTGGGCAGGTACTTGGGCAGGTAGTGGGGTATCGGAAATACGCGGTCGTGCCTAATTGGATTGGCTCCCGAGGAACGGAGAAACGCGGTCGTGTACTGTACTTACAAATAAGTACGAACCACATCACGAAATTTTATATATTCTTTCTCCTAAAATTTCTCGCTCTTTCACGTATCACCCACATCTGACTGTGTTATTTCCGGAATGCTTCCACCTTCGCGAACCTTCAGCGCTCTTTCCTTCCTTCGCTTTTTGGATCATGCCGGTTTACCGGGCTCTTCGTGATTCTCCGCCGCATTTCTACCTATATACTCGCAGGCGCTTCCCGCAATACATGTCTCTTCTCGGTCGGATAAATTTTTCATTCGCCGCCCGTCCCGTCGTTGTCTGTCACGCAGATATTACGCCGCGAACGCAGTCTCCCTGCCGAGAGAAGTTGAAGAGATTTGGGGATGCGGGGCTCTTAACGGTGCCTGCGCGCTTCGCCACCACTGCGCCGTTACCTGCGTTAATCCCGACCTGTACGCCAATTGTGTGGCCTCGTACGCCTACGCCCTGGCGACAGCATGTTCACCGACGGTGCACTTCTACTTCGCGCCTTATCTACTGCTCGCCCTGGTATCGCTACTTCGCAGTCGATAGACGCGGCTGCACGCCCCCCCACCTTCCTCGCCCTCTTCCCGATCTCAGCCACCATCCGAATTCCCAGCCCTTAGGATAATATTAACTTTAAAAAGAATATCAATGATACTGTTGTAGCCTATTAAAAAAAAAAAATGTCGTTTTACTGTCAACGATTCGTCCGAAGCGGATCCAGCGATATAACGACGCACACTCGATAAACGAGCCAGTCGAAGAATTCCATTTGTCCGATTAATAACCGGTGCTCATGATTCAGGGTATTTAGGTGCTGCTGCTGTTGCTACATACCACATCGCGAATGTGGCAATCGAGAAATCGCTGTTAATGCGGTGCTCTCTCGCGTTATCCAATGTACCTGGCGAATACCATTTACGTTTCCGTCGTATCTCATTACTCTCGCCGATCGGTTTCGCGATTTTTTTTTCATACCTTTATGTATTTTTATTTTTTTCTGTTACTCGATATACGTGTGTATATTCGATAATTATGGGGTTGTAACTATTCGTGTAATATTCGGTGGGATAATATACCCATTAAATTCCAGGACGCTGGAATACGACGCAAATTCGCTCTCGTCCCGTTCCCGATCGTTTCATATATGATTAGTGAGACTGCATGTATATACTCATTAACGCCACTCAATGTCCCGCGCGGGTATAAAGCGATCGCCACTCCCCCCCCCCCCTCGCCCCGCCTCAAAACCTCCCGCTCACCTCGCCGACTATCAAAATTCGATACGCGGTTTAAGAAAATACGCGAGCTTTTCTCGACGTAGCGCGTGCACCGTCCCCAAGCGCGCGAGCGAAAAATATTTAAACCAAATATCGAGGACCATCGACGATACGCTAAAATCTGTATACCAATTGTATATTGTTAAGCAAAGAAATGAGGAAAAAAAAGAAAGAAAGAACATAAAAAAGTAACGGTGTATATAATACATCATGTGATTGAAGCGATATAATAGTGTGTAATGCGTTCGACATATTGTACGTAAAAGAAAAAAAAAACAAAAAAAATCTCGTGACAAATACTATCGATAAAGCGTGTGCTGCAGCACAGTCCGTGATCCATTTACATCCGGCGGTAATGCGCGGGTTATTTGTGTACTATATCGGTGTATATCCTAGTATACGTGTATACTTTGTGTACCTATGAATGTTTCAGTGATGATGACGATGATGTCGACAACGATAATATTATCAATGTGTCCCTTTTTGTTCGCCCTCTCTATCGCTCGGTATACGAATTAATTTTTTACTTAATATATATTTTTTCTTCATTTAACACTTCGTACCATATGAGACTTACGGGACTTATTCCTCCGGTGCTAATAACGTGATTGCAGTACAGTGTATCATTATGCAGCTTTCACCATCTGTAACCCCCCCCCCCCCCCCATTCGTCATTCGTCATCCTATGCAATATTTCGTAATTGAATGAATTAATAAAGAAATACGATGAACTTGTAAAAAAAAAAAAAAATCTGTGCTACTTCGTCCGTTCATTTCTGAACCTCCCTTCGGTAGTTTAAACTTTCCTGCAGGTATAACTGGAGTGCGTATCGTCTGCGGTAATACAGTAGTCTAAGTACGTCCGTGAGTGCGGTGAGAGCTTTTTCCATTTCTCACACTCCCTACACTCAGTGTCGAACAGCGAGGAACCTCCGTCTAGTGTCGCTCCCTCCCTCTCTTCTTTCCACTTTTTCCATCATCTCTCATCTCCTGTTCTCTCTCGATTCTCGTTACTTTTCTCCATTTCTTCGATTTAACGAGCGATTCCGTACGGTTGAGAGTTGCACCCAGCAGACCGACCCCCCCCCCCCCCCCCCACCTCTCCCGTTCTCACTCGCGAAACTTGAAACCCCTCGACAAAAAGCTTCCCTTTCTGCGGAGTTCTCTTGAATCTCCGACCCGTCGGCCATCGCACACGATTCCAAATGACGGAGTACTGCAAACAAGGTAAGAGCTTTTTGTTAAACTTTACCACACATGTGCGGTTACCCCTCGAAAGAAGGAAGAGAGGGAAAAAAACTGCGGCTACGTTGAGAGGAAAGCAATATAGTCGCTCGCTTGACAACGGTTCCGTCTAATTGCATCATTGAACGATTCGTCACATTTATCCCGTCTCTACCAATCGAGCTCATTTATATCAATACAATTCGATCCCGTATCCTGCTGCGTTGATTTTTAATTATGCATGGCGAAGAGTGGGCCGCGGTGTCTGGTTCAATTACGATCGGCAGTCGACTATGCTATACCAACAAAAAAAATGTAAACATTAAAATTTGTTCCGAACACCCAGAAAAAAAATTTATTTGACGGCCACCGTTTATTCGGATTAAGTAAAATATCTTTTTGATTTAAATAAATATTTATTTTAATTAAGTAAATAGTTATTTAAATCAAATAAATATTTAGTAGTAGTAAATGTATTTATTGGCAATATAGTACACGGTATGAATGCTGGTACATTTTGACGATTATTTACACTTCATAATGCTATTTCTATTGCCAATAGACCATCGACCTAAGTCCTTCAAGCCAATAAATATTTATTTTAATCAAATAGATATTTTACTTAAACTAAATAAACGGTGGCCGTCAAATAAATTATTTTTCTGGGTGAAGACATTGAACTGTGAGTAATACTTAACAGTAACGGAACATTCAATTTGAGAACAAATTTCTATACTGTGCTCCGCACTTCACTGCACCCGCAAGTGGCAGAGATCCGAGACTCGCCTTGTACAGCATCGGCGATACGCGGTCCGCAGGTCTTGGAAAGTGCGCGGTTCGGCGGACGTGGGCACTTCCGGGTATCTTCGCGAATTTGCCGGAGGATCGGTTCGAAGTTCCTCGCATCAGTTCCGAGTTAACCGATGATGGAACGCTGGAGAGATCGAGCACACGGAGGGAAAGCGTTAGCGCTCGAGCGACCGGGGAGATTCCCGACACGGCTGGCGCAGTTCGCGAATGGATATCGTGCCATGATACCGCGTTCGGCGAATAGGCAATAAAGATCCGGACGGGCGAGCGAACGGGGCCAGTCGAAGGATCGGCTGAGTATAAGGAAACGTTATAACCGATTCAGCAATCTCCGAGGTGGAGATATAGCCGAAGTGGGAAAAAAGGGATAAAAATAAGATGGCGGAATGAGGGAGAGAGCGAACAGCGACTGCTCGCGCAGATCGATCAGAATATATTATTCCCTTATTCCCTCGTGTACCGGCACTAACTAACACCGATGGCAAGCAAAAGGGGTTTACGTATCATCTTTTACAACGTATTAAATTCGTCCGCAAACGAGGGACCACTACTCAAAGTGAAACGGACGTACATCCCGATGTAATATTCTCCATCCATGGTTTTCATGGGTTATATACCGTTACATGTACTTTATTTTATAGTGGATGAATATAGCACAAGTTATATATCTGCGCTGTACAGCCGCGAGATATATTCCTTTTTCTCATTTGAGGATATGCGTCTGTTCGTTCGTGAAATTTAACTGCGCGTAGTTTAGCGCGAACGTGATCCGCAACTGGTGGTAGAGCGGGCGCGCAGCGGAGTGGGAGGCAAAAGGGTCCCGTGTTCTCCATTTGAGATGGGACTGCTTTTTATGGTGCGCGATTTTTTTTTTTTTACTGTCCGTTTTGCCCCGCTCTCTCTGCTGTGTGCCGAGTTTATCAGTAGAAGTGCGTTTGCATGGCGTAAGTAATCCGACGTATTAGGCTTACCTTTGCAATTCACAAAGGTTATATTTAGCCCCCTCTATACAACGTTTCCGATATTCGTTGGTTCTACAGCCGCTGCGGAACTGCCGATGTACTGACCGACTCTCCTCGCACGGTTTATTCCCGATGAATTAATTACCGTTAGCGGTTCAACCACTTTATCGAAATATACCTTTTGAATAAAGTGACGCTTTATCAAAAAGGTCTGGCCGCCCATTATCGAAGCTCGATGGCCACAAACGCGTTAGCGCGGACCGTTATCGCCCCGCGGTGGATAATCGTCGAGAGTGCCGTCCGACTATCTGCCACCATCGCGATCCCTGCCGAGCCGAACGCGCTCGCACACATGGAATTTCGATCAGCGACAACGGTGAAATCGTTTTGTCGCTTTTGTGAATTTCACACAAGCTCTTGCTCCCCGTAGGATTGTTCGTTCGATCACTGGCATCGCGTCGAATTTCGCGAAACATCATAACACCGCTGCGCCCATTCAAAAAAGCGAGGACCAATGTTCCCGCATCGAATTCGTGACTATCGGTTACTTGGAAACTACCGTCTCCTGATATTCGAAAGCGTTCGAAAACGCTCGGAGCGCTAAGTAATTAGAGTAGCGTATCATCGATCGAAATGTAATTATCAAAATGTACGAGCTTCGGGCGATTCGTCTTTAACAGAAACTCTTTTTTTTTCTTTTTGTCCCACTTTGAAACACTTTTTGTCCCCTGTCTACCCTTATTTCCCCCTGTCGTACTTCAAACGCGTTGCGGTAAATTGATTAATGGACCTTTCGCGTACGAATATTTCATTCCACATATCAGAATTTAATAATTTTTCTATTTAAGCGCATTATACGAAGCACGAAAAATTTCGCCGACGGCGCGAGGGTTTTGCGACGTGATGTCAAAAAATTTGTTTGCAGTAATGAAAAAATGCTCGCGATGCAGTTCGCGTGCTACGAACGGTCGGATCTCGGAGGGATCGCCGGGTACGAATACACTGAAAGTGGCGAAACACACCGGCCATGAACGGCGGAGGCCTTTAATTAAGTGAAATTAAAAAGTGAGCGCGATGTCGCATGGTTTGTGTGCCTGAATTCGAAACACGTGAAGCACGGCCCCCCGTCTTTCCATATTAACGTGCCCGCTCTTGTGACTTCCTCTTCTCATCTCTATCATCACTTTCCTCCCTCGCTCTCCCTCCCTCTTCGTACATAAAGAATGAAAAGCTTGGTTTTCGGGGCGCCCCGAGGATTGACTCTCCGGAGGGACATTAAAAGCTGCGCGCTGATTTTGGCCGTGGAGTATTACCTCCCCTTTGTATCTCTCACCTTTCCTCTCCACCGGTCGTCGACGAGAGATGAGAGAATTTAATTAATATCTCCATGGCGCTGCTCCCTTTTTCAAGACACCAAGCCGTCAAAGCCCCCTTTCGCCCTACCGTTAATTACACGAATCGAGCCGGATAATATTCAATGGCGCAACGATATACCGAATGGGTGAGGTCACTCGACCGTGGATTTGCTGGAATGTCTTTAGTTTCCGCGAATGAAGAATTTTAAGGATCAAACTATGGGTTAGCCAGTAGTCGTTCAGCCGCAGAGTATTTCCCGTCAGGGCGAAACGTGGGCAATTCAGGGAGTTGTTCCGGCTGGCTAGCCATTCCGATGGGTAGATGGCATATCGGTATGCAATAAACAGTGGTTCAGCGAGAGTGGATGCGGAGTCAGCGAGTTGGTAGTTCCTCTTCTCCACCCCGGTTGGGGGTCTCCTTCCCGCGGTGCTGCACACCATGGCCCCGGCAACCTCCATTGGCTCAGTCCGCAAACTATTCCGACTATTTCGACATAAATCGCGTCGCGCGAAGTTAAAGCCACCGAATCCGTGCGTTTCGTAACTTGTATGCCCACCTTATACCGGCAGCACTATTGGAGGTAACGTCGAATGAACTATTGTACCATTATAGTATTAGTACAAGGCGCCAGACTAATAGCATAACTATAACGCAAATATCCGCCGACTCTCGGTCCAGGGCATCGTAATATACCGCTACACACCATCGTATATTCAGTCTAGGTATTCCGTGTTACTTTAGCTCTTCCGCAACTCTCTGTATACATTTGCAGTACGGTAGGGTCCGTCATACTGTTGACTTTTCCCCTCTTTGGAGTTCACAAGTGACATGACCTCGCGACTTTCCAGGCAGGCTGTACGGAGCCTGGTGACAATGAAGGAGGGTGACGGCGATGGGTGGCAAGAGCTGTTAACAAGCCTGATATCGTTTGTAACACGTAGTACCACGTGTGAATAGGCTAATTAGGGCTGATATGGCCAATTTGCAAGGCGCGTCAATCGCCCATCTGATTCCAGAAGTTTGAATAATTTATCCATCCAATGTGTCGAATATTTTACGTCAAAGCTCGTGTAGAGGTTGTTTCGATGGAAATACTTCTCATCCGAGTAAAAAAAAAAACCCGCCGAGCATGTAAGCTGGCATTGCCATACGCTATACGTACGCCTCGGTTGTCTCAGTTTTGAGTTAAAGTAGCCGAAGCGACATCGAAACTGTCGGTACGTGCTACGGTGAAGTACAATGGCTCCAGCAAATAACAGGGAGAAGAAACGAGTCGGGTAGAAGAGTTTGCATGCTCTCGAGACGAACCTAGACGAGAGCTGGTACGTGGAGTCGAGATGAGACAAATAGGGCGGGGTCCGTGGGGAGAGGGGGCCGTGCGGGTGGGTAGTGGAGAGAACGTCGAGCGAATGCCTCGGAATGAGAAAGGGATAAGTGTCCACGGGGCGCGAAACGAATGAGCTTCCGGAAAGTATACCGTACGCAGGGACACCTGCAACGCTTGGCTGACTTATCGGAGTGCATTCATAAATAGCTGGAGCCAAAGGATGTTTTGTTCCTCTCGCGAGGCAGTCGCAGTACGAGTTTCACGCAGCCCTCCCAGACCGCTGGTAACGTTTCTCGCATGCCGAGGAACTCGACATTTGTCACGAGAGCAGCGGCGCGGGCGGCTGGGTAACATATGTTAGCTGCAGTCTGTCCTACGCGCTTCTCATATGCATGCAATCTCTCTTACTTCCTCACTCTTCCTCAACACCGCACTTTGCGCTCCGCATAACGAATCGGAGCTGATATAGCTTCCCGCATTTATCGTCAATCGCCTTCCGGAAGTTTAAACTCTGGGTGGCGCATTGTCCGGATGTATCGCGGTCGGTGAAACTGCGAGAAGTTGATTCGGAGCGGAATGAGCCTCCGGGCGTGCAGCAGTTACAAACGCAGCCAGATCCTCATCAACATGACCGCTTCGTACATGTTTGCGCAGCGGCAGTATAACTTTTACGGTCGGAAACCGAGGGCTGAGAGGCGTCGGAGAGAACTGCGCGAAGGGGATGATGCAGAATGAATTAAGCAGATCCGAAGTGGATAACAGCAATAATCGAGAGGCTGGTACGGTTCTCCGGTCCGCGGAGGCTTTCCCGGAGTCCTCAAGGCTCCCGCGGCATGTTAATAATTTAAGAGAAACAGACTCCGGAGGATGCTCTCGAGTGTAAGGAGGCGGAAACCGCGCCGTTTAAAAAGATATTCCGTACTCTAATGAACGATACTCCGATCGGTTACGAGAACCGGTGTACATAAACCATTTACGAGTGTCTTTTCCTCCCCCCCTCAAGATGCAAAATTGCTACGGAGTTCTTCGGTCTGCTGCACGCAGATGCACAATTTAACCGGAACCTTACGCCCTCAAGCTTTTTCGATTTAAAGGTGCGCGCTTCGCGCTGCCGGCGTTACCGGTCGATCGTAAAATTGTTCGGCGGTGCTTCGGAGCGAAGTGCTCTCTCCCCGTGTACGTAAAATCGTTGGTGCTCTTCCTCTTCGTCCCCGTACAACGTGTGTGTGTATGTACGCCGGAAATGTATTATTACTCAACAGCGTCGGCGCTGCATATTCATCGATGGCCGATGTTCGATCTGTCTTTCTCGTGCCTCGCAAAATAAAAATGTTGAAACGAAAGGGCGAGCCGTTTCATTAGCCGTATGCGACCGCCGAACTCGGATAGAAGCTTCGGCAAACACTCCCTCCGCAAAACCGGGCCCGTGCGACATCCCTTTTAATTGAACAGCGCACGTCCAAGTACATCGTTTCCTTTTTATTATTTCTCTCTGTTTCGCCCAACTCGCTGGCCCCGACTGCCATCGGCCGCGCCTTCGTGCACCGCGAAAGCTGCGCTGCGGCGACTTTGTGATCCGGAAAACAGCGGCAACAGCCGTGAGACCGGGGCGCACGGGAGCATCCTCTCGTTGGAGCTACCGGCTGAATCGTTGAGAAACGCCGTAACCGTTTGCGGCGCCCCGGAGCCGAGAGCGCCACGGAACGACCAAACTTTCTATACCTATACATACCGTATTGGTTATACGAAGGGGCATGCGGGTACACACATCGGCACTTTAATCTTTCTCGTTCGACCTTACGTTGCTATGGTCGCAGGGATGGGGACGTAGATGCACTGTATACGATCGCTGGGCGAGCATTCTGGGCTTGTCAACCGCATCGTCCATTATACGGGGTCGTAGAGATTGTGTATAATTTACTTCCGGCTGTTCCGGATTGGTAGGCCTACCTGGGAATCACTTTAAAAAAAAAATAAACCGCCGTTCACTCTACCTCACGATACCGTGGAAACGAGCATATTTTCCTTTTAATATTTATAATGGTAATTATTTTTGGAAAATATCAGACTTAAATAATTATCGAGCGCGCTATCTTATCAGCCCTGCATTCAATAGTCGAGGTAAACGAATTGAGATTAAGCGAATATACGAGCGAATATTTCTGTACTCCCCGTATATAAATTCTCCTCTCGCGCGGTGAGATTTCATTCGATCCCTAATTATAGCTGGCATTCAAATATTAAGTGGCGGCATCCTGAGTTAATGTTCTTATTGTCCCTGCCTAATTCCGGGGATCCGGTTCGACAACGAAAAGTTAAATCACTTTCGCGAACGTCAGTCTACCTCGCGGTGTGTATATATATATATTGCCGGCATCGCAATAGTACCGAGTACAATTACAAAGTAGGTATAGCTAAGCCGGTATGAGGAAAAGTGTGGAGCGTAGAGAGGAAGAGAAACGGAGACGTAGAGGAGAGCCTCCGGGTACTCGGTCTCCTTTCTTCGGTAACAATAGATCCTCGCTCCTTGAAACCTTGTAATACTATAGTATATCCGCTCTGTCGATTGAGCCGGGGCCAACAGAAGGCGAGCAGCGGTAGATGTGCTATTGAGCTATTACGTACAGTCAGGTAACACTGTGTATAGCGCAGTGGTTTGAGAGCGGCGACACTGACGATCGTTTCTCGAAATGACCCCGTAGGTCGAGGTGGTCGGAAAGCGAGAAGAAAGAGAAGGCACGAGTGGAGAGAGAAAAGCCCTTCGAAGACGGAGGAGGAGGAGTGCCGGTGCTGAATCCACCGCTGCACCGTCGCGGCGTGGCTGTAAAGTAATCGATACGGAACTTAATTAATCGGCGGATGGTAAGCGGCATTACTAATTAATTAAATTATCGGTTGGCTATAAGCGTATACTTGCTCTGGCGTCCCAGTATAGGAGGGCAAAGTGAAATGGAGACGGAGAAAGATTGGAACGGGCATAGATGACAGCGACAATACCCGTGCAGAAGTTTGTTAGGGGGTCCCGACTGAATACGATCGGATTCCGATCGGGATTTTTTAGGGATTCCCGAAAAAGGGCGTCCTTGTGAGAATCCAGACGGATCCCGATTTGGAAGTTAAAATCAGTCATCAACGCCGCTAGGGCTGCTGCAGGGACATCCTAAGCAGGGCGTCCTTATAAGAATCCAGACGGATCCCGACTTGGAAGTTAAAATCGGCCATCAGCGCCGATAGGACTGTTCCAGGGACATCCTAAGTAGGGCATCCTTATAAGAATCCAGACGGATCCCGATTTGGAAGTTAAAATCAGGCATCAACGCCGCTAGGGCTGCTGCAGGGACATCCTAAGCAGGGCGTCCTTATAAGAATCCAGTTGGATTCCAATTGAAACTTTACAATAACGCAGTAGTCGAGTTCGGGTCGGAACTTGTCGTCAGCATTTGTTAGGAAACATTTATTTTTAAATCTTTTCGATGAGACACCCATTCAAATTTTTAGTGTGCAAGCTCATGCATCCATTTATACGAAAATTTTTATCAACTTTAAGAAATGTAAACAAAATCCACTTATTGTCGATTATCTATTATCAACTAATTAGTCATAATAAAGGAAAACCGAAAATTAATTCTGGCTTAACCAATTGTTAATCAATTCATTGTTACTCAAACTGTTAAATAAAAATGCGTGACGGATTGTTAACTGTTAACTAATTCATAATCCGACAGCATATATAATTAATCAACAACAGTTTATTGATCGGCTACTCATAGTAGATAAATAATTATTGACTATGGTAGACTGACAAATGTGCCTAACTGTATACGCATATAAAAAACGCTTTGCGCTCTGTGCATACGTTTTACGTTCATAAGCATTATTATAGGTATTCAGGTTAAAAAAATCATTGTCGACGCAATATATATTTTTTTGCAATATGAAATAGAAACGTTTACATTAACATTAGCAATTAAATTGACATTAACATATATGCGTCCAGCCTAGGGCCATCATATGTGTGCAACGCTTTAAGTTTCAAATAAAAATTTATTTTCTCTAAGATCTGGGTAGCCGAGTGGGTTAAGGCACAACGTTCGTACTGTACGACCCAGGGTCCACGGTCCGATCCCCAGCGAGTGACAAAATTATCAGCGTTTTTCCGGGATATTTTTGTGCCTGTCAGTAGAGTAGGTTCATATATATAATTAAACGTGAAAATTACCTCCGAAAAGTATAGTTCAAGGTACCGTTTACTCAATTTTCAAATTTTTTAACTGACATTCAAACTGGATTGTGATCGGAATCCCAGATCAGGATCCTGGTTTGGAATCCCGATCAGAATCCAATTTGTGACCTTTACATCTCACTTCGGGAACCTGACTGGATATCGGACTGGATCCCGAGTTGCAAGTAGGGAGTCTTGTAAGAATCCAGCTGGATCCCTACCTAAATTTCTGCACGGGTAGAGTTGCACTTTCATTAATGTACGTAATATACGGATATTAATATACGTATATTAATATGCGTAAATAATAGACCGTAATATACGAGACGTAATTTGAACAAAGTCACTGTCGTTTCGTGGTCTCATAATCCACACACGAGTTGATCGCGGAGCGCGGTTTTTAATTCCGGAAAATTGCAGTTTGTCGCTAATGTAAAACAGTTAAGGTAGTACTAGCGCAATGACTGACGCCGCCTAAGTTTGAGAGGAATAAAAGAGAATTACAAACACTTCTCGAACGGATAAAAATCTGAAAAAAATCAAGCATATGGAAGATGCTGATAAGATTGTTCGTCCATAATAATGATCCCAAAATGTTATTCGTTTCCTTTATGTTAAAATTTGTTTAAAATCGTAATTTTCAAGTATTAGATAAAATTCTGAAAAAATTCATACGTATTCAGAAAAATTAACAAATCATTTTCGTAATAAAAAAAAATTTGCTTGCCGGGTAATTTGTTGTACAATTTTTTTTCAGTAATTTGTTATGAACATTTTGAAATTATTATTGTGCACAAACAATCTTTTCAGCACCTTTTATATGCTAGAATTTTTTCAGATTTTTTTCTCATCGAGAAGTGTTTGTAATCTTTGTCTTTTTTCTCTCGAACTTAGGCGGCGTCAGTCATTGTGCTAGTACTACCTTAAATTTTTGGTAGTTGCGTGCTCTGCCGTCACCGTACGCGCTGCGGTCGAGCATACGCGAGAGTGGGGTATGACTGTAGCCTCAGTCCGCTGCCGGCCTTACTCGACGCCGCATCCGAGAGATCGAGCTTCCGATACCTTTTCTTTGTTTTTGGTTCTTCAATAAATATAATTAAACACGGTCTACCTAAACTCAGTGCATGTCTTCTTCCTTTATCACTACTTCTTTAGGCGGGCGGCAAAATCGGTGACATTTTCTCCTTCTTGCTCTTGGAGCGCTTTGTAAATTTAAAATACGCTGTTCCGTTACCTCTGACGTCTTGGGTTCGAGGTGATTCGTCATGAATTCTATTAACTCAGCGAATTTTCTGTCACTCAATTTGGCTGGGGCACAAAGATCTATCACAAGTTCAAACACTTCCTCATCCATTGAAGTCAACTGCACAGCTGCTTTCATTTTGTCGTCGGTGATATCGCGAGATAAACATTGAAATTCGAGTCTTTCTACAAAAATACTCCATTTGTCTTTCTCGAGGCAAAATCTTATTTTTGTGTTGTCAGACATCGTGCTATCTGCGTCTGAGTCGTGAGCGGACTCGAGATTAAGAGTTATACGAAAAGTTGTATCAACATAAAAAAATAGACAAAATTCACTTATTGTCGCTATCCATTATCAACTAATTAGTGATAACAAAGAAAAACCGTCAATTAATTCTGGTTAAACCAAATATTACTCAAACTATTAAATAATAATGCGTAACGGATTGTTAACTGTTAATTAACTTATAATCCAATAGCATATATAATTAATCAACAACAGTTGATCGTCTACTCATAACAGATTAATAAATATCGACTACAGTAGACTGAAAAATGTGCCTCACTGTATACTAATATAAAAAACGCTTTGCGTTCTGTGCATATGTTTTACATTCATAAGCATTATTATTATTAGTATTCAGATCGAGCAAAATAATTGTTAATACTTTTTTTGCTACATGACATCGAAACTTTAACATTAACATTAACGTGTATGCGTCCAGCCTAGGGCCATCACATACCCACGTCACTTTAAGTTTGAAATAAAAATTAAATAGTTTTATCATCTGGATAGCCGAGTGGGTTAAGGCGCAACGTGTTCGTACTGTGTACGACCCAGGGTCGACGGTTCGATCCGCAGCGAGTGATAAAATTAACAGCATTTTTTCCAGGATATTCTTGTGCCTGTCAGTAGAGTAAGTTCATATATGTAATTAAACGTGGAAATTACCTAAAAAAAGTCATGGTACCGTTTACTTAATTTTCAATTTTTTTTTGCTGCGATTCAATCTGGATTCCGGTCTGGAATCCCGATCAGAATCCAATCTGCGACTGTTACATCTAACTTGGGGAATCTAACTGGATCCCGAGTTGCAAGTAGGGAGTCTAGTAAGAATCCAGCTGGATCCCTACCCAAATTTCTGCACGGGTACAAGCGTGACACCCGGTGCGCTCCTGCCTGTGTCGTCGCTTGGGAGTTTGGTGCCGAATCTTTGCCCCCGCCGCGCGTTCGTACTCACACACGTTTGCACACTTATTCATACCCACTCATCGTACACACTCGTCCCTATACATTCGATCTCTCGCACCCGATACCATATATCATAGGATATATAATGTATGTCTGATAACTCAGGAATTAGACGTCATATCGTGAATAGATTAATTAATTAATTCATCAATACATTCCGAGGGTTCGAGTGGTCCACTGTCTAGCGCGCTAGTCTGTAGTCCACGAGGTCGCTGGTTCAATTCCCGGGCCGGGCCTCTGGGTGTTTAGTTTCGTCCTACGATATAGCTACGATAGAGATACTATAAGTTTGTAACTTACTCTCTCTAAGACCGATAATGATAATAACAATAATAATTAGTAAGTGAAAAAATCCATGACGACTATTGTCGCGGAAAAATCGAACGCGACCCGTCAACAATCGTGGGAGCAATAATGATACAAACAGTGAAAATGCGACGTTGGCGAACGGTCGCAGACGGACAGAAAACTACGCCGTGCCGTAGAAAACATGGTCCGGTGAATCGCTGGGTTGACCGAGCAGCGTTGGATGGGCGCGACGTTCGGTACACATAAAGTAAAGTAAGTAGTCGTCGCTAACGAGTGACATTGCTCAGGTAAAGCTTAAACCCTCGTTAGGAGGCTAACAGCCGTTCATGTATCTTCTAAATCGCCGATGGTCGGGGCGGAGAGGATCCGGAAGCCGTTCCACCGGCGTACCCACGGCCCGTTGCTGTTTCTCCTCCTGTACCATCGACTATTTAGCCTCGCTCTCTGACCGATCAGGAAGAATAATGGCCACGTATCGTACAGGCGACCATGGAATATACATCACTTTCTCCATTACCGCGGTATCTCATACTGTCGAGTTACCTGTTCGTTACATCTCCGAGTGGAAAGGTGTGTTGGGTCGGGACGATAATCCGTGACGATCGAATATAATAGCTATACACGAACCACCGCCCCCTCCCCAGCCCCTCCGTGCACCTGATGCATAGCTGTTGCAATACCGCAGGTTCTTGATGAATTGCCAGTAGCCACCGCGCTGGTTGCGTCCAACGGTACGAGGGAGTTTCGAAGAAAGGAATATCGAGAGGCTACATGCATGTTGTGTTTCGCACATGGTATGCGCACTGGAGGATGGCAGTCGGTAGAGACCACAAAAGTATGGCAAAGCTACGCTATTTCGTCGCACAGAACCATTTCGTTACGACAAAAACTAAAACGTTCGACTTCTCCCTCTGGGCTCCATTCTACGACGAGGTCTCTCCCGGTCTATAGAAGATTTCCAAGCCTCGTTCGCCTGGCCCCGTTGGTCGCTGCAGCGCGGTACGCTCGCGCGACTTTTCAATTTTAATACCTTCACCGCCACTGCTCTCCCGCTCTTCCTCTCTTTCGCTCTCTCGCTCAACTCGTGTTCTTGCACGGCCCAGCGAACCGTTAAAAATTCATACTGCCCGGTTGCTCGCTCGGAGAAGCTGGGAGAGATAAAAAAAAAAGAAAAGAAAAAAAAAGAGAAGAAGGGAAGATAGAGGAGTCAAAGGACGAGTTGGCCGACCGTAGCTTCGCAGTCCGGTTGGATGGTGGACTGCCTGCGAATTGATTTTTCATACCAGCGTGTGTAACCCACATTGTGCCCGGGTTTCCGGCCAACGAAGCGCGATCCGTACGATTGAATTGTCGAGCATATCGTTTCGCTTGTAAAGGGTCCTTGCGAGGACATACGTCGCGGTGTGCTGCCGCGTGACGAGCGAAGAATGGTCGGTCGGATGGGACGGAAGGAGATCGAGGCGCATCGCGAGGAGCCGACCGGTCGAGTGGGCGCGATCGAACGGTTCAATCGATGAACGTATAAATTTGAAAAGTGCTTTGCGTTCCACCGGATAACGTTCTCGGGAACTTGCTTCCTGCTCAACCCGATAATCCAACGACGACGTTAAATCATCCGTCGTTCGGCCCAGCGACCGTCACTGAGACTCGCAAGTTCAAGTTCACGGTGATGAGCCGATAGAGACTCGTCGCTGAAACTCGAAAGTCTCGAAATTCCCGAGGTTGATGGCGAAAGATTGAAAGCCCACGTCGAGGGAGTAGCTGCGGGAAAACCTGGGTACAGTACACGACCGCGTATCTCCGGACACTGCTCAGGGTCGGCTCCTCGGTTGCCAGTCTTTATGGCTTCGTGCGGATAAAATAGTGGCAACAGGAGAG
Source organism: Ichneumon xanthorius (assembly GCA_917499995.1). NCBI lineage: Eukaryota > Metazoa > Arthropoda > Insecta > Hymenoptera > Ichneumonidae > Ichneumon > Ichneumon xanthorius. The sequence goes on along the minus strand of OU824208.1, from coordinate 14,081,005 downwards.
GTAAGTTTTCCGCACGCGGAAGTCAAAGCGGACATCCGACTTACCCGGTCGTCTACTCCTGCTGCAGAAGTTTAATTCTATTCGAGGAAAATAAGCAGAGTTAGGGAAATACTTGACGTATTTGAGTACTGAAGTAGGGGACAGCGGGGGAGCCCCGCATACTGGGGCATAATGGGACAGCAAAAAAAATGGAGTCCTCTGTATGATGGAATTGGGGAAATGGGATCAGGGGAAATAGCGCGGCGTAAGACGATGGGATTGGGGCAAAATAAGACCGGGGCAAAATGGAATAGATAAAAATGAAACTTCCCGGCACATTGGAATTGCGGCAAAATGGGACAAGGGAAGAATGTGTGCCTCGGCGCGATGAAAAACGGCAGAAGGAAACGGCCTAAACAGGCCACTTTATTTCCTTAAATTCACGGAAAATAATGGCGTCTTTTTAATGTTGTGGTAGTGGCATCCGATTTGAAATGGAAAAAGACGTTTACCAGCAATGTGAATTGAAAAGTGCTCTCTTTACGCCGTTTCCTTTTGCTCTTTTTCATCACGCCAAGGCACACATTCTTCCCTTGTCCCGTTTTGTCACAATTCCAGTGTGCCGCAACGTTTCATTTTTATCTATTCCATTTTGCCCCGATCTTAATTGTTATTGTTAACATATGTTATGATATGGTTAAGCATTTCTATGCTTATAACAAGCACCATAAATTTACAACGAGTATATACATCGAAAAAGCGTCCAATTAATTAACAAACTAATTGGTAAACCGACTGCACGGCAGGTTTTACGTTGCAAATTTCAACGGTTCATTAGATATTATTGAACATTTCTGCAGGTAGAAGTTTATAGACATTTTCAGCTAATTTTTCAGTCAAGAATTTCGCAGTGAATTACAATTTTGTATAAATTGCGACATCCGATCGAATCTTTCAATACAAAATCTGACGTGTTTATTGATGCAATGGTTTGCCGGTTTATCCATTTGTTTATTAATTTATTCCACGGTCTATAGATTTATCCATTTGTTTATTAGTTTATACAACGGTCTGTCGATTAATCCTTTCGTTTATTGGTTTCTTCAACGGTTTGACGATTTTAAATAATTTGCTTGATCAAATTTTGGGAAAATTGGCCAAGAGTCTTGAAGACTTCGAGACAAAGCAAGACAGGACATTTAGAGATGAGACCGACATCTTGTCTTGTATAGGATTGCACCATCACTCTGAGGTCCTGCATCGTCTTGTCTCGAAAAGTTTTCCAAGACAAGACCGAAGTCTCGTTTCGCCCCGCCCCGTTTCTCGACTAGTTATACTAAGAGTTGCGTTCGAATAATTGGACCCGATTGAACTGAAATTTGGTACGTGAATATAGCAAACAAATCGAATATCGCGAAATTATTTGTACTTGGGCAAACGAAATAGTACATTTCGATACGAGTGCGAAATAGTATATTATGCCACAAGGGAGGAAAGTGCGGGTTTTCACCGAGTATGAAGTTTGATGCCCGAACGAAGCGAGGGCATAAATTCACACGACGTGAAAATGCACTTCCTCCCTTGTGGCATACGATATTTTTTTTCCGATTTCGTTAAAATAACCACATTTCTTGCGTCTCAAAATCGTCATCTTCGCCAATGACCGTTACTCCCCCGGGAGTAATAGAGCTTCCAGCGGGAGTAATGAGCCCTATTACTCCCTAGGGAGTAATGAAATTTGACTGCGCATGCGCACAGGTTAATAATGATCATCGGTCAATAATAGGCTATTTTCCGCCGGTAATGCACGCAAGAAATGTGATTATTTTAGCGCAGTCGGGAAAAAAATATCGTATGCCACAAGGGAGGAAGTGCATTTTCACCTCGTGTGAATTTATGCCCTCGCTTCGCTCGGGCATCAAACTTCGCACTCGGTGAAAAAACGCACTTTCCTCCCTTGTGGCATAATATACTATTTCTGACGAGTGTGAGTTCTCGCCTTCGGCTCGTGCTGCAATCACACGAGTTCAGAAAACGTTTTTCGCACGAGTATCGAACAAAATTTTATTTCACCAGATGTGAAAATGGGGGTTTTTGCGTGCACAAAAACCGCCATTTTCCCACCGAGTGAAATAAGGTATTTCAAGCGCTATACGTCAAGTATGTGGTACTTTAAGTAACTCCCACATTACTAGTACATACGTACTTGAAATACCGCACTTCGAGTACCAAACAAGTACCATGTACTTGAAATACCGTACTTCGAGTACAAAACAAGTACCATGTACTTAAAATACCGTACTTCAAGTACCAAACAAGTACCATGTACTTGAAGTACCGCCTAGCTCTGAAAATGGGAGTAGAAAATTGACACGCAAAATGTATAATTTACGAGGGTCTATGAATGCAAACTCGCAGGAAAATTTTCCTTGCTATAATGATCGACGCACACACGATCCCCCCCCCCCCCCCCCTTTCCAAACATTTCCGTCTCTCCTTTTCTCAGGCACCTGCGAACACTCCGCCACCGAACATTAAGCCTATCGCGGCGGGTTAACTCGCGGTGTGCTTTCCGCGTTCGCTGTACGCTCTTGCGGTACAACTTTATGTGTACACGACAAAGTCTCGGCCTTGCCCGCCTTAAGCGAAATTGCACGGCACCTGCTATTTGCCGTAACGCAGTGGATAACTATATCTCTTTGGCTCGCCGAGCTTGAGACGCCCGCGCGGGTCTCCGGCACCGATAGAGATATGAGTGTGCGCAGCCGTGCACTCGACATCGCAACCGGGCGTCGCACGGCGCCGTACACACTCTTCGGTACAACGTAGCTTCGTGCCGGAAGATCGACGGTTCGCGTGACGGAAGTCCCACCGCAACAACGCGGCGAATACTATAAAAAAAATTTAAAAAAAACAAATCTGTCCTGTACCAATATTATCGCAATGTATAGAAGCATTATCATTATTCTGGCTCTGTCTGTCCCGCTTCCATGCCTTTACATTTATTTGTCTAAAAGCGGTGCACTGCTGGCAGCAGACACAATGGAAATCATTGGCGAGTAAAAAAAGGGGGGAAATACAGAGATAAAAAGTTACGGAGCGTTGGACGGATATTAATGTCTACGAATAAAAAAAAAAAAAAAAAAAAAAAATTGAAAAGCAGGCTACGAAAAGTGGATTGAGCTATTACACAGTATTGCGTAGTATACATATATTACACAGTATTGCGGAGGGAACGCGAACACGTAACGAGAGGGAGGAAGAAGTAGAAGTCTACAGAGGGGGAGAGGTGTGTTTTGGAACCCGGAAAAAGCGAACTAATCCGTAGGTCTGCGTAACGAACGTGCGAAGCGTACTCGCGGCGCTGGTCGATCAGCAAACAGCGAAGGACAAATATAGCGTCGAGCGTGCAGCCGGAAACGCGCTGTTCGACCATGGGCGTAACTCCGGACTCGCTTTCTCCTTCGCTCTCCCTTCCTCCACCCCCGTTTCTATCTCGTTAACTGATTCCAGCGCCCAACTTCCGTAAATGCTAGCAGTCGCACATATACTATACCCAAAAACGTTCGTGCGTCCGATGTGCCTGCACGTTAGGGCGCACGTGCTCTTTCGCCTTCTCCACTGATCCTCGAAAAACTATTTACTCGTAAAGCTGTAGCGCGCATTGTCGCTGGTCGCCCACGTGTTAATTAAGACCGATGGTGCGAGCCGGTTCGCGACTTTACCCGACTGTTACAGCCAGCCCGGTGAGCGCAAACGCGCGGGAAGTACTCGTCGATGTGTAAAAAAGTGTTCGTGTTAAATCAAAAATTAATTCGAGTCATTTCCGACATTAAACTTGTCGGTACAATAAACCGGGGACGAATTTTCCGGGCAGCATACGGTGCGTGTCAGCACGATCGTCCATTGAATGTTTTAGTCGTGCATACAATTTTTTTATTCGTTCCGTTGAATTTCGCACGACGTGGGAAGTTCGCAATACTCCGGTTGAATTCTATCGATACATAAATTCCACCGGCCCATAGCACACCGATCGTTATATATGTTTAACCTACTCGTCAACGGCAAAGAATTTTTGAAAAATTATTTATTTGTTCCGGCTGACAGAAAAACTCGCGATGAGACAAAAATTTGTTGATATCGAATAATATCGTCGCTTTTATTCGTACTGTGATTGGCCGATGTACGAGGTCGAAATTGCTAATTTGTTCAATTAATCGTTTCGAAATAGAGTTAATCGTTCCGATCGATACGAATGACATTAAGCCTTTGTTAAGCATCCGACGAGCATTATTACGTGCACTCTTCGTAATAATGCCGTTGGATCGAACGTTGCGAAGTTTAATCCCGACAATTTTTATCGACCTTCGATCCAATCGAGGGTACCTGTCAATTTATGTGATTATATGATTCCGATTCCGAAGGTTTTTCTCCGGTGCAGCAAAAATTAACGGCTCCCCTCTTCCCGTCGGAATAAAGCCGGTAGTCGCTTGGTAGTCATAGACGATGGAGCTGACGATATATACCCGATTTTCTCATTTCCCAGGATATTTTCATCTCTACGGATGTCACTAACCCACTGCTGTACGCGTTTCCTTGAACCCCTTTGTCTCTCAGGCTATTTCAATTTTGACGAGACAGTATCAACGGTAATCGATATACCTTTGAGGCAAGCTAAAACCTACCGTAACGATGCGACCGTCGACGATTACTCATAACGTCGATAATAAAAAAATGGACTAACATGTAATATGTAATGTATAAAACGTGCTTATTTCGTTTTAGCACCCGATTGTCATAATTATTTATTAACTACTGATTTTATTAAATTAAAATTGAAATTTTTATATCGCTTTCTCATAAAAGTTGAAAATTCCAATGTTCATATCGCTTTCCCATAAAAGTTGAATATTGAAATTTTCATATCGCTTTCTCGTAATGTTCCTTCATTCGTAAAGCTTCTATGAGGAAGCCCAAAAAAACCGAAAATCGGGAGCAAAAAAAGGTTTTTAAAATTGTTATATTTTTCTTATTAAAACAAAACAATTATTTAAGTTTAAAAAAATTTGAATCTGAATTTTTTGAAATTTTTTCCGATTTGCTCCACCGTATTAGATCTGACGTCTTTAATTTCGTAATATTGACCGATTTCCAATTCGAAATCAGCGACTTCAGAAACTTTGGAGTACCGAGTTTTTTTTTTTGGCGTTCATTCGTGTTTTGTTGACGCCTTTCGACTCAGGGTTTGACGACACCTCGATTGTTTAATCAAACTCGTACGCTCTCGGGTCTCGGATTGGCGATCTTTAACTAGAAACGGAAGCGTCGGCGTACGTTCTTCAGCCTAGGTCCGTTAAGCTGGCGAACCGAAAATTAGCTAGCGTAATTTAATACATACTAAAGTTAGGTGCTTTTTAGGTGCTAATTAGGTGCTGAATTAAAAAATTTGGTGCTCTTTTGGTTTTGCCGGAAAACGATTTTTTTTTTAGGACCGTTGGCTTGACGTGGAGCTAGCGGTCCTATAATTTTTTAAAGTTAGAAAAAAAATTGGCGTTACATAAAAATAAGGTGCTCTTTAAGTGCTTTCGATATATGCCTGTCTTGAATTTGGTGCTTCATTCTAGCGGTGAAAAAAACCAACTTTCATTTGAAACAAAGCTAGCCGTTATCGCCATAAAAAAAGTTTTTTTTTTGCCGCTAGAATGAAGCACCAAATTCAAGCTTGGCATATATCGGCAGCACCTAATAAGCACCTAACTTTGGAAGGTAGATAACATTTTTTAGAATTTATTCAGCGAAGTTTTGTGTCATCTTCACGGCACGCCAGTAGTCCCTGCTGAAATTATTTTTTTCGAGAACTGAAAAAATCTTATAACTCACCCGGTTCGTCAAAGGTCATGACAATCAGAGTACAAAGGTTACGATATCGTTATGCCTACTGACAAAAAGGGTAAATGATAAACTTTTTTCGGTTCTAGAAAAAAATATTTTTTTCTGGAACCGCTAGAGTGACGTGCACATAACGGAAAACAGCTAAATAAATTCAAAAAAAAAAATGTAACTACCTGTTAAAGTTAGGTGCTTATTAAGAGCTGCCGATACATGCCACGCTGGAATTTGGGGCTTCATTCTTGTGGCGAAAAATTAACTTTTTTAAAGGCTATCATGGCTAGCTTTGTTTCGAAAGATTGGGTTTCTTCGCCGCTAGAATAAAGCACCAAATTCAAACTTGGCATATATCGGCACCACTTAATAAGCACTTAACTTTGGCTGGTAGTTAAGATCTTTTCGAATTTATTTAGTTAAGTTTTCCGTTATCTGCACGTCACTGTAGCGGTCGCAGAATTTTTTTTTTTTTTTTTTTTTCTACAACCGAAAAAAGTTGGTCACTCACCCTTTTTGTCAGAGGGCATAACGATATTGTAACTTTGGTACGCTGATTGTTATAATCTTTGACGAATCGGGTGAGTTATAAACTTTTTTCGGTTCTAGAAAAAAATTATTTCACCAGGGACCGCTAGCGTGACGTGCAGACAACGGAAAACTTAGCGAAATAAATTCTAAAAAATTTGAACTACCTGCCAAAGTTAGGTGCTTATTAGGTGCTGCCGATATATGCCAAGCTTGAATTTGGTGCTTCGTTCTTGTGGCGAAAAAACTAACTTTTTTAAAGACTATCATGACTAGCTTTGTTTCGGAATACAATTGAGTTTCTTCGCCGCTAGAATAAAGCACCAAATTCAAACTTGGCATATATCGGCAGCACTTAATAAGCACTTAACTTTGGCTGGTAGTTAAGATTTTTTTCGAATTTATTTAGTTAATTTTTCCGTTATCTGCACGTCACTGTAGCGGTCGCAGACATTTTTTTTTTTTTTTTTTCTACAACCGTAAAAAGTGGATCACTCACCCTTTTTGTCAGAGGGCATAACGATATTGTAACTTTGGTACGCTGATTGTTATAATCTTTGACGAATCGGGTGAATTATAAACTTTTTTCGGTTCTAGAAAAAAATTATTTCACCAGGCACCGCTAGCGTGACGTGCAGATAACGGAAAACTTAGCTAAATAATTTCTAAAAAATTTGAACTACCTGCCAAAGTTAGGTGCTTATTAGGTGCTGCCGATATATGCCAAGCTTGAATTTGGTGCTTCATTCTTGTGGCGAAAAAACTAACTTTTTTAAAGACTATCATGACTAGCTTTGTTTCGGAATACAATTGAGTTTCTTCGCCGCTAGAATAAAGCACCAAATTCAAACTTGGCATATATCGACAGCACTTAATAAGTACTTAACTTTGGCTGGTAGTTAAGATTTTTTCGAATTTATTTAGTTAAGTTTTCCGTTATCTGCACGTCACTGTAGCGGTCGCAGACATTTTTTTTTTTTTTTTTTTTTTTTTTTTTTCTACAACCGAAAAAAGTTGGTCACTCACCCTTTTTGTCAGAGGGCATAACGATATTGTAACTTTGGTACGCTGATTGTTATAACCTTTGACAAATCGGGTGAGTTATAAACTTTTTTCGGTTCTAGAAAAAAATTATTTCACCAAGGACCGCTAGCGTGACGTGCAGACAACGGAAAACTTAGCGAAATAAATTCTAAAAAATTTGAACTACCTGCCAAAGTTAGGTGCTTATTAGGTGCTGCCGATATATGCCAAGCTTGAATTTGGTGCTTCGTTCTTGTGGCGAAAAAACTAACTTTTTTAAAGACTATCATGACTAGCTTTGTTTCGGAATACAATTGAGTTTCTTCGCCGCTAGAATAAAGCACCAAATTCAAACTTGGCATATATCGGCAGCACTTAATAAGCACTTAACTTTGGCTGGTAGTTAAGATTTTTTTCGAATTTATTTAGTTAATTTTTCCGTTATCTGCACGTCACTGTAGCGGTCGCAGACATTTTTTTTTTTTTTTTTCTACAACCGTAAAAAGTGGATCACTCACCCTTTTTGTCAGAGGGCATAACGATATTGTAACTTTGGTACGCTGATTGTTATAATCTTTGACGAATCGGGTGAGTTATAAACTTTTTTCGGTTCTAGAAAAAAATTATTTCACCAGGCACCGCTAGCGTGACGTGCAGATAACGGAAAACTTAGCTAAATAAATTCTAAAAAATTTGAACTACCTGCCAAAGTTAGGTGCTTATTAGGTGCTGCCGATATATGCCAAGCTTGAATTTGGTGCTTCATTCTTGTGGCGAAAAAACTAACTTTTTTAAAGACTATCATGACTAGCTTTGTTTCGGAATACAATTGAGTTTCTTCGCCGCTAGAATAAAGCACCAAATTCAAACTTGGCATATATCGACAGCACTTAATAAGTACTTAACTTTGGCTGGTAGTTAAGATTTTTTTCGAATTTATTTAGTTAAGTTTTCCGGTATCTGCACGTCACTGTAGCGGTCGCAGACATTTTTTTTTTTTTTTTTTTCTACAACCGTAAAAAGTGGATCACTCACCCTTTTTGTCAGAGGGCATAACGATATTGTAACTTTGGTACGCTGATTGTTATAACCTTTGACAAATCGGGTGAGTTATAAACTTTTTTCGGTTCTAGAAAAAAATTATTTCACCAAGGACCGCTAGCGTGACGTGCAGACAACGGAAAACTTAGCGAAATAAATTCTAAAAAATTTGAACTACCTGCCAAAGTTAGGTGCTGCCGATATATGCCAAGCTTGAATTTGGTGCTTCATTCTTGTGGCGAAAAAACTAACTTTTTTAAAGACTATCATGACTAGCTTTGTTTCGGAATACAATTGAGTTTCTTCGCCGCTAGAATAAAGCACCAAATTCAAACTTGGCATATATCGGCAGCACTTAATAAGCACTTAACTTTGGCTGGTAGTTAAGATTTTTTTCGAATTTATTTAGTTAATTTTTCCGTTATCTGCACGTCACTGTAGCGGTCGCAGACATTTTTTTTTTTTCCCTACAACCGTAAAAAGTTGATCACTCACCCTTTTTGTCAGAGGGCATAACGATATTGTAACTTTGGTACGCTGATTGTTATAATCTTTGACGAATCGGGTGAGTTATAAACTTTTTTCGGTTCTAGAAAAAAATTATTTCACCAGGGACCGCTAGCGTGACGTGCAGACAACGGAAAACTTAGCGAAATAAATTCTAAAAAATTTGAACTACCTGCCAAAGTTAGGTGCTTATTAGGTGCTGCCGATATATGCCAAGCTTGAATTAGGTGCTTCATTCTTGTGGCGAAAAAACTAACTTTTTTAAAGACTATCATGACTAGCTTTGTTTCGGAATACAATTGAGTTTCTTCGCCGCTAGAATAAAGCACCAAATTCAAACTTGGCATATATCGGCAGCACTTAATAAGCACTTAACTTTGGCTGGTAGTTAAGATTTTTTTCGAATTTATTTAGTTAATTTTTCCGTTATCTGCACGTCACTGTAGCGGTCGCAGACATTTTTTTTTTTTTTTCTACAACCGTAAAAAGTGGATCACTCACCCTTTTTGTCAGAGGGCATAACGATATTGTAACTTTGGTACGCTGATTGTTATAATCTTTGACGAATCGGGTGAGTTATAAACTTTTTTCGGTTCTAGAAAAAAATTATTTCACCAGGCACCGCTAGCGTGACGTGCAGATAACGGAAAACTTAGCTAAATAAATTCTAAAAAATTTGAACTACCTGCCAAAGTTAGGTGCTTATTAGGTGCTGCCGATATATGCCAAGCTTGAATTTGGTGCTTCATTCTTGTGGCGAAAAAACTAACTTTTTTAAAGACTATCATGACTAGCTTTGTTTCGGAATACAATTGAGTTTCTTCGCCGCTAGAATAAAGCACCAAATTCAAACTTGGCATATATCGACAGCACTTAATAAGTACTTAACTTTGGCTGGTAGTTAAAATTTTTTTTCGAATTTATTTAGTTAAGTTTTCCTTTATCTGCACGTCACTGTAGCGGTCGCAGACATTTTTTTTTTTTTTTTCTACAACCGTAAAAAGTTGATCACTCACCCTTTTTGTCAGAGGGCATAACGATATTGTAACTTTGGTACGCTGATTGTTATAATCTTTGACGAATCGGGTGAGTTATAAACTTTTTTCGGTTCTAGAAAAAAATTATTTCACCAGGGACCGCTAGCGTGACGTGCAGACAACGGAAAACTTAGCGAAATAAATTCTAAAAAATTTGAACTACCTGCCAAAGTTAGGTGCTGCCGATATATGCCAAGCTTGAATTTGGTGCTTCATTCTTGTGGCGAAAAAACTAACTTTTTTAAAGACTATCATGACTAGCTTTGTTTCGGAATACAATTGAGTTTCTTCGCCGCTAGAATAAAGCACCAAATTCAAACTTGGCATATATCGGCAGCACTTAATAAGCACTTAACTTTGGCTGGTAGTTAAGATTTTTTTCGAATTTATTTAGTTAATTTTTCCGTTATCTGCACGTCACTGTAGCGGTCGCAGACATTTTTTTTTTTTTTTTTTCTACAACCGTAAAAAGTGGATCACTCACCCTTTTTGTCAGAGGGCATAACGATATTGTAACTTTGGTACGCTGATTGTTATAATCTTTGACGAATCGGGTGAGTTATAAACTTTTTTCGGTTCTAGAAAAAAATTATTTCACCAGGCACCGCTAGCGTGACGTGCAGATAACGGAAAACTTAGCTAAATAAATTCTAAAAAATTTGAACTACCTGCCAAAGTTAGGTGCTTATTAGGTGCTGCCGATATATGCCAAGCTTGAATTTGGTGCTTCATTCTTGTGGCGAAAAAACTAACTTTTTTAAAGACTATCATGACTAGCTTTGTTTCGGAATACAATTGAGTTTCTTCGCCGCTAGAATAAAGCACCAAATTCAAACTTGGCATATATCGACAGCACTTAATAAGTACTTAACTTTGGCTGGTAGTTAAGATTTTTTTCGAATTTATTTAGTTAAGTTTTCCGGTATCTGCACGTCACTGTAGCGGTCGCAGACATTTTTTTTTTTTTTTTTTTCTACAACCGTAAAAAGTGGATCACTCACCCTTTTTGTCAGAGGGCATAACGATATTGTAACTTTGGTACGCTGATTGTTATAACCTTTGACAAATCGGGTGAGTTATAAACTTTTTTCGGTTCTAGAAAAAAATTATTTCACCAAGGACCGCTAGCGTGACGTGCAGACAACGGAAAACTTAGCGAAATAAATTCTAAAAAATTTGAACTACCTGCCAAAGTTAGGTGCTGCCGATATATGCCAAGCTTGAATTTGGTGCTTCATTCTTGTGGCGAAAAAACTAACTTTTTTAAAGACTATCATGACTAGCTTTGTTTCGGAATACAATTGAGTTTCTTCGCCGCTAGAATAAAGCACCAAATTCAAACTTGGCATATATCGGCAGCACTTAATAAGCACTTAACTTTGGCTGGTAGTTAAGATTTTTTTCGAATTTATTTAGTTAATTTTTCCGTTATCTGCACGTCACTGTAGCGGTCGCAGACATTTTTTTTTTTTCCCTACAACCGTAAAAAGTTGATCACTCACCCTTTTTGTCAGAGGGCATAACGATATTGTAACTTTGGTACGCTGATTGTTATAATCTTTGACGAATCGGGTGAGTTATAAACTTTTTTCGGTTCTAGAAAAAAATTATTTCACCAGGGACCGCTAGCGTGACGTGCAGACAACGGAAAACTTAGCGAAATAAATTCTAAAAAATTTGAACTACCTGCCAAAGTTAGGTGCTTATTAGGTGCTGCCGATATATGCCAAGCTTGAATTAGGTGCTTCATTCTTGTGGCGAAAAAACTAACTTTTTTAAAGACTATCATGACTAGCTTTGTTTCGGAATACAATTGAGTTTCTTCGCCGCTAGAATAAAGCACCAAATTCAAACTTGGCATATATCGGCAGCACTTAATAAGCACTTAACTTTGGCTGGTAGTTAAGATTTTTTTCGAATTTATTTAGTTAATTTTTCCGTTATCTGCACGTCACTGTAGCGGTCGCAGACATTTTTTTTTTTTTTTCTACAACCGTAAAAAGTGGATCACTCACCCTTTTTGTCAGAGGGCATAACGATATTGTAACTTTGGTACGCTGATTGTTATAATCTTTGACGAATCGGGTGAGTTATAAACTTTTTTCGGTTCTAGAAAAAAATTATTTCACCAGGCACCGCTAGCGTGACGTGCAGATAACGGAAAACTTAGCTAAATAAATTCTAAAAAATTTGAACTACCTGCCAAAGTTAGGTGCTTATTAGGTGCTGCCGATATATGCCAAGCTTGAATTTGGTGCTTCATTCTTGTGGCGAAAAAACTAACTTTTTTAAAGACTATCATGACTAGCTTTGTTTCGGAATACAATTGAGTTTCTTCGCCGCTAGAATAAAGCACCAAATTCAAACTTGGCATATATCGACAGCACTTAATAAGTACTTAACTTTGGCTGGTAGTTAAAATTTTTTTTCGAATTTATTTAGTTAAGTTTTCCTTTATCTGCACGTCACTGTAGCGGTCGCAGACATTTTTTTTTTTTTTTTCTACAACCGTAAAAAGTTGATCACTCACCCTTTTTGTCAGAGGGCATAACGATATTGTAACTTTGGTACGCTGATTGTTATAATCTTTGACGAATCGGGTGAGTTATAAACTTTTTTCGGTTCTAGAAAAAAATTATTTCACCAGGGACCGCTAGCGTGACGTGCAGACAACGGAAAACTTAGCGAAATAAATTCTAAAAAATTTGAACTACCTGCCAAAGTTAGGTGCTGCCGATATATGCCAAGCTTGAATTTGGTGCTTCATTCTTGTGGCGAAAAAACTAACTTTTTTAAAGACTATCATGACTAGCTTTGTTTCGGAATACAATTGAGTTTCTTCGCCGCTAGAATAAAGCACCAAATTCAAACTTGGCATATATCGGCAGCACTTAATAAGCACTTAACTTTGGCTGGTAGTTAAGATTTTTTTCGAATTTATTTCGCTAAGTTTTCCGTTATCTGCACGTCACTGTAGCGGTCGCAGACATTTTTTTTTTTTTTTTTTATACAACCGTAAAAAGTGGATCACTCACCCTTTTTGTCAGAGGGCATAACGATATTGTAACTTTGGTACGCTGATTGTTATAATCTTTGACGAATCGGGTGAGTTATAAACTTTTTTCGGTTCTAGAAAAAAATTATTTCACCAGGCACCGCTAGCGTGACGTGCAGATAACGGAAAACTTAGCTAAATAAATTCTAAAAAATTTGAACTACCTGCCAAAGTTAGGTGCTTATTAGGTGCTGCCGATATATGCCAAGCTTGAATTTGGTGCTTCATTCTTGTGGCGAAAAAACTAACTTTTTTAAAGACTATCATGACTAGCTTTGTTTCGGAATACAATTGAGTTTCTTCGCCGCTAGAATAAAGCACCAAATTCAAACTTGGCATATATCGACAGCACTTAATAAGTACTTAACTTTGGCTGGTAGTTAAAATTTTTTTCGAATTTATTTAGTTAAGTTTTCCGTTATCTGCACGTCACTGTAGCGGTCGCAGACATTTTTTTTTTTTTTTTCTACAACCGTAAAAAGTTGATCACTCACCCTTTTTGTCAGAGGGCATAACGATATTGTAACTTTGGTACGCTGATTGTTATAATCTTTGACGAATCGGGTGAGTTATAAACTTTTTTCGGTTCTAGAAAAAAATTATTTCACCAGGGACCGCTAGCGTGACGTGCAGACAACGGAAAACTTAGCGAAATAAATTCTAAAAAATTTGAACTACCTGCCAAAGTTAGGTGCTTATTAGGTGCTGCCGATATATGCCAAGCTTGAATTTGGTGCTTCATTCTTGTGGCGAAAAAACTAACTTTTTTAAAGACTATCATGACTAGCTTTGTTTCGGAATACAATTGAGTTTCTTCGCCACAAGAATGAAGCCCCAAATTCCAGCGTGGCATGTATCGGCAGCTCTTAATAAGCACCTAACTTTAACAGGTAGTTGCATTTTTTTTTTGAATTTATTTAGCTGTTTTCCGTTATGTGCACGTCACTCTAGCGGTTCCAGAAAAAATTATTTTTTTCTAGAACCGAAAAAAGTTTATCATTTACCCTTTTTGTCAGTAGGCATAACGATATCGTAACCTTTGTACTCTGATTGTCATGACCTTTGACGAACCGGGTGAGTTATAAGATTTTTTCAGTTCCCGAAAAAAATAATTTCAGCAGGGACTACTGGCGTGCCGTGAAGATGACACAAAACTTCGCTGAATAAATTCTAAAAAATGTTATCTACCTTCCAAAGTTAGGTGCTTATTAGGTGCTGCCGATATATGCCAAGCTTGAATTTGATGCTTCATTCTAGCGGCAAAAAAAACAACTTTTTTTATGGCGATAACGGCTAGCTTTGTTTCAAATGAAAGTTGGTTTTTTTCACCGCTAGAATGAAGCACCAAATTCAAGTCAGGCATATATCGAAAGCACTTAAAGAGCACCTTATTTTTATGTAACGCCAAATTTTTTTCTAATTTTAAAAAATTATAGGACCGGTAGCTCCACGTCAAGCCAACGGTCCTAAAAAAAAAATCGTTTTCCGGCAAAACCAAAAGAGCACCAAATTTTTTAATTCAGCACCTAATTAGCACCTAAAAAGCACCTAACTTTAGTATGTATTAAATTACGCTAGCTAATTTTCGGTTCGCCAGCTTAACGGACCTCTTCAGCCTGGCGCTCGGCGGAACGACAATAATACTCCTCAGCCTCTTCGGTGCGCGGCGTTGCGCGAGTGGCGACATGATCCGGCTCGTCTGATCCTCGCGTTCCGGAAACGGATCGAACTAAAGCAGAAGTTGAGCCGGCCTTCTTCCCTCGACGAAACGGTTTAAGGTAAAAGCCCGAGTTTATGACACTTCAAAATCATAGGGATAAATAAGGAGGACCAAGAGTCGCAGTTTGTGACGCCCCGAACGCGCGCTACCCATTGGCTGCATATCAAATGGTGGGCAGAACCGACTATGCTAGAGGTACCCCTGTCACAGACTGGGTCAGTGTCAGAAACTGGGCCCTTTACCTTACGGATCGTCAACGATTACTCATAACTGCGATAATAAAAAATTGACTAATATGTAATCCATAAAACGTGCTTATTTCGTTTTAGCACCCGATTGTCATAATTATTTATTAATTACTGAGTTTATTAAATTAAAATCGAAATTTTCATATCGCTTTCTCTTAATTTCCTTCATTCGCGAAGCTTCTATGAGGAAGCCAAAAAAATGGAAAATCGGGACCAAAAAAATGTTTTTAAAATTGTAATATTTTTCTTACTAAAACAACAAAATTATTTATGAAATAATTATAAAAAAAATTATTTAATAGTAATGTTTTAAAAAAATTTTGAATCTGAATTTTTCGTAATTTTTTCAGATTTGCTCCACAATATTAGATCTGACGTCTTTAATTTCGTAATATTAACCAATTTCCAATTCGAAATCAGCGACCTCAGAAACTTTGGAGTACCGAGTTTTTTGGTACTCCAAAAAACTGCATATCAAATGGTGGGCGGAGCCGACTATGCTAGAGGTACCCCTGTCACAAACTGGGTCAGTGTCAGAAACTGGGCCCTTTACCTTACGGATACCTCGTCGAATGCGTCGACCTTGGCGACCCCGGGTTCGCAGCTAACGCTGGTCTCGTCGTTTGTGTCGAAGCTAATCCACTTGAACGATTTTCATTCGCCAATTAAAATGAAAATATTCTCTGGTATAAACTATCAATGTTACAGTCGCTATCATTTAAAAAACTCTACACTTACTACTTCTCGTTGTTCTGTTCTTGCAATGGAGGGCTTGAAATCAAGGCAGTCGATCTTCTTTTCACCATACCGTGACACTTGAATGCACAAGCAACAGACCGAGATAATTTTTCTTTCACTACTCTGCACTCTGTTAACCTCACAATTACCCGATAATCGAAAGGTCGATTGTTGCGTATCGCCAAGGAAACACTGTGAGTGGAGATCCGAAGAATCTCCACTCACAGTCTCCGAAGAATCATCGTTGTTGCCGATACGTCGAACAGCCGGATATTATTTCACGTTAAACGACAGCACATCGCGGGTCAAAGAGAATTAGCACTGGTAGAAGGATATACAATAAAAAAAAAGTTCGTATTTTTTACAATAACTTATTGTCCAGAAACGCCCACAATTTTTTATTTCTTAATTTTCCGATCGCACCAACCGGCTCTAGTTTTACAAACAAAAGTACAAGCGAAGCGAAAGTCCATGGCAAGACTATATATATATTTCTATATAAGCTTTCGGGCCCTCGTAACAAACACGGAACAGCTGATCACAGCGGACAAGCATTTACGGGTATAGTGACGTATTTCGGCACTAGACGTCGCGTCGAGCGCCGTCCGGGCCCGCAAGCTCGCGCCAGGGGCGTGTGTGGTAAATCATGCCCGGGCGAATTTGTCCCTCCTATATTGGTCGAGAAGGGTCAATAAAATTGCGACGAAAAGTAGTTCCTCTTTCGGGCACTCGCATCCGCTTAGCGCTCCCCACTTCGATGTTCTCGACTGTATTCCTAATGTTCTATTCCAAAACATAATTATTATAATTGTTTATTAATTACAGTTATTATTATTGAAATAGTCATGGATTAAAAATGACCGATTGTTCTAAAAATGAAAGACGCCGGGAATCATAAAAGACCATTGCATTTACCACTTCGATGTTCTCGACGCACTCATTTAATATTGATCAGTCGAGTGCGTCTCAACTTTCCACAGCCGTGGGGGACCGGTTGAACGGTTGATGAAGAAGAATGCGTCTCACTTGATCGGAGTAAGTAAAGTAACGAGGGGCCGTTATATTCCGCCATTACCCTAGTTTCACGGCACGTTTTTCTATCTGGGAATGTTTGAGGTTCAGTATCTACACAAAACTTTCTGTAATAATGAAGTCGTCGCGTCCGCTTACGCGGTAAATGTGCAGTGGCGTTTATCGTAGTGACGAATATATTCGCGGCGGTCAGCGTATAGTTTTCAACAAAAATCCATTCCAATGGAATTAACAGTTCGGAAACGCTTCGAAGCAATAAGTCGCTACAATATTTTTTACTTATTAATCGTAGCGGTTTGAATTGAGTGACATTCGCGCTTGAAAATTGCAGGTAGTAAAACAGCTCAAAGAAAGATTTTCCAAAGACATTTCAAAGTCCGCCAAGTCGAGTCTCTTGATTCAACGCTAGCAGCAAGGGCCACGGTGGCCGGAGCGTAAACTTAGTACCGCGATGTTATTAGAATATCTCGCTGCTTACGTGGAGCGGAGGACTTCCGCGCATCTCCAGTCCCGTCGGGTCGGTGGCGTCGGCTCATGCCTGTTCGCGCGAGAGTCGGTAAACTCCCAGCTGAGCGAGGGGGTCGCCGAGACACGGCGAGACGACGCGAAGGATAACGGAACGGAAGGGAATGCTATCTCTGTAGTCGAGGACGGCGGCAGACGGAGAGCTCGCCAGGCGAATCCCAGGCAGCCCACCGTGACAGACGATTGGCATATGTATTTCCGGATTCGATTAGTCACGAGCCGCTGAATTCGCAATGTTTCCGGTATAGAGTCAAGAACTCCGTGCCTCTCGAGCTGTCCCGGTGGCGCCTACGGTTTCATGCTGTAGTCATGTATATATAGATGAGGACAACCGGCGTCGTCTCGCATCTGGGCAATTTTTGTTTTTCTATCTTAGCAGACAGACACATACTTTTCTCTTCGCTCCTCCGCGCGGCCCCCTGCTCGCTGCCTCCAAAAATTGTCCGTATAAATTGTCTGTCTCCCCCGCAGTACTGCGGATATTACTTTCACCCGTGAATCCTAGGATATAGTCTATCTTGCTGTCAGTCGCTTCCCCCCTCGAAAACACAGCTCGGTAGTTTCTCGAAGATTACCGAGAGAAAACTCACTTGTTTTCACGCGCTAGTTCGTCGGAGAGACACCGCTCGATCGATAGTATCTCCGTCTCTCTCGGACCCGTGTGACCGACGTCGGTAGCTCGGCGCGCACGCTGCGTTGCGTAGTGCGCTCAAGGTCACGTTTACTCGCTCGGCTGTACTCTCACCCGTGCGTTCGTAGCTGATCGCACACTGATCCGTTCGGAAGTAAAAACTCGCTGCTGACTCGTGCCACTTCAGAGTCAACATATATCAACATTTTTTTTTTGTAAATATTTACTACAGCCCGTAATTAAAATGTATATCGCTGGTCATTATTGCTGTCAGTAGATCGCAACGAACAAAACTAATGGGTTTGCAGCATCCGACGATTCTTCGTGCATTATATCTGTATCTTGATTACATACACTTCCAGTTGATTAATCAGGCATTCGCTTTCAATTAGAGTGGATTGTGGAGCAGTTCGAATATGAGGAGTAAAGAAGTAAGAAAAGAAATGAAACTAAGCGAGAAGAATAAAACGACTCTCTTTCAGTCGCAGTCTATCTCGCGACAATAAGTGACAGCCCGGGGGCCCGAGAGCGGCAGGGGGCGGAGGGGGGAGGAAGGAAATTGTATAACAATGCTACGCCGGTAGAACCGTCGGATACATCAGTAAATACAACCTGTTTATCACGGCATCTCGCAATTGTGGGAAGAGGTTGTCAGAGCGAGAGAGAGAGAGAGAAACGGAACAAGGTGAACGCATACGAACAAGAGAGTTTGAGGAAGCGCAGTACTCTGCCGGTGGTGCCACCGTTCCCGGTATATGTACGAGCGCCCCCGCGCTTCCATCGCACCGACGGTTCGCTGGGAGCGCTGCTGGTGGCCCGGTGTAAGAAAAGCGGCGGGTTTAGACAGTGCGAGGCGCGGTACGTGATACGCGGATAGGGTACGTGCTCATGTAAAGATAATAGAATTACAAGCCTCGGTCGAGCGTTGTGTGACTCTCACATATGGGCCATACAACGATGCCGTTTCTCCTATTGGTTGAATGAAATGGTGCGGGTGGGGGGGAATATCCCGCGAGGCCCCGAGCAAGCCGGTGATGCCATCTGGCCTACGTGTCGCCTTTTCCATTTGTGGGATTCCCCTTACCTGTTCTGCTCTCTCAATCCCCGGTCGCTTCCTCTTCTCTCCTCACCGTCTCGGCGCGCCTGTCTCACAATGAGGGAGCTTTGGATTGTTTGCTTTCCTTTGGAGAATTCACCTTGTAATATATCTAACCGTTAGATATGGACTGCCGAGATATAATATTAAATCAATACTGTTACATGTGCGCACACGACTTTCCCGGTACCACGTTTTCGTGGATAAAGAGATACGGGACATTGCTGTTGAAGATGTTATTACAATTACCAATCGTCGATTTTCATTCTATCAAACTCAAAAAAAGAGAAATCAATGGTACATTTGTCAATTGAAAAATCAATTGGCAAAAAAAAAACATTGAAGATAGAATATGCAATTAATATTCTATCTTCAATGTTTCTTTTTTTGCTTGTTTCGTACAAAAAATCGAGATTTTAATGTCATAGTACTTAAAATAGTCTAAAACGTCGAGAAATGTGATTTTTTAGCTGACGTCCGGATGTATGTGTGTGTGTCAAATGTGTATCCCGGAAAACCGGGAAAAGTCAGGGAATTTCTGTGGGAGAATTTCGTCGCAACCATGGGCTTGAAACAGCGAGTTAAAATTCGGTACACTTGTAGAGTGGTCACGTCACTTCCTTTAGCGCAATTTTCATGAGGATTGTAGCGCGAGTCGAGATTTTGAGTGATTTTGAATTTCTCAAAAATTCTCTCTGGTGGCTCTATCTTGCGTAAATGTTGATCTACTGTCCTAAAACTGCACACAAATATAATATTTTTATCAAAGACCTTTGGTATTGAATTTGGTTAAATGTTACGTCCTACGTAATTCCTCCAACCAATTCTTTAATTCAAATGTGAACTCTGACAACACAGTCAACGCTGGCGACGCTGGCAACGGAGCGATGCACCAGAACGAAAACGTCAGCCTTCGCACTTACCAAATTTCTTTCCCATCCTAACTTTTTCTTTTCTCAGGCACGTCCCCCTATTTCTAATTTATGGCAGTCCCACTGAACCCCAGGCCTGAGGTAAACGGCCCAGTTTGTAACACTTTTAGAGCAGCGGTGGCGGTTTTCTATTAATTACAACCACGTGATATCGTCGAATTGAAAACAAATTGTTTCAACACGTGTATTAAGACCTTCTGAATGATATTCACTTACTGTGCAAATCAAATCATCGAGAATTTTAATAAAAATATTGATCTAATAATGCATGTGTACTAGTGTTATGCAAGTCTGCTAGTGTTTCTGACACTGTAAACCCACCCATGTTGTAGTTTGTGACCCCCGCGTGTACCCGATTTCTGACACTGTTGCCGCAGTTTATGACCTCTGCGTGAGCCCGATTTCTGATCCTCATGCAGCAGTTTATGACACTTGCGTTACTTACCCAATATATTGACAAGACATTACAATTTGGAAAATATATCAAAGGATTAAATGGAAAAACAAATTATATGGCACAGTTAAATGCAAAAATGTTTTAAGTAATACATTTTGACAAACTTTCATAGAGAATCATAATTTCATGAAAAAAAACAACTGTTTTAATAAATTATCGAGTTAGTAATAAACCAATGAGCATTCACTTAATTCTCTACATAATTCTACTTCAAATTACGATAAATAAACAAAGCTAAACCTCGGACGCAACAGGTGAAAAATCGAGGATTAGGAACTGCGACATAACCTCGATTCTAATTCGTTTTCGTCCAGCGCAATCGCTGCGTGTGCTGTTAACCATCTTCCTTCTCCTTTTTCTCCACCAGCATCCCGCGATACAAGATGCAACACTACACGCATCCTATGTCCGCCCTTTAAAAGTCTCCCTCCTACTCTTTCTCTCGCGCACTTTAAAGTCTTATTTTTCCAATTCCAAATCTATTACAACACACGCCTTTACTTTTTCCCGGAACCCCCCCTGACAACTTTTATTTACCGGTACCTCTTCCCTTCCTTTATTCCCTTCCTTTTATTTACCGGTACCTCTAACCCTTCCTTTAGGATTAGGCGGATAGGGTTTGAACTAGTATATAGGTACCAACATTTTGTATCACGAACAGTTCTTCTTCGACCAACCAACCTACTGCATCTTTACCGAATCTACGCAGAGCGTGCAAAGTTCTCATCGAAATCTTCACAGATCTCTCCGATATTAATAATAGTCGAGCGTGTTGGCTGAATTCTTGTCATATACCCTGCACTTTCATCAACAATTTTTCAATATATCTATTGTGCGTATTCATACCGAAAAATTATTTCAAACATTTATTTGCAAGCACTCTGGCCTTCTGATATTCTCTCGGAGGCACAATACCTCTACGCGTTTCATTTATTAAATCCATGGCAGTACGGCGAGGTCTCCGCCTCCGAGTGAAGGGCTAGCGCCTTGACTCAAAAGCGAGACTACTCATTATTTATAGTTCTCACCGAGCGAACTCCCTATTTGTCGGTCTGAACGCAATATATAATCTATCCAAGAGGTCAGATTTTATCGAATTTGGAGATGTTTTTTTTATTACTAAAAAACAGCTATTTCGCATAAACATGGAGGTATCGATCTTAAAATTGACACGGGAATGGATTAATACTGTACAATCTTAGGTATTAATTTTTGCGAAAATGGATCTAACCGTTTAAATTTCATGACTTTTTGAGATTTTGAATTTTTGCAACAATTTATATTTTATCTCCGACACGAGTTTATGCGTCAAATGTTGCTCTGGAAGAGAAATAATGTGGAGACTCGTCATCAGTGCGAAAGAATACATAAGACATTTTGCGTAAAATGTTGACCGTTCCAATTTTATCAGATATAAACATTTTTTTATGTGACGAAAAAAAGGTGCAAAATAATTTGCACATGGCTTCCTCTTTTATTACAATTTTGCGCACAGTTTCCTCTATACGGAAACCAAAATCGATCAATGAAGTTTCTCATAGAGGAAGCTGTGCGCAATTTTGTAATAATTTTTAATGTTGATCAATAATACGTGGTGGGGAAAGAGTAAAAAAAATGTAGTTAGCCGATAGTGAGGAGCGTCGAGGACGAGGACCGAGAGGGCGTTTCGAAAATCCCGGTCGCCCCTTTTAGTCGTTTCCAGTGATAAGTGAGCCTGACAATCGCTCCGGGGGACGTAACAGCGGGAGTGAGCCGAGAAGCGAACGAGGAAGAGATCCGAACGAGTGCCCCCCTTCGTCTCTCCTCTCCCCCTCGCCACTCTTGCATCCAACAACTAATGACTTCAATCCCTGTCAGGACCGGCGTTTATCTCTGCCAGGCAAGCTAAACGTTTGACCGAATACGAGAGCTCGATCGGGGCGCCGGGGGGCCGGAGGCCGGGGGAGGGGGGGGGGGGGTGGTGGACGAGATTCTGCAGTACCCTACCACAGGATCCACCGGCCGGTGAGCCTCGAAAAAGTACTGGAAAAAAAGAGGTCGCGCGTCACGGGTTTCAGAGGAATAAAGGAATAAAAAGAAGAAAAAAACTTGAAAAGCATAAAAGCTAAAAACGCTCCACGTAGATTTGAAATTGAGCGGTGCGTCCCGCGGTGCCCTCGCGATGGCCGGCAAGGGATCGCGACGTCGACAAACGGAGATAATAATCCGGCTGAACTCCGACGCAAGATACTCGAATGAGAACCGCGTGAGCGGAAATCGAGGATGAGTGATACGATTTTCCACGGATGGACGCTTAAATGATTACTAATTATTACGCCAGGGGGCAAAGGGGGAGAGAGCGGGGTCTGGAGGGCACGATATCAGCCTTCGTAGTAAACCGACTGGATAACGTATGCTCCCGCTCGTTCGCTCGCGCGACCATTTACATATTCATGGTCTTTGAACAGAGTCGGGCGCGCGAGGTTGCGAGTTTCGCCGTGGGATAGTTGACAGTGGTACGCACGGCGAGGCTTTCTCTCTCTCCCTCTCCCTATCTTTCTCCCTCTGTGCCGGCACGAGTCGTAGTTGATGGCAACAGCGGGTGTGGCTGCAGTATACGCCGATAATACTCGAATCCCCGAAAGCGGGCCGAAAATGGACCACCGAGCTTAAACTCGCTACTTCACTGCCGCTCCAGTCGATACTAATTGTAATTTGAAAGTAGTCAGCTTTTTCCATTTTCTTTTTTTTGCAATAAACTTGATTCACAAAACATAAAGTCAACAGTTTTATCCGACTTGTTCCGGCTATTGGCTAGTATTTTTTTTAAATGTTCAAAAATTAAAAATTTCGAGCTATAGAAATATAAATCGATTGGTGCAACGGGAATGAGCTTGGGAGGTTTAATCGATAACTTAATCGACTCTTTGCCCTCTTCCCCTTACCAGCTCACCTTTCTTTCTTTCCGAAGACTCTTTCTTTCCTCATCCCTGTAATGCGAGAGCTTGTGCAAAAGCTGGTATTACCAGTACCGCGCGTGGGCCCATTAAACGGCTGCCGTGAAGCGAGAGACGGAGTCAGACAGAGAGAGAGAGAGAGAGAGACAGAGAGAGAGCAGAGAGAGACAGAGAGAGAGATAGGTAGAGAGAGAGAGAGAGAGAGAGAGAGTATCCCCGAGAACTCCCCGGGCTAAAAGTCATTTCCTCCACTCGTTTCTCGCGACCTCGTAACTGTTTACACGGAACCTGAACCACCGACAGCAACCCCGAGGCCTTCGTTGGGTATCTCTCTGTGCTTCTCCCTCTTTCGAGCTTTGCCGAGGCTGTGCATCGCCACGGTGCGGCATAACAGCGCGGGCTCTCTTCGGCTCTCACAGCGGCAGCTGGTCCACCTCCGCAACTACTGCTGCTGGCGAAGTCGAGATAGCCTGGACCCGATATACCAGCGTCCAAATTTCCGTTCCGATGGGGACGAGAGAGTTTCGCGTTTCCAGCAACCTCCTCTCGTCATCCCGTACGTTCAATCTTTTTTTTTTTACTTTTTTTTAAACTTCTATTTGCTTTACGTTTCGATCCGACATGCCAATGTTGATAGATACTAAATGTCCAAGTCGAGAGTTTTCAGCTCAACGCACCAAGATTTATGCCCTCGATAGATTATACCGTGTGGACGTGCATATGTATCGAGTGTGCACACAACATATGTATATCGCTGTCCCGGTAACACGGAGATTAAAGATTCTTTCGAAAAAAAAATATACATATATATTGATATATATAGTAGGACCGCGCTTATCCGACCTTCGATTATCCGAGACTCCGCGTTAACCGAGGTGCAGGTTCGAAAACTCGGATAAAACGGATAAAGCAGCATGCCCGCAAGCGGAGTAATGTCTACATTGGGGCTAATGTCTACTATAAGGGCTACATTGTTGCATACGCGCTTAAACTTGCACAAGTTGGCTGCGTCTTCGTATTGCGAGCTGTAAATACATCAGTTCCGATTCTAGAGTCAATGGGAGAACATCGTGATGTCTCAAAAAAAGGAAAAAGTCGTAAATTAACTAACAAACTTAGGGTAAAAGTGGGGAATATGGCCCGGTCCATATATCATTGATTTACGTGTTAATCGAGGTGGGCCATATTCACCACTTTTACCCTAATGTTTGTACGAAATGGTGTATTATTTTTTAAATATATAATAGTACTAGAACAAGTTCGTGTTCCGTATTATCCGAGCTTTCGCTTATCCGACACTCTCCCCACATTGCCTCGGATAAACGGGGTTCTACTGTATATACATATATATATGTATCCCTCGATACATTTGACTCTCACTCCTTCGCACGGTCCCACATTCGGCCATTGCGAATGAGCCCTTCGATATTTTCTCCGATTCTCCTTGTTCGTTGGGGCGTTTTTGTTTTTTTACTGACGGTAATTTACCGCGCTTTTCACCGATCATAAATCTCGACGAGTGCGTCTCTCCACGGTCGGCGATGTGGCGCTACTACATCGACGTCTCTCGGGGATCGGTGGTCGATGCTTGGAGGCACGTTGTAGACCTCTGACAGGATAAAAATCTTCGTGCTCTCTTTAATCACCGAAATAAATTGACGGTGGGCGAGTGTAATTGCGCGGGGAGGGAATCATAACGAGCGTGGAGAATACGTGGGCATGGGTTAAGCTGGGTCGACGGGGGGGGGGGGCTTAATTCGAAGCTATTGTATCCAGAGTCCAGTTAGCGGGTGTAGATCGATTTCCGTACTCGTTACCGTTATGAACCTCTCAACGTGCTGTGTATTCATTCTCGCTCCGAGTATGCATACATCACTGCGGTGTATAGGAGATTCGCGGCAGCTGTTTCCTCCAGGCACGCTTTAAATCGTTTAATCGCGCGAATATATATCCCACCATTTTGTTACGTTTCGTCGATTACGTCATATACTGCAGGGTAGTCATGATTACACCGGTCGAATATGGGGCGGGGGGGGGGGAGGGGGGTGAATACCGGTCAGGCTGATCATGAAGAATTCAGCGTTGTCGAGAATAGTCTCGACTTTTCTTGTCACGTCAAAAAAGAAAAAAAGTGTGCGTTTAGTTGAAAAAAATTAATTTATATCACTCGGTGGGATAAGGCGGTTTTACGCACGCTTCGCGTAAAACCACCGCCAACTCACACTCCTCAGAAATAGTATATTATAGAAATAGTACATTATACCACAAGGGAGGAAAGTGCATATTTTCACCGAATATGAAGTTTGATGCCCGAGCGACGTGAAGACAGAAATTCACTTCCACTTCGTCCCGAGTGACATACGCTACTTTTGTCCCGACTATACTAAAAAGTGGCGATATTTCTGTGTCTGCAATGGGGATGGAAAGTGGCAGATTCTTGACGAGCGGGAGAAAAAATAATTGTGTCAAATAATTGACAAACTCGTTTCTTCGGGTTTAAATATTACCTGTCCTTTTATTTCTCGTGCAATTAACAATTTTAGTTTGTACTTTTGTTTGTAAAACTAGAAAATTAACAAATAAAAAATTGTGGAAGTTTGTGAACAATAAGTTATTGTAAAAAGTATGAACTTTTTTTACTGTATAGTGCGAAAAAACTTTCTTTCCTGACGACGCTAAAAAGGCCCTATTTCACGCCTGCAACCGGAATGGAAGGTGGTCGATTCTGGACGAGCGGGAGGAAAAGTTTCTATTTTCCTCCCGCTAAATTGTTATTATTATTATTATTGGTTTTCCAGAGAGTAAGTTACAAACTTAAAGTATCTGCTTCGTAGCTATATCTTCGTACGAAACTAAACACCATTAAAACTAAATTACTTTTAGGAAACTTCGTATTTCGATTTTACGAAATTATTTTGTACTGTGTAGTATCGTAATGTACTAAAATGGACGGCTGGTATTACCCGAGTGCGGTAACACCGGTCATGTTTACTTTGTTTTTCAACTGTTAATAATAATAAGTCGCCAATAATTTTACAGCGTGCACTCCAGCGTTTGCCGGTCGACTTCGCGAAGTTTATATCGGAAACTTCGCTTTGCAGCTCGTACATAAAGGTTTTCCCTTAGGTGGCCGGTAGCTTTCCTCGGACACGCAGCGTCGACCGGGAGTGAGTATCGTTCGTGCCCAGCGCGAGAGCCCCTAGATATGCCTGGTCAGCGTTCCCTGATATAAAAAAAAAAAAAAAAATGAAAATGTTGAGTCGCGACATAAAATGAGAGATAGGATTTTTCGCGGGTACTCGGAACTCGATACAATGTCGCCACGACTTTTACCCGAGCGTGTTTTCATCTCACGGACACCCGTGTGTATTATCAAGCGAATTATGAAATATATAGCCCGGAGATTTGATCCTCCTGGGCAAATAAGTTTCGGCTCGGAATATAACATCCAGGCAACACGTGTCCCGCAAAAAGCAGAGTTTCAGCCACTCATGCATACACACGTACATAACACGCGCAGCGAAGGCCGACTGCGGGACATAGCGAAGAAAGCAAAAAAAAAAAAAAAAAAAAGCAGCGAAAGAAAGGAAGAAAAAAAACGAAGTGCGAGCCAGCGGAGGGTTGTACCGGGGTGAGGACGCGCAATAAGTTCATGGAAATATAGCGGCCCGCGGGGAGTCAAGACGGTATTAAAACTTTTTTATCCTTTAACGTATGGACTCCATAATTTTATTTCTTTACTCTCGTTTCTCTTCAGCTCTGTCTTCCTCATCCGTGTACTTTGTATTTCTTTCTCTGTATCTAAACTATGAAATACTACGACCACTATTGCTACCTCCGTGCACAGGTAAACCCTCCCTTGACCCGTTCTCAGTGAACGAGCACACAAGCTTATACGCCCGGGGCAAATTTGAAACCCCGGTTACACGCAACGCGACCGTTCGCTTGTGTTTTTTTCCTCTCTCACCCCGGTGCATACTCTCCCGGTTCGTTGCCGCTTGCATTCCCGAAAGCATTTTCACTGTTTCAGGGTGAATGTTCCGCCGTCGGTACTACCACCGACTGCAGTAACCACCGACCGTCAGTCCATCTCTCTCAGCACGCGTCCTTTATGCGTCCCGACACGTGAGTAACGTGAGAGCGTTAAATTAAACTGCCGTTTCGCGACGTTATGTGGAACGGCGTTTCCAGCGTGCGAAATATTTGATTCGCGCTGGGGTTACACAGGTAGAATAAAGTTACGCGATCGTTCAGCGGAGAGGCCGATAAGTCGAAAGAGGCCCGAGGCCGACGACCCATCGGCGAATCGAAGAAGGGCGGTGAAGGGTGCAGGGGTGAAAGATAGGATGACACAGTGTAGCCAAAAGAGAGGGAGGAACAATGAGGGAATGACTCGCTTGCAAACGAGAGGCCAGCGAACCGTCCAGTCAGCCCTCGCGGCTGCTAATTCCATTCGCGTTCTTCCAACCCCGTTCCGCATCCGGCCGCGGAATTCCATAGCCCCGACTGGTAATCCAGATCGTTGTCCGGACTAAACCCCCCCCTTCCCCCCCCCCTCTTGGCTCTCTGCTCCTATGGCTTTGTTACCGTGCCTTTTTATTCCCCGTCCCTCATACCCCCTGATGTTCGGCTCTGACTCGGTCATTCTCCATTCTACATTCTCTCAGGCACCCCCGTCAACGCGAATTAATGAAACTTTTGACGATGAAAATTTGGCAAGTGCACGAGCTCGCCCGCCCACACGGAATTCAGCTTCCCATTCTTACGGGCAGAGATCACAAACTGCGAATGCCAGGATTATAATCCACTTCTGCTAACTGGCCGCAATTGCGGATGTGGAATCGTAACGAGCGAGAAATTGTTGATTAAAGCTCGATGGATTTCAAACTTTAACTGGAAAAGCTGTGGTGGGTTAAAACTGGGAGGGAGCATTGTGCGCCACGTGTTGAAGCAGTTGCCGGGCCGCCACGGTCCACGAAGCTTTCCCGGCGCGGCATACATTATGGACTGACGTTTATACTAGGTAGTCGGGCGTGAGTAATGTGTAACGTTAGATTAAACGCGTTCCGGTTGTACAACGTTATGCAATAACTCGTGGACAGAGTTCGATAGGTCGTAGACACCGTCGTGGGGCAGCCCGGATCGTATAGCGTGCCGCGGCCCGATGAGGTGCGCGTCGAACCGCGAGAGAGGAAGAGAGTGATCTAGTGAGTGACCCCGAACCGCCCCCCGATCGGAGAGGTAGCCGGTATAGAGTAGTAACGCATCGTCGGCGTAATTCCATTCGAGTGGACGGTATATGGATACCGAACCACTCGGCTCGTACAACCCTCTTGCCAGATTTAGCACACCCTGTATCCACCTCTGCGCGAAGCTTTATCCTACCCTTTAGCCGTGTACACTGATACCTTCGAGGAGCGATAATCGCAAGGTATTTTTTTTCTGCAGGAATCATGTTCCCGCATTTTATTTTTCACCATCATTTTCTCATCGCTGCCAATGATCATCCTGCATCAATTGATATTCGAAAACTGCACAGGAGGAAAAAAAAATTTTTGGGACAGCAAGATTTTTGTTACCATAACTCATTTACCTGCTTAACATAGGGACAACAAAATATTTTGCTGTGGCGGCAAATATTTTGCTGTGGCAGCTAAATATTGTTGCTGCCACAACAATAAATTATCAACGATGTATATTTTGTTAGAGAATCAGAACTTTTTACCGGTGCACGGTCAGTGGATTCATGTAACCTTCTCTTCGTTTATACACGCGTTCCGATATTCGTTCAAATCAATGTTTGCACGAGAACAATAGTTTCCCGTAGAATAATTTGTTAATAAAAGCGATAAAATTTCCATGAATGGGAGCTATAGAGCCCTCGAAGCGATTGCGATTTTGAGGCCTCCACTTTCGGCCTGTACACAGGCCCTTCGTCGGATCGACCGGTGTTATTCTCGATGCCTGCCACAACGTTTCCCGAAAGGCACACCCTGTATAGATTTTCACCAAAGCCTCTCTATCTCTCGACACGCAGTGATAACTCTCATTTTTTTTCCCCCCCCGATTCCATTTCTCTATTAGTTTTCTCCATACAAACCCACCACTCTATCACTCGTACTTTACTTTTGCTCTCGCTTCCTCTGTATTTATGTTACTTTCGCGTGCACACCGGGCATACTGGTGTAACTTTCGCATGCGCGTAATTGCATTTGCGTTCGGTGCGTCACGCGAGCCATATATGCTCTCTCGGCTCGGCTGTATTCTCTGTCTTTTGCATTCCCTCCCGCTTCTCGCTCGTGGCCACGAGCCCATTCGCAGGCATAAATACAGCATACAACGGTATACACACGAACCGGCGAGCAACACCACTCTGGACAGCGTGCAAACAATCCCCTATTTTCAACAAAATAATTATCACCTTTCACCTCTTCGGATCCTGTGACCAATCTCGAAAACAACGCTCCCCGGAACATTTTACAAACAGCAGACGCAGTGTTACCGATGTAACTTCAACGGTGCCAAATAGTGCATGAATAATGTGGCGACGGGAAGAAGTATCCCGTATAAATCAATAGACACGTGGATTTCGAGCGTATCGTACGTAGCATGAAGTGTCACCCATTTTTGTCACCGATAAGCTTTATAGTTCCCCCGAAGCTCCTCCACCCTTGCCCCCTTAACCCGCGTCTGGCGAACCTCGTTGATTAAAGTAACAACTTAATAACACGCTTACCGCCGTAGGGCGTATATCGAGCGGCCTGCTGGGTATGATCATTCGGAGATGATAATGATAACCGTGATACACAACCGCAAGATACTATACTGTAACGGAGGAATGAGAGCTTTGCGGACAAACGGGCTCTCTCACACGCACGAAATTATACATAATGAATAAAGGAATTAAGGGGTGTACGGGTGGCGAGTGTAGATAAGCGGGAATGCTTTTCCTCCTTCGTCCCGGGTTTCCACCCGTTGTGTATTGGTCAACCGAGCGAAGAAAATCATATTAGACGCTTAATTTACTCCGGCAATAATGGCTCCCGTGAAATTATAAGCCCCAGGTGTTGCACGGCGAATCTTCGAGGCTCGTAAACCGCCCCGGCAAGGCCGTCGTGCGAGCCCGAGACACCGAGATAGTGTGTATACGGCCCGGGTGCAAGGGAAGACGAGTTTGTCGGAAGGTACAGCGACAAAACACACCCACGCAAACACATCCCGAGCCGAGGATAGATAGAGCGAGGGGGACGGGGTGAGAAGGGCTCGCGGGAGAAAGAGCGAAACGCAAGGAAGCCCAGTGGGCTTCCCCGGCTTGTTGCGCGTTACAATATCAGCGAGAATCGCGCGAGGCGGCGTGGCGAGGGCCCGTCGAGGAAGCGAGAGGCGAGCTTCTGGGGTAGTTGCACCGACGGTGCTACGGGACGCCTCATGGAAACGTGCGGGTAAAACGATACGCTATGTAGCCATTTCCCCGTACGCCACCCTCAATTCCCAAGACTAGTTTCCATCCGACTCTACGCCCGCCCTCCAGTAATTTGTACCTGACCACCGGTCCCATTTCCCACTCCCTCTCCCCCACCGGCTCTCCTCTCCCGGAATATGTGTGCTATTGCCACGCACGAGCCCCGACGGTCCCGGTGCAGCTCCAACACCGATACCATAACCGCGGTATACAATGGCAGCCAGCAATCGGCACTCGGACTACCGCCATCTCTCCTATACCCCTTTCGCTCGGTCTCTTATAATTTTTTATAACCACCGAGCGCACACGGGGCGAGGGAGAGAGCCGCCGGTGGCCGGAGTCGTTCGAGATGAATAAAGAGAGGGCCGCGCTGCGGCCGACGCACGTTCGCCGGAGGGAGAGAGCTTTCGCAGTGCATAAAGTGCGTCGGGGATATAATACACACGGAGAGCCGGTATGAGGCCACGAGCAATTTCCAGCTGGCTGGCGTGTAGCAAATTGTTGACCACCTTCCGCGTTATCGAAAATGTATACGAACCTGTTATTTCAGTGGGAACAAAATGATAAGAGTATTTTTTCAGATAACGTTGGTGCGATGCTTTGTACTCCCGATGAAAAGACTTTAAAAAAATAAACCGGGGTTTACTGATAAAAATCAAATGGGTATAAACTTACGGTTATTATGTGATTTCGTATGAAAAAAAGTAGGGACTACGAGCGCGAGTCCTCACTGAAATTGTATGCGAGAACATGTTGAGCAGTTTTAGGCGATTAGACGGAAGTCCCGTGATGAAAGTCTTCGAGGTCCTGATTATTCCAAGCACCGAGCTGATATCTTGCCCGGGGAGAGTTTGACTAACGATTTTTCATGACTTTTTTCACTCAGCGAACCCGGCAAGGATATTTTCATATAAAACTAAAATCGTTCGCAGTATCTTTCGCAGTGGTCTTAAGATTGCAGGAATGACAGGGATGGAACGGAGACGTAGACGGTATTGGGATTACGCTGAAGGCACCGTTTCGCAAAGTCTTTTCCTCCCTCGTTCGTGCCCGAGAAAAATACATCCTTGGCCGACCTGAGAGTGAAGGTACCGTGCTCACGGTACATTCTCAGCGTATGTGTAGCATACCATTATACGTACCGACAGAGACTGAGAACTGAGACCCGCATACGTTCTTTGACGTCTCCCGCGTATTCTTCTTCCAAAGCACAAGTTGGTATCTACGTACGTACAACGTTATACACTCCGTCTCAAGTATACGCTTGTCTAGAAGGAGAGACGGTTCGATGCTCCCGTTGTCCCGTCGGACCATTCTCTCTTTTTATCCGGGCTCTTTCCCTCCTCCATTTCCCAGTGTGTCCAACGTTATCGATACGAAATACTTTGTACATCTCTCGGAAGATATCGACGATTCGGTAGGGCCCTCTACGAAATCGTCTCGTTTCACGAATTTCTACTTCAACGTTTACTACGGTGTATATAACTCCCCACTCCTTTATTTATCGTCTCTGCTTCCTGTTTCTCATTTCCTTCGGTTCTCTGCTATCATCGGATTCTTCGCCGTAGCCTTCCCGGCTCCTTCTATCTTCTATATATTCCTTTTAGTATTTCGCTTTTTGACCTTTATCCCTCGTTACTAGGGCCCTTCCGGCATCTGGCACTCGACATGCTTTTGATTCCCGGGGGCAAGGCGAAGACGATAACCGTGCTGTATCCAACGTTCGGTGCAATGTAGGTACTATATTTAGGGAAGTTCCGGTCGATAGCTATAGTTTTTTAAACATAGTTTTTTAAACATAGTTTTTTAAACATGAGTATAGTTTTTTAAACATGGCCATAGTTTTTTAAACATGGAAATTGATCCGAAACCGCTGTAAGGGAGCCCTAAAAATCAATGTTGAGTATTTATCGCAGAAGATTTTGACCTTATTTAGTCTTCACTTTATTTTCCTCTCTATTTCGCACGACTGAAATCAATGGCCAAGTTCCTCGACAAGCTTGACCACGGGATTCCACCGATTGTAATGCTCCTAAGTGTCTCATTCGTCGTTTCGCTGTAGTTTTGCTTCGGGCTACCGTCTTCTTCTTAGACCGCACTCGGTGCAATGTAGGTACCATATTTAGGGAAGTTCCGGTCGACGTGGCCATAATTTTTTAAACATGAAAATTGATCCGAAACCGCTGTAAGGGAGCCCTACAAATCAATGTTGAGTATTTATCGCAGAAGGTTTTGACCTTATTTGGTCTTTACTTTATTTTCCTCCCTATTTCGCACGACCGAAATCAATGGCCAAGTTCCTCGACAAGCTTAACCACGGGATTCCACCGATTGTAATGCTCCTGAGTGTCTCATTCGTCGTTTCGCTGTCGTTTTGTTTCGGGCTACCGTCTTCTTCTTATACCGCACTCGCACACCCAAGGAAACGGTGTATTCCATCGGTGTGCCAGTAAGAAGTTCTTCCTAACACACGAGACTGATCCGCGTCGAGGGATCTTGCACCGGTGGCAGACCCGCCACGAGGCTACACGAATTAGATTCGATTTAGATTTGCACAAGTTCAATTCACCAAGATCCGAGATTCCTCGATCCGTGGGTCTTTGATTTATTACTTTGCCTACAAGATTCGGACGATTCGCCATCGGATTTACATCCGTTACGCTCGCTAGGGTCTTTCCTTGTGCCGCTTCTCGAATTCTGATACGTCACTTGGTGCGAATATCCTCGCGCTTCCGAAAACCTCCCCTCGTCGACCCTTCCGGGTCACGAAATGGAACGCAACGGATCACCCGGAGGAAGTTCTGCGGTTTCCTTTGGAAGCTATGCGGATCCCAAGGCTGCAGGAACCGCATTAGTACGAATATTCAGAATCCAACGGTAGACATCGAACAATTCCCCACTCCGCTTCCGCAGCTCTCGATACTGCCTTGTCTACGATCCGAATTGTCTTGAACGGATGGTCACGGGCGAACCCAACGTAAATCTGTGCTCGAGAGCTTCCGTACGTACACTGAAAAGCGTACTAACTCGATCAGTTTCACCCTGCGAACGCGATACGGCTAAACGCCAGTGCGCCATTCACATTGTCCAACGTTCGGATTCCAGAGATTCCCTCGGAATCCGCGGGTTGTATATTCGCGACGAAAACCGAGTGTCTACCTATAGCGTAACCCCTGACGACTAAGCGGTAATCTCACCGTCGATGGTTCAGCGAGGGCTGTGAAGTATAGCGCCGTTATTCCACCTTGTTATGCTCCAAGCAGGAATATAGATAGCGAGATTTTTGACGATACCAGTGAAAATTCCGATACCTCGCTTTTAGGAAAAAAAAAATGAAGGCATCCGAAAAAGATTTATGTTCGTACACATGTGTCCCCCTGTACTTCAGCGCGGAAGCCGAACCTGACGGAATCTTTTGTCTAAAGTCACGTGGTACATTATTAATCGCCAAAAAAATACTTTTTCGACAGGCGTACAGTTCCTCACGGACAGTTTCCAGTTGCAGCTTTATATAGCGACCAATTTTTTATTTTTTTTATTTGTGTGATCGATTATGTTTCATCGCTATCCCGAGTAGAAAAATGTATCAGGCTGGGACCTGGGTCAAACTAGGGCTGTTAGAAAGTAACCTTCGGCCCGGACTTTCCGGATCGATATGGTCCTAATCAGGCGTGTAATGCTTATGCAAATCGGGCCCTGATTCGGCATCAGGATCCGGTCCAAGTCCAGGCCCTGATATCGAAATGCCAGAGCCCGGATCACGGTATTGTTTCTATGTGATGTGATATTGTTATTCTATATGTGACATTGTTCTATATGTGATGAAGACCGAGTGAAGCCGACGATTCAATGTCGACAATGTGATATGTGGTATCACTCGTCCTGTGCAAAAATGCCGAAAAAACAAATACTTTTTACTTGCAGCGCTTGTAATTGAGCCGTTTTGTTGAAAAATATGTTTATATTTGTTGTTTAATACTTTATATTTATTAATTTTACCTCTTTGTTACGTTATCATCCCGTACGAAGTGTATAAGGCGAGAAAGTATTGTAACAAAAAAAGTGACTGTAAGATTATGGTATACAGACATGTTTTGCATTTTGGTCTGTCCTATCCGAATAGGATAGGACAGACGAAGAGACTTCAGATCGCAGGGAAATTTGCATGTCTGTGATTGTGATTCCATTTGAGCAGAACCCAACATTCGTACCAGTTCTCGCGATGGAAAATATCTGGTATCCAGAGCGTGAAATAGATGGTTCGATGCTGAGACTCGCCTGTTGACCATCGATTAATTCGATGCTGATGGAAGCGCGTTTTGGGTTACGTTGATTTCGCGACGTTTTCAAAGTTTCAAACAATAACAATGATTGAAGGCAGGATAATAATAATAATCTTACCCACTGATAACTATAAATACTCATTAAAGGTAAATAATTACCCAAACAGGGAATGGTAGTGCGGGCTCCCATGCGGGAACATCCATGGCTTGTGTATAAAATATTATTTGGAATTTAATTTCAAATTGATTCATGCATTATTTCTGGTAGTTTACCTTAGTTCCATATTGGGATCAAATTTGCCTTCGAAATGTAGATAAAATTTAGATCAAAATTGACGAAAATTGAGATTAGCATAATACAGATAAAAACAAGTGGACCAAGTTAGGCATATGAGGGTCCAATTTAGAAATACAAATTTTTGTTTCTCAGAAATCTACCTCATCGTAAGACTTCTGGCATTTTGCACGGGAGGAATCGAATTCTGGCACGCTGCAATAATGTTTGTGTAACCGTTCGAACAATAGAGTGACTGTCGGAAGAAATTTGACTGTCGGATCACTCGTAATCAAATAAATATAAAACCCTTAATTTGTGAGTTCACAATTTTTACCCGTCACAAATAATTCTAATCAAAATAATATATATTTTTTTTTAATAATCTCGTTCTTACAATGTACACTGAGTTAATCGTAATTATCATCAAATCACAGTACAACAAATACATTTTTTTTTAATGCGTACTCAGCTTGATTTCGGGGAGGTGCAGAATAATGATGGCACTTTCTTTTCAACTCCGAGAACTCTTCGTTTGATGGAGTGGTGATGAAATTATTTCCAATTGGATCAGCTGGCCAGGTCGGGCGAAGACATCGGACACGGGAGACCCGCTATGTCTTTTCCATCTTGTCTTCTACACGGAGTTCGCAGATTACAAATTCACGACTGTCGTCTTCGACGTCCCCGGAGAGAAAGAGAAAATGGCATGACTAATCGCTGCCGAGAGGCTTCCCGAAAATTTTCGAGCATGCGTATTTATTGTTTTGATGATACGCACGCGCGTAGATCCGCGAGATCGATATCGGGCGCTCATGGTCGATATTCATGATTTTCAGGGCATATTTTAGATTAATATCTCACATCTTTAAAATTTTTTGCTTTCTATTAGCTTATAAATGCTGGCATTCTAGCCAAACTTAGAATCAGAATAGTTTTTTTTGTTTACAGATTTTCATCAGTCGTGTCATATTTCTGCTTATATTTCGTTATAGATAATAGATATATACACAACCGCTTCCTGGGTACGTGTCCATTCGTTTTTCACTCTCGTTATTAGATTTGTAGGTTATCTTTCTTATAGATCGTCTGTAAGAAATTATTTTGTTAATATATTTTGTAGACTATTTTCCACCAGAGATGCCAGTTAAAATGTGCAATTGTACATTTTGTTTCGTGACAATGAGAAAGATTGACGAGTTGAAGACACTACAGATTTGTGAATACATTGCACATCAGAAAGTGCTTCATAAACAATGGCATAGCGACATTTATAAAAATAGAAGCCTTACATACGAATAAGCGCCTGTTTGACTTCGCCGATGTTGCCTGATCTGGTAGCCTGATTGCATTTCTACTCGGGATACGACTCTGGCCCGTTCAAAGTAGCAGATTAAAAATAGTTTTAAAAATGTTGTATGACAATTATAAATATCTGATTCGTTCCAGATTTTTCCCTGTACTGAAACAACACAAGTTTTACCGATCCGGGAATCGAATGAATTTCATACCTCGGCCACATCCAGCGATATCCCAAACAACAGATCCGGTGTGCTTTGCTGCGGCCGGCAACGTCCCAGTTCAGATGAAATTCCGGCGAACCTGATGTCGCTTGACTTATCAGTACCTGAACTGGTGCACATCAGGTGATAATCCAGCAAGCCTGAATACGCCGCCTGACATCCCTAATGAGTCCCTGACAAAACATACGGCAGCCGGAAGATGCTTCTACTCGGGATTCGACCGGACGCTGACGTCGTTCTCGGCTCGTCGTCGACTCCGCAGATCGCCAAACAGTTTCCAGTCGGCGATGACGATCTACTCGGGTGGTCGTTGACAAAAGCACGTTCCACATTCGAGAGTGCGACCCGGTATGTAGCATGCAGCTTTGCGGCGCGTCCCTCCCTCGCTCCTCTCGCTCCTTTTCCACCCCATCTCTCACGAGCGACTACCGCTACATACTTCTCCAAGCAGGGGCAGGGTGCTCCGGCGGCAGCAGCGTCGAATTAGATTCAGTACCGTACCAGCCCTCACAAAATTCCATTTCAAGAGGTGAAAGCGGGATGGCGAGAGATGGAGCTGAGACGCGCGAGTAACCTCGACCGGCTGAAAGCTCTGCGCTGGTACTTGTCGCGGCGACGATAGCGGTAGTGCTGGCGTTGCTGCGTTCATTTGCCTTGCGTGCATTCGAGCGCACAGGGATCACCCACCTGCTGCTACTACGGCTATGGTCACTACATACTTGTACTTCTGCTCCTTCCGATCCCGCTCTAACTATATTATAATCATATATACGGCTATACCGCAGGAGCATTGGTGGCGATGCCTGGCGGGGCTCCACTCTCATTAACGAGACGCTTCGGAACTTGCTGTTTATAAAACTTTATCGGCAATGCGATGAATATGATTATGAAAAAAAAAGACGAAAAAGAAAACATGAAAGGGCCAATGGGGAAAAAATTGATCGTGAAAATATATATATATAGTATATACGTATAGTCAATCACTCCGAATGGACGTATGTGGAGAACATCTACTAACTGCTCACGTCTGTACGCTACCGCTTAGATTATTGTGCGATGGAATAGAGGTTCTGGGAATGGAGTGCGAGATTGAGATCGAGGGGGGCTTGCAGGGGAGGCACGCTGTCTGGCAATTGGAAACTTGCCTCGTTTCGCGCGCTCGTGTCGGAGTGCGGAAAACAAAGTAGGATCGCGAAATAGATGAGAATCCGGTTGCGGTAGTAGACGGGATGAGGGGGAGAGTCGCTATCCTCCACTGGGACACAATATACCCATGCCGGATTGACAATCGTGGCATATCAATGAATATCATTAAATTCGCTGCGCCGTTTCTCCGATAAAGCGTCTATTGATAAGGGACAGTCGTTGGGGTATGAAAATACGGAGAACAACACAGTGTGATTATAAAACTTTCGTCAATGAGATTTAAGCCGCTGACTAACAATTTGTGGAATACTCCGGGATATTTCCGCCTCGGCGTTTGTTTTGTACTCTTTTAATTTGAGGTGATGAATGCCATCACAAGTTCCAAGACCCATTTTTTTCACAACGCAATGATGTTATACATTCAGAGAGGCCAAAGAATCGTAGGTAAACATTCCGTCTGTCGAAGCTGCGCCATTTATTGACAGTAGGTTATTAACAAACCCCCCCACACCGTCATTACTTATAGCGGCAGATCGAGAAAGCTCGACTATACGGACGAACGAACAGAAGCGCCATGGGACTGCAAAACTTTGCAATGATAATTATAACGTATTCATTATAAATACATTGGTTTTATTCTCTCCGCTCGCGCGTAGTCACGCTTCTGCTCCCTTCGGTATATTACAAAAGATCTCCCTCTCTCTCTATCTGCGTCTCTTAGTCTGTCCCAACCTCGCCCCCTCACTCTCTCGCCCGCCTTATTTTCCAAGAGACGAGAGAGGAAAATTTGTGGCAAAACAGCAAAGACCCTTTCAAAGTATTGCGCCGAGAATACAACTGTTGTGAGTCTCTAGGTGTGTGCAAACACACGCGTGCCCACAGACACATATGCCATTGTATACACGAGCACAGTTAGAAAAACGTGTACGTGTGCGAGTAAGGGTGGCTATGGGTTATACCCCAGGGGACGGCACTCCATTATATTCCTTCAACTGTACACAGCAATTATTCTCATGAATGTCAACCCTCCGTCAGTGGGAGGAGTAACGTCTCCGGCGGCATTGCCGGTTCTGCTGGTCTGGCGTTACCGCTCGAAGGCAACCGGGCTAGTGTGCTGAGCCCCACTGAATCCCTTGCCCGCCACTCTTTATCTCCCTTACCTCTCTACACGAATCGTCTCTTACTCGCCACCACCTGCGTCATGGCTCCTCCTTACCCCCTCGTCGCCGAACTCTTGCTCCGAGCGTTTCTTTGTCCCTCTTCTCTTTCTTACTTTCCATCCCTTGGCCACCTCCCCGTGGCCGCCAGTATTTCTCTCCCTTTTGAGACTCTCATCCTCCCTCCCACGACTTGCCCTCTGCTTACTGGTTCTTCTTGGCCCCTTGTGTCACCTTCCCTACTTCCCGGATGCTCCCGGTCCTCGCCTTCGGCTTCTTCTTCTTCTTCCTCTTCGTCATCTTCTTCTTCTTCTTTCTGCTTTCTGCTTGCTGCTTACTGCTTTCTGCTTTCTGCTTTCTGCTTTCTGCTTTCTGCTTGCTGCTTTCTGCTTTCTGTTTTCTGCTTTCTGCTTTCTGCTTTCTGCTTTCTGCTTTCTATCGCCACGACGGCTGCCATCGTCTTCCTTCTTGTGTTCCGTTCGAAGGTTTCATTCGGCTCATCCCTCTCCCTCTCCTTCTCTGCCGAGTCGTCCTTCGCGTACTTCTGCCTGCCCTCCGTCGCGTTTGCTCTCGAGCCGTCGTGACCCTCCCATACCACCGACGCCACTGAGCCGAGCGACGCCAGGAGTCGCTGCAGCCTGCCACAGCCAGCAGGGAACCCCACCCATCCACCCTTCGCTAGCAAAAATACTCCGACGTGCCGGGACTTACGACCAACCCCCGGACACGTTAAATAAATTTTGCGGACATGATCCTTTTTACAAATCTTGTATTTGCATAATTGATATAATAACTCGATACTGCTGCTGTCGCGAAAATAAAAAATATGTCGCTCTCATTCCTCCTTCGTTTCTTCGTCGCTTTAGCATCGCCTGCCCAACGGAGGAAACAATTCGTCGTGGTGCACATGGCAAAATGACGTATGAATAGAATAGAAGAAAGGGGGTGGGGGTCGGGGGGAAAGAAACCCAGCGGGACGCCAGAACCCGCCTCCATCGACGAAGGTGCGCACGTCCATTTCCTGTCACCAGTCGTTAAATTCGCTGAAATATATCGCCACGATAGATGTGACATTTTTATGATATCCGACAAACTTCGGGTCCGAAATGGTGACGAATATTTTTGGTACTTTTAGGTATATAACGCGTGACACCGAGCGACAAAGTGATTTTGATCGTGGCTGTTCGTGCGACTTTCGCTCGATGCTGTCTAATGACTAGTCGTCGGGAGTCGCCAAGGGACAAGGACAGGGACGTGGCAGGTAATCGATACCAAACGAATACCAGATTCGATAGCCCTTCAATATCTTCGACCATCACCGAAAACCAGCGGTATTAATAACAAAACGTCCGAACAGTTACGAGAAAATAGCCCTTTCATCCTCCGCAGACTAGACAAATCGTTACACGGATACGACGTATTTCTGAGCGATTGCAGCAGGCGATTCAAAGCTTCTCGAATGGACCATGAGCTGCGATGGAGCAATTCCACCCATCACGTGCAGTGCATGATTAAAATAGCTAAAGGTTGCATGACGCTGCAAACGGAAATACCAGTAGTTAAGTCCCAGACTTAATTGATATCAGCATCGGGAAAGCAGTCCAGTTTAGACGCGTTAATCGAACATTTCAGTCGGGCAAATCGTCTCTCCGATAACCAGGGAGACGGGGGGTGGGAGAAAGAGAAGCCAAATCTAACGCGAGATTTGCTGTGCAGGTGGTAATGATGATGGTTTAGCGCTGATACCGGCCATAGTGATAGCGCTGGGCCGACGGTTGTTGCCGAGTGTGTGCACCCGTTAACTAGATGCCATCTAGAGACTATAATCTAGTGTCGTTCTCGCGAGGACAGAAGCTCGCGTCGAAGGATCTCATTTGCAAATCTAGTGTGACAATAGTCGTGCGGTCGCGGAGCTGCTGTTAGCTGTTGGCTGTTAGCATGCTGGTTCACAGCCTGCCAAGTGTACTACCGACTGAAACTACCACTGCTTTCAGGTCGTCTCCTCTCACTCCCTGTCTCTGTGCCTCCTGTAGATAATACCGGCGCACCTTCGGTTCGTAATTAATGCAAACGCCAGATACCACGCCGAGTCGCTAACGAGGGTGGGCTATAAAGTTATTAGATATAATACCGGAAGTAGTCGCGGAATGGCGCATACCACCTTTGACGTCTTTGTCCAGGGTAGCTGTAGTCATACTATTGTTGCTTCGACATCAGAATCCGGTTGCTATGTCATTGCCGCGAAAATTACGCTTCGGAGTATCTTTGTTTTATTTGTTTCATTCTTTTCTTCTCTCCGTAATGCAGCACGACCGTGCGCAAGGGTAGATTTACTTTCGCTCGGTAGGTCGCATACCTACCGCGACGTATGTAACATTTATAGTGGAGAACTCGTGTTGGATACGTATGTGGAAAATATAGTATTTACTCGTACGGAGCTATTGCATGTACATGTACAAAGTGTACATACCGGGTGGGCGAAAATGCGTACGCCTACTTTCCGGGAGATCCTCGGTGCGCGGGCACGTGCCCGATGGAGCACGGCGAAGCCCCCTTCACCCCCTCGGACTCGCAATCCCCGAGCGGATCTGTCATTTGTATGAATAGCGAGTTGGCGGAATATCATGAATGATAGTCGATCGTTCGAGCGTAAAGGCACAGAGCCATGGAGCTGTCGAAATCCACCGGCTTTTCTTCCCTCCTAGTTTTCACCTCGTGCATCTTTCGCCGCCTCACGTTCTCTCCTCGCTCTCACACTTCCGGTGGACCGGACGGTGGATGGGACGTGAGAGAGGACCGATGCCTCGATGCTCCTCCAGCTCAACTACGAACGACCGTGTACCCTCTCCCTTTCTCTCTCTTCGCGAAAACTTATTCATGCCACACGTCGCTTCGTATTCTCTCACTTCCTCGCGCCAACTCCCCTCCCGACGAAACGAGAACCAGATTGATAGGACGCTATCAAAAATCGTTTCGCGTTCCGTGTATCCACTGTACGTGTATTTACATAGACAGTCGCTGCCGCTGCGTTGGGAGAGTATAAAAATATATATTATATAACAACATACCTACTTCACAGCGCTGGCAACAGTCTCAGCTTTATTTCCCTCTTTCCCCTTTATCTTATTTATTTCTATCACGTACACGAACGCACGCAAACTCGCGCTCTCTCTCTCACACACAGACTCTCCTCTCCGTCTTTCCTGCCTCGTTTTCAGTTTAAACCCGCGTTTTCTCTTGGCACGAGACTTTTTTACGATTTCCCCAACGATTACGCCTGCCCCCCCCCCCCCTTCTGCCACTTCTTCTCGTGCTCTCTCGTAGTGGTTTACCCTCTTCTTCAACGCTAACAATTTCTTCATAAGCATACGCCGTTGTTTCTTGTACACATTCCACATGCCTGTGGGCTATCCTTACTCACACGTGTTACCACTCGCTGCACCGAAAGAAATCAGGAGGGCCAACAGATTTTCCTTTCGCGTTACTCTTCCGCATTTCGCCTGTTGGCAAATAGTATCGTATTATGATCGGGAAATGGCGATTTTTAAAATCAGCCGGGAAACTCTGTCTCGCGGATTAATATTTAATATTTCTTTCGGCTCTTAAGTGATGGAATACCGAGGGATAATTTTTCTCTAATTATAAAGTTTCGACAATGGTGGTGTGCTATGGAGCTACTTCAGCGTTGAGTGTGGTCTCTGCACGGACGCGGGAGCGAAATTTCACCTGTCGACACAGTACCGAGTCCACTCCCATGTCCTCCAATCGGACGTCAGCATGGTATAATCCGTATTCCGATAAGTACGTTGCGACAAACCACATTTTGCGCGTATCGTCTTACTCATCCTACATCCCTGTAACCGCTGCACTCGGGGTGGCTCTCTGCTGCTGCACCGCCGCTGGCTGCATAGCTTCCGGAGGACCTGCTAGAGCTGACCGCAGAACGACCACGCCCGTTCTAACGAAAACAAGCTTTACCGTTCGTCGTTCCAGTTTCCTCAAGCTTTAGCCCCTCTAACTCGTATTTGCGCCCTTGCAAACGCTGTTCTGTAACAGTCATCCGCGCTACCAGTTTTACCGGCGAGTTATCGTGAATCGTGTAGCCTGCGGCGTAACCTCGTCTCGCTGCTGGTATCGATGGCTAACTGAATATCCGATGACTTCGGTCCCACAAGGACTTCCGATTTTGCAATGGCCGCCAATGAGAACTGCATGATCTGCGCTGTTACACACTGTGTTCCTGTAGTACATAATCATAATCATGAATGTCAAACAATCCTGAACCCCTGCTGAGGGATTCGGTCCTACCGTGTTGTCAATCGAAGATATTAAACCCGGAATCCCTGGTAACGCTCTGAATATTCTGCCAGAAAAATCTATACGTGTAAGGGTAGAAATATTACGCGGAATTAAATAAATAAAAGTGAAGACAATAAATTGGCGGTATATGTATATGGGTTTATTTTTCCGAAGTTACAAAGTATGTCTCAAGTCCGCAGACGCTCGGATCGAACTACTCACTTTCTCTTATCATTCTAGCGTTAATGCACGCGTTATAACCAGAGCTGGGCAAATACCCAAAGTACTTGAAGTACATATTGAAGTATCAAGTACTTGAAGTGCTGACCGCTGGGTAGTTCTTGAGTACTGATGTATTGAGTACTGGCAGAACTGAATTGCTGAAGTTCTGAGTACTGAGCACTGACTCTGTACTTGATACTTTAATACGTACTTCAAGTACTTAGTGTTTTTGCCCAGCTCTGGTTATAACATATCGTTCTGGCGAACGATAAATAGTCCTCACACGAGTGACTTTCAGCGGTAATGATGTTGCTTTTATTT
Organism: Ichneumon xanthorius; assembly: GCA_917499995.1. Taxonomy (NCBI): domain Eukaryota; kingdom Metazoa; phylum Arthropoda; class Insecta; order Hymenoptera; family Ichneumonidae; genus Ichneumon; species Ichneumon xanthorius. The sequence continues at coordinate 14,036,950 of OU824208.1, read as the reverse complement.
TGGTCAACGTTAAATCTGGCACTTCACGTATCCTGATACCTCCAATTGTGTAACACACACTGTGTTCCTGTAGTACATCATAATCATAATCATGGAGGTCAAACAATCCTGAGCCCCTGCTGAGGGATTCCGTCCTACCGTGTTGTCAATCGAAGATATTAAACCCGGAATCCCTGGTAACGCTCTGAATATTCTGCCAGAAAAATCTATACGTGTAAGGGTAGAAATATTACACGGAATTAAATAAATAAAAGTGAAGACAATAAATTGGCGGTATATGTATATGGGTTTATTTTTCCGAAGTTACAAAGTATGTCTCAAATCCGCAGACGCTCGGATCGAAGTACTTCCTTTCTCTTATCATTCTAGCGTTAACGCACGCGTTATAATATATCGTTCTGGCGAACGATAAATAGTCCTCACACGAGCGACGTTCGGCGGTAATACTGTTGCTTTTATTTTGGTCAACGTTAAATCTGGCACTTCACGTATCGTGATATCCCCAATTGTGTAACACACACTGCGTTCCTGTAGTACATAATCATAATCATGAATGTCAAACAATCCTGAGCCCCTGCTGAGGGATTCCATCCTACCGTGTTGACAATCGAAGATATTAAACCCGAAATCCCTGGTAACGCTCTGAATATTCTACCAGAAAAATCTTTACGTGTAAGGGTAGAAATATTACGCGGAATTAAATAAATAAAAGTGAAGACAATAAATTGGTGAGCGGTATATGTTTATGGGTTTATTTTTCCGCAGTTACAAAGTATGTCTCAAGTCCGCAGACGCTCGGGTCAAAGTACTTCCTTTCTCTTATCATTCTAGCGTTAACGCACGCGTTATAATATATCGTTCTGGCGAACGATAAATAGTCCTCACACGAGCGACTTTCGGCGGTAATACTGTTAGTTTTATTTTCGTTGACGTTAAATCTGGCACTTCACGTATTCTGATACCCCCAATTGTGGATAAAAAAAACCGATGTTACAGTAGTTTTTTTGAGCTCCAGTCTATATCTGAATGAGAGCTGTCTATACATACATTTCCGGCGATGATATTCCCAGAAATAGCCTGAGAAGTGACGGATGGACATAGATCGGCGGAGAGGATATACACGATACAGGCATTTGCGGCTCACGTTCGGATAATTCCGAATGATGTTGGCACGGGGGAATCTCGTCATCGTCGTCCAGTCGTCAACGTTATGGGTATTCGATCGTCGAAAGCTGGAAACGACCGCAACCACATGGAGCTAATTTATCTTTCTCTCGGTGTGCTGTGTCGGACGTCATCGCCACTCGTACCTGCGCCAAAATCAACTACAGCACGATGCAGTAGCGTGGATGTACCGTAGACTGGGCTGTGTGCGCGAACCCATGGCACACTGTGTTTACCGCGGGATGCAGCCTGTACCGACGACGCCACAGCGTAAGTGTATTACTCCCGAAAGTCAATAACCACCTGAAAGTCAATATCGAAGGCCTTCCGGGTGGAGGGTTACTGGGGGGAAGGGAACGCGAGACGTTGGTGGTTCTGGTGCTGCTCTCCGCACCGCAAGCTTTTGCTACAGAGCCATCGATACCGATATCGATATCTAACGTAGATGCGGCGAGCCGTGTATTATAAAGGCAATATATCGGAGAAACATTATACACGATGCCCAATAGGGACTACAGAACCTGTACAAGGTACGCTCTCTCCCTCTCTCTCTGTCTCGCCGCACAAACTTGGATACAGTGAGGGTCTGTATAAATACGTATCGATATATGGACACCGCGTAGAGAAACTCGGATATGATATATTGAGGACATTAGGATCGTACCAACCATTTTCCGCATATTGCGGACAATGGCGCGCAAAACATATCGGCCGGAATATGGAACGACAATGTACCATGACAGTTTCCGTTAGCGATTCTTTAATGTGCCACTGTTCATGTAAAATTGTTCAAATTGCAGCGGTATTGTAGAATCCGCCGCTTCGTCCTCCCGGGTGGAAATTGTATAGCGTTGCGTGGAGCTCCGACAAGCTGACGCGGCCTAGTCAAGGGCTCCTCACCAGGGCAATGAAGTATACTTGAATTAAAAATAAAAGAAAAATAAAACAGTAAAAATATAAAAATAACTGCCGAGTGCTGTTGACGTCGGTGCATTGATGCTGCTCGTGAGTTGTGGCAAATGGAGAGTCGAAACGGTGAGCGAACCACTCGCTGAATCAACATGCGTAAATATTGGGGCATTGGATGTACTCATAATAGTCTCCCTCGCGTTTTGTGAGTCTTGCCTCGATATTTACACTTTGTAGAGAGGGAAATGCACCTGATTAAGTTTGTGACAACATCAAAGCAGTAGATATTGCAGTACCAGCGGTAAATATGAAATGTTTGTATTTCATACACAGAATGACAGAGAGTCAGTGAAGGAGGAAAACAAAAGAAATTGGAATGTATAGAATTGTCCACTATGCAACGTATGCATCGTACGTGCATGTTTATTAATTAATTGCAAATGACGTAATGGAAATTTCGATCGATTTTTCCGAACATGTTTTGCTTAGAATGCGACGACTACAGATTATTCTCTCGCGTGTAAGTCGAGAATTGTAACGATCGTAAAGATCGAAGTACGCGTTGGGTTGACGAGGTGGAATTCAGCCCGATAGTCGTGCGAGAGCTGTGAATCTGCTCGCGTTGCTTGGCAGGTGCCGGATGTCGCTTAATCAGATGGAGGAAGCGCGATTAATTAAAATATGAATAGGAAAAAAAAGGCCAGGAGGTGAGGCAGAGAGGCGAGCCAAGTGGAAGAGTGAGGTAACGGATGTTGCTGTACAAGGAATAAATAAAAGATTCTCATTTAAGCGAGCGGTGCGCGCATTGAGTCAGGTCGGTGTCACGTCGAGGAAGATACGAAGAAAGAGCGTTACACACAAGGGTGACGATACACGGGTGTGCCGCGCTCATTCTCCGTTCACTTCAGGCTCTTCTTCGGGATGAGCGAATTTTTTTTCCCCCCAACAATGGAGCCGAGGTACCGAATAGAATCGCGCGACTAACGACGATCCACGGCAGCGACGACCGATGTTTTACCCTCTCTTCGGCCTCGGCTAAAACAGCGCATCGCCGTATATCGGTGCGAGGACAACGTCAGCGGAGCACACATCGTCGAACTGAGATTTCACCGAGTCTCCTACCCGCACTCGCATGTGCGTCTCATATAAACCCGTGCATTTCTACTTACCAAGTGAGCATTCATAATTTTTTTATACCGCGAGAGTTCTGTTGCTGCGATTTGTGTTGCACGGTGCACCCTTCCTGAATATGCGCCACCCCTCCCTCCCCCTGCCCACCCCACCCCACCCGCGGTACTGGTAAAGGGTACCCACACTCGCGAGCTTGCACGTGCAAGCGCAGAGCCGCAATGAGAACCGGAGAGAGAGACTGAAGGGGGAGAGTTGGGATGCGGGGAGCTTCGTCTCGTGGATGGGGTAGCGCGCTCGGAATTCGTGATAACGGCCGGTTATACCGCGTGCAGTCGCCTCGAATAATCCCAGACCCGCAGACCAAACCTTCCCCTTTTAAACCCACTCTCTTCTCTCGCGGTGCTCTCTTCCTCCTCCCGTAGCCGTGGCTCGACCGCGCGTTCATCCGCTCCCTTGTCCCTCGCCTCTTCGCCTCAAACTCCGCCGCACTCACCCTGTACCCTGCTGTTGCTCCCGAACGAACGTAACAGCTCCCAACAACACGCGGCAACAGCTCGGGAGCGACCTCTCTCCGTGCCTCGTCCTCTGTTGCTCTCTCGATTAATCTCTATTCGCCGTTTGCTCTCTTTCCGTCGCTTCATCCACATACACACATACACGCACGCTATATTCAGTCATCTCTCTCTCTCGCGGATATGAATCGGCTTCTTCCACTCTCGGCGATTTCCCATCTTTATCCCGCTCACCGTCGGGCTTGCATCATTCTGCTCCGCATCACGAGCAGTTCGCATTCTCCCCTTCTGACTCTCATCCCCGTGAGCTCCCGTCTCTTGCGGTCTCACCAGGCCGCGAATACCCGGGCTTAGCCTTGTGGCTCCGAGTTCGAGAGCTCGATCGCTCTCGCTCTCTCTCCTCCATCCCTCATCGATTCAACACAGGCAACAAAGTTGCTTCTGCCGTTGCAGCCTCCACCATCGAACCTATCCGATTCTACCTGATATTCCACGGCCTCGTCACCTTCCTCCGCGATATGGCTTTTACGTAGCGCGGCGCGGGTGCGATAATCCACAGTTTGAATCAACGTATTTGCCAAATTTAATGCCGTTCCCTCGAACCCCGCGGTCCGATCGAAAGCTCCGACGAGTTACCACCGTTGCAATTCCGACACTCGACTCGCGCTCGAGCCCTTCCCGCAGACTCCGTCTCAAATGATTATACGATGATTCCGACGTGGGGAGGGAAGGGGGGGGTGGAAGGCTACCCGGTTGCACGCTCGAATAGACACGCAAACGAGAAAATTACAGGATAGTCCAGCTGGGATTCGGAGGTGCGTAGAAATACGTACGGCTCTCTGCCCGTGGAGCTATTAAACTGCAAGTGCTAGGCGGCAGTTCGGCCAGGTATAGCGATGCCTACGATAGATGTAGGTATAGACAACGTGCCGAGTGCGGTGAGTGCTTATTGATCGAAATAGTAAACGCTCCATACAAGTAGACCGATGGGGGGGGGGGGAGAGGACCCTCATAGCGCTTGTTTCACCACAATATCGAACAGTGTGCTTCACGTTCACACCGGACCTCCCGTCCGTGCGTATCTCCTTCATGGCTGTATCCACTGTAGTACCCCGCTGTGTATATGCACTATTAAGCTATACCCTTTATATGTACATACATATATATATATATATCTTCAGCACGGTGTCCCGTAACGGTATAACTATGCATGCTACTGTATCCATACCAAGCGTTTCCTTCTTCCCTTACCCACACCCTTATTCCCGTCGATTCGCTACTTGCTCGTTCGTTCGCTCGCTCGCTCGCGTTAACAGCGGCATCGGATCTAAATACATTTACATAATTAGCGCATCCGGCTATGCACGTACACGATGCTCGCTCTCCGGGCTCCGCTCCGTCCTGTCCGTCGCCTGTGTATGTATATATTGTAGCAGTTACGCGTCTGCAGCTGCGTCTACGAACACCCGCCGGACGTGTAAAACTCAACACCGCACTTCTTCTCTTTCCGTCTCAGCGGCACGCCGCTCGATCTTTCTCCTTCGGCGGGCTCTCCGCTCCGCAACGCGCCCTCTCGAAGACGTCCGGTACCGCATACGAATATCCGGTCGTCGTCGACCGGCTACGCGATACTGCCGCTCTCGACCTTTGCAAAAACCGCGACGTGACGCGCCATCCAACATTTCGGAAGCTGACTCGAGCTGCAATGCCACTCGCAGTTTACCGAGCCATTTCTACGCGTTATTTTCCACACATTTGACACGGGCGCGTAACTTCTCACGCATACAGAATTGCCAGGGGAAAACATTTTGTCTCGGCGTTTCTATGAGAGCCTCTGTGAGACAGGCAGACAGACTGATAAACAAAATTAAGGATTTTCATTTATTCAGTACGGTGAGACTGAAAAAAAATATCAATGACTCGGGTGAAATTCGCTTGCGGACTGCCAAAGAAAAGAATTGTTCTTTCAATTCCAATTTCAATTCTTACAATTCCATACGGGATTGAAACGATAACATGTCATATTGACAGTCTTGCCGTCGTTGGTTCAATATCATAATAAGCATTGAAATATTCAACAAGCATTGAAAATCGAATTGAAATTTTAAATAATGTTTTTTTGGCAGCCCGCAAGCGAATTTTCTTTTTCCAGTGCAATCGTACACGATTGAATTAACTTTGCTTATTATACGCCAATGAAAGGAAAAGATAATGAGATGTCGACGCGATATGAATGGTCTCGAACACGGTAGTTTTCGATTTTATCCCTCTACAATAAGCTTTAGAATAATGTGTCAGAGAGGAGCACGAGAGGAAAAGACGTTGAATATTTCCGAGAAGATAAAGTCGTGGGTAGTCCGCAGTGGATGGGAGTCGTGTATGATGAGCCCTATCCCTTAAGACCCATGTCCGACAACGAAGCAGCAGCTTCAACTCTCTCGTCGAGAGCGTACGCTGTTCCGTCCTATCGTCTCTCCTCCCGGTACATCGCTTCGGGGTATACCCGATTCTGTACACTACAACGGTATTACCACTGTAGCACTACCATCGCTAACTTCCGTTCTCATCGACGTACCTGCCATCGCCCTGGCTCGGATATACTGGAATATATATTCCTGTTATACTCTACGGTTATCGCCCGATGATGCCTTAGGATGTATGTCAGAGACTCCTATCGCGCTTCTTGTTTTCCGCCATATTTCTGTTCCCCGTTGCTCCCTGGTCGTTGCAACGGTCCGTACACCCTCGAGTCGTTCCATCTCTCCTCCTTGTGTAATTCCAAGATGCCTATCAACATCATTCTTGTACCCGTTTCCGCTCTTGTCATCCTCAGTCGCCGTTCGTACAATTTTCTCCCATCATTTCCTGAGCTTTGTACTTCCCTGAGAATAACATTCTATACGCTCTTGAAAATTTCAGTGATTTTCTTGTATCACCACAGATGCGCAAGGATCTGGTATCGGCATTTTTTTTCGCCCGACTATCTCGCTTTGACAGCCTGGCGCAAACCATTATTTTATCAGCTTTCTCTCACCTTCCCTATTGCCAACTCATTTCCAGCTTTCAGCTGATTTATCTCTCGCGTCCGCCTGCACCATCAGCACTCTCTCGTAGCGCGTATTTTTCCATCAACACACGCAATTTCACTCCGCCCCACCCCCCACGCCCCCCACCCTTTGTCGACTCTTCCCTTTCCGTTTCGAACCCAAATACGCCATTCGCCCGACAATCAATTTTACACGGTATTTGTTTAACGCAATATAGTTACGATAACAACACTCGAGCGTCGAATTGCAGGCTTAACAAATGGTCGAACTCCTCGGGGAAACTCTCTCACGAGTTTCTCGAGCGGTGCTGCATCGCTGTTTCGGTTCTTGAGGCGTTTTACTTTTCGAAAGCGTGGGGTTGAGGGAGGAGAAACGAACGTAAGAAGATTTGAAAAAGAAGGGAAAAAAAAGAGAGAAATTCGAGAGACCGCTGGCTGCGATGTCGCCAACGTCCCTCGCCAGCGTCATTAGTCCCAGTGGCGACTCTGGCTTCCGAGGAAAAATAACGAAATGGTGGAAGAACAGTGTCAGAAAACAAAGTGAGAATAGGAGGAAGAGACAAAAGTGCTTCGCAGAAGTTTGAGGAGGGAATCGTGAAAGAGTATGGAGCTCGAAAGTGCAAACAACGACCCTCGAACCGTTGGCCGGACAGTAGTATTAGAAACGCGACGAAGTAAGAGAGAAGACGAGCGACGGAAAAGGGTACATGAAGTGCTCCTTCACCAGTGAGCTCTCACGGAGTAGCGCCACACAGCCAATTTAATCATGTCTCTGGCGACTCTGGACGACTGTACGATGCTACCCGTTTAATCGACGAATTCTGATGTAAATTGTATCACACTCCGTAAACAACGAGACGAAATGAAAAGTCAGACTTGTCCTCCCATGGAAAGAGGTAGGTGTAAGATATATGCAAAAATATATATCGAATATTCCCCATATATTTTTGACGAAAAATTCGATATGTAGGATATATGTATTGATATATTCAAAATATATTCTGAATACTTGTTACATGTAACAAAATAAATTTCATATATAAATTGAATATTTATTCGATGTAAATTTAATATAGGCGAGATACTTTCTTATATTTACGTAAAAATATAGGAGAGTGGGGCAAAGTGGAACACTCTGAAAGGCAGAGGTAGGGCCAAAGTGAACTTGAGGCATCTTCACCGAATAAATAACACAAAGACATCGTGGACTTCGTATTTCGTTCATAAAACTGTTAAAATTCTGAAATTAGTTATAAATTGTTGGGGATAAAAAATGTCTATGTTTTACTGCAATTGAATAGGTGTACACTTTGACCCATTTTTTATTTTCGCCGGACGTGCTAAATGGAAGTAGAACATGAATTTCGTGCATCAAAAATAGTTGAAATGCGTTCTGTATATCGATGGAATACCCTGAACCGCTTAGCTTGTCCACTTTGCTCCACTTGCCCCTACATACTCACGTATGTATTAAAAATAATCTGAATAGTTTGAAACTTGACATTTTCAAATCAGAAGTGATGTCATTTCTGTTTTGAAAATATCGATTTTTAATCCGTAAGTGAAGTCACTTTCGATGAACAACGGATTTTTTTTTCAAACTAGAAGTGATATTAAATTGAAGATGCTTCTCGAAAAGCGTCAACTTCAGACTTATGCGACAGCCATCAGAAAGTACTCGACCTTATACTTTAGCCAAATGAATGTTTGGAAAAGTAGGCAATCACGATATCCCAATATATAATGATTGCAATATATATTATAATGAATATATAGATGAGGATTGACTGAGGCACACGATATTACATGGATGACCAGAATAGCTCGGTATGACAAATGAAAACTGTATAGATTATCGTTGAACCAAATGATGACCGTTTTGATCGGATTCTAAAAGAGAACAGACGTATGACAATTCGTGCTCGAGATATTTAGCTGTGATTATAATCACAGCTAAACATTATAATTCATATAATCCACCCCAAAAATAGATACACCTGTTGTTTATTCCACGAGAACATAACAATATTGTAATCGCAATATATATTGCGTATATATTGGGATATACCGAAAAATAAATTTTTTCCGGACTGCGCTAAAATAACCACATTCCTTGCGTGCAATACGGGTGGAAAATAAGCTATTATTGACCGATGATCATTATTAACATGTGCGCATGCGCAGTACAATTTCATTACTTCCTAGGGAGTAATAGAGCTCATTACTCCCGCTGGACGCTCTATTACTCCCGTGGGAGTAACGGTCATTGGCGAAGATGACGATTTTGCGACGCAAGAAATGTGGTTATTTTAACGAAATCGGAAAAAAATATCGTATGCGACAAGGGAGGAAGTGCATTTTCACCTCGTGTGAATTTCTGTCCTCGCTTCGCATGGGCATCAAACTTTACACTCGGTGAAAAAACGCACTTTCCTCCCTTGTGGCATAATATACTATTTCGCGCCTTCTCCGTACCTTCGCATACCTTTCGCATTTTTCCCATACCTTTTTTCCATGGGAATCACAAACGAAGCGACGAGCTCGTAATGACTGGAGGCTATGAAAATTGGTAAAAATCGTCCGTTTTACCCCTGCGCTGCGATGTAGTTCGTCTTCCTGGTCTTATTCGGGTTGATTACGTAAATCTTCGCCAGATGGGCACACAGGGTGTTTAATAGGCTTGTGGAAGAGATAGAACGCCCGAGGCTACCACAGCAAGGAAAACATACAACAAGTGCAGCGGCGCGAATTCTCTCTTCCACCGTTCGTTTCATCTTCTTCACTCGCCAATCTTCCGGACTGATCCTTAATTTCGCGCGGGAATAACATTCGGTGATCCATGGTTTAGGGTCACGGGTCTTCGGGAGCTTTCCACGCAGCTATCCCGAAAGCTCTTGCGGAATTCGACGTTGCCCTGGATCGAGTTCTGCCGTACTTAGTGCTTCAGTTGCTCTATTGCCTCGCACGGCGTCGTGTGCACGATTCCATACGTATTTACACTTGGAGAAGGATCAAGTAAATATGACTATATCGCTTGAGAGATGTTACCATAGTACATAGTAGTAGGGCGCTATCGCGCCACCTATTGTTCGAAGTACCAGATTTATAAGAATTTTTCTTAGATATTATGGTACAAATTCTTGGATAATCTGAGACTTTCTGCCATAGGTGGCGCCCTGGCGCCCTACTACTATGTGCGCTATGATAATTTTTCTTAGATGATCGGTAGTTTTTACTAGATCCTTCTCTCAGTGTACACTTGAGGGTTTATTGGGTGACCATCAACGAGAGTGTGACTGATAACTATTTTCGACTAAAGTAAATGCGTTATATGTTGGCACAGATAGAACCATAACGTGTTATCCATCCGCGTAGTATAAAGCTAATTTTCGTTCCCACTCCATCGCCTTGGCATTTAACCATTACTCGCAGGGTGCGCCATAATAGACTCCCTACCGTGTAATATATATGTGTATATGCCATCACACGCAATTCTCTCGTACCCTCTCGTTTAATTAGTTGGCCGCGCGTTCTCCATTCCACCGTAGGCGTCCTCGACATATACTTCACACACAGAGTAGGCCGCTCGTATATATTGTAGTAAAAGTTGTTCGATGGAATTTTCGCGAAAAAAACAATTTTGCATACCAGAGAGCGAAAAAAATAACGAGTGGGAAATACTTTACTAAAAACTGCTATACTATTTGGAGTGTATTCGCGAGCTGTTCATGGTTCGGATAAGTTGCCCTCCTCGATACGACGCGGCCTCAATTCACGGTCTCTTCTAAATTAATTCGATATTTTCAAGTAGCCATCAATTATAAAGAAATCTTTATTTTAGAGCTCGGACCAATCACGTCCGCTCTTTCCCAAAACCGTGCATCTACATCCGTCACTTTTTATTAACAAACATTGTGCATGGCAATACAGTAGAACCCCGTTTATCCGAGGTAATGTGGGGAGAGCGTACGTCGGATAAGCGAAAGCTCGGATAACACGGATAACACACTCAATTCGAACTTGCACTAGTACTATTATATATTTAAAAAATAATACACCACTTCATATAAACATTAAGTTTTCCTTTTTTGAGACATCACGCTGTTCTTCCATTGACTCTAGAATCGGAACTGATGTATTTACAGCTCGCAATATGAAGACGCAGCAAACTTTTCACAAGTTTAAGCGCGTATGCAACAATGTAGCACTTACAGACTACTCCGCTTGCGGGCATAATGCTTTACCGTTTTGTACGAATTTTCTGTATTATCCGAATCTGCACCTCGGATAATTGAAGGTCGGATAAGCGCAGTCCTAACTGTTATGTTCACTATAATCGAGTGAACATAACGGAAGTTAAGTTCACGTGTTTTTTTTAAATCTCGCTCACTACTGCCTAAAAACTTAAAAAAAGACTCAAGCGGTTAAATTTCAATGTTTGGCAAATGAGTTACATCTTGTAAGAACCGATGCCCGATGAGAACAGTGCCTGAACAATTCAACGCGGCATAACGGTGACATCTGCGACGCCTCGTAATCGAAAGTTCGAATCAAGCATTTAGCGGAGAAGTGCGAGTGTGTAAGGTCGGAGAATGAATCTGCGAATGGCTCGTGTCACGCCGAAAACACAAAGACGCCCAGTCGGCTTGGATAGAGCAATTGAGAAAGATGGAGAGCACTGAGTCTAGAGAGTAACCCTCGCGATTCCGCGTCAATCGTAATTCCAAACTAGTTCTGAACTATGGAAACGCGATACTGACATTTCCGATTTCAAGTCTCAGCGGGCCTCGAACGCAAGCGAGGGAGACTAGCAGCGACGAGATAGAAACGGGTGGGAAAGGGGACCGACAGGATTCGCGGGATAACTGGAGAAGTTTGAAGCTTTCGACCTATACACAAGGGACGTACACGAGGGACGCCACTTCGTATAATTGTTTCTTACCTGTTTATGATTCCCAAGCCGAGACCGGCATAAAAAGAGGATAAAGAAGGGGCCGAGAGACCCGGAGAAACATAAGCGGGCGCTCCGCGAACAAAATGAAATTAAGTGACAATTTGAAGGGAGGATAATTTGACGGAACGAGCATAATGTTTTCGTGCCAACTAAAAATTCTTTTTAACGTGCGGGAACGCGGGCTTTGGACATCCAACAATTTTTTTAAATTCTCGGTGTACCAACGTACATACCGGTAACTCTCGGAAAAAAATATGTATGTAAAGGAAAAAGCTCGTTACGAGGGAACTAATTGAATTACCAGCTGCCATTGGAGCCGCTATCTCCGGTGAGATGAGACCGAACAGAGGCGGGTACGCGCGGATGTAATAAAAATGACTTCCCGCAGCTTTTTGAGCCGAGAACTTTTGAAGGCTTGCGGCCGCGGAAACGCGCTCGTGATTGCACGCGACCTCCTATCGTTAATACTATAACGAAGTAGAGAAAGGGAGGGAGAGGAAAAAAGATAGCAGCGATGCGGAAGGCAAACGAGATGAAAAAAAAAGTAAATGTTAAACGAGATTAATCTACGTATCAACTAATTGCAAATGTACCGTTTCGCATGTAATTATCGCCACTTCGATTTATGGACGAAGCGGTGCCCGCACTTGCGATTCTTGCTTCTCAATTTTTATTTATTTTTACTTTTTCACCCCGACGCCGCGAGTCAAGCTCGGCAAAATGTGCCTTAAACGGGCTTACCGTGCGCGCAATTAAAAATTAATGAGAATTAAAACGGTATTGCGGCGTACGATGGGGGGGGGGGGGAGGTCTTTGCAGCTGGATGAGGTTCCTTTTATTTATACGATCCTCGATTATAGCCTCGGCTCCGAGCCTGTATAACGACGTGTACTAATAGGCAGATTTTTTATTTCTCTTTTAAATGATGAATTTATCTTTGACTTTTCAATAATATTCCCCAACCGACTGGTAAACGGTCGACGAGTTATATTGAAGACCCACGGCCTCGTTTATTATTTTCCAACTGCATTTTTATTTCCTCCCCTTTTAGTTCCAATCTGTTTTTCTCACGGCAAAGTTGGAGAATTGAGAAACGTTGTGGTGCGTCGTGATCGTCGGGACGATGGAACTCGACTTTGTTCGAAGAAAAGCAAGGAGTAAGGGGGGTAAAACTATATGGACGGCGAAGCGAGCGAGGGAGAGAGATAGATAGATATTGAAAGTGAGTGCACCTCGCTATTCCCAGCAGTAGGTAGCCTCATAGTTTTTCTTTTAACTTGTCTCCTATCGGCAAGTCCCGTGTACGTGAAGGGAGCAGCTTACGTGCCAGGAGCGAGTCTCCCTCTCGCTCTCCCTTACGCGCGCACGCCTCTATATACGTTCAACTTATAAAAATGCATGGGAGAGGATAATTCGGGTGGGCGCGCCCAAGAGGCAATTTTGCCGGGCATCGATTTACCTTAAGGAAGAAGAAAATCGATGACGTAAATAAAACGGCCCGGAAAAAAGTAGCATGAAAAAAAAAAACAAAAAAAAAAAACAAAAGAAAACGAAGAGATAGTGAATTTTCTATAAGCGAGCGGCTCCTTCGTAAGGGAATGCATCTGGTGCTTACCTGTAACTTAACCGAACTATTATTAAACTTATAATACTAAATTGCAACGCCTACGGAATAGCGTAGTTAGCGGCGATAGGGGAAGCGTCGGCGATTGTATGCGGTGCGCAGTGTGGTTATAGGTACACGCTCTACTTAGCATTTACCGGAGCGAACGAATTTCGGTACCCGGTTGGAGCCGAAACGGAGGATAGAGAGGGAGGCAAAACCGGATAAAAGGGATGGTCTTCGATGGAGTAAAGGAGAAAGTGGCGAAGAAATAGCGAAGAAGAATAAGGCCGCGAAGAGAACAGGGGTCGGAGAGGGGCGGAGACGAAGAATCGGAGCGAGAGGGTGAAGGAAAAGCCGAATCGAGAAGTACACACGGTAACTGGGCTGGAGTGGTGGTACACGAGTGGCAAGAACGCGGAATCTTAAGCGGGCCCGCAGCGGCGGCACCAAACGGGGTACTCCGCTCGCTTAATTGCGTCCCGGCTAAATAAGTGCCCACAATTTAAAGGCTAAATTGTAGTCAGCCTCGTGCAACGCGGGCTATATCGCCGACGGCACGGGTACCGCGGTGCTTTACAATTGAACGTGTGCCTCGAGAGGGCCTGCGAGTGTTGGCCGGAAAGGGGTGCTTTATTTTATCAAAGACGCACGACGAGATCCAGCGGTCTATGCCCTATTTCCGTTACGTGTATACACGCTGTAAGTAATATATACCGTGAGAGATCTTTACAGGTTGGTGCTGACTACAAATTCGGTTCGAGCGTCCTTTCCACCGTCGTCGATGCCGCCCGATTCCATGGTACTTTTATCAGCGGGACCCCAGTTCTTCGTTGGCCGGAACAAACTCAGGTCTCTCTGCGAACAGAATAAAAGAACGAGTTGCAGGAGCGTTCGCGGATTCGGAGTCTCGGGGCGTCGGGGCTCCCCGCTAGTTATGTTGTTTGCCGGTGTTCGCTCGTAGATCATTCGGGGAAGCGACAGTAATGGAGGGTGTAGGAGCGAGGCTACCGGAGGCAGTGGTAGCGCCGAGGCTCACTACGGCTGTGTAACACTGGTACTGTTTCTCGTGGAGGTGCTCGTCAATGTAGCAGCCAGCGGTGGAGGAAGGGGCAACAGCAAGAGCAGCGGTACCGGCGGTCGGAAAACTGTGGCAATGCTTGCTCGTGTTAACGGAATCGCGGCATGTAGGAGTGGTAGATATACGTTGAGGAGTTACGTTTGCGGGGAATAGAGCGACGTCATTCACAGCAAAGCTTCGTGTATCAGTCGGGTCGAGGGGGGACGGAGGGTCGAACGATTCATATCTTTCGACATATTCAGCGCGGCCTGAGTAGTTACGTCGCTCCATCTTTGTAGACGCTCGTCGGGGTCGGTGCTCCTGGGATTTTGACGAAGTCGCGATATTCCGTTTGCTGTACACCGGCACGTTAAACGGTCGATCAACTTCATCTACGAACGATATTTCGTTCCTCGAGCAGGTATTATTCCTTTTATGAAAAAAATATATAAACTCAAATCACTCACCGGTCCTTTCCAGAGACTGTAGGCAAAGAAGATCGGCAGAGGTGCGAGTGTCGCCGTTCCGATCAATATTCCAATGGCATTCGCCCAATCAGGAAACACGTACTTTCCGTACACAGCGGCTTGATACGTGTACATCTGATATCCGAAGACACCCTGGCAGAGTTAAATAAAAGAAAAAGTAAGAAACATTTCTTATTAACGCGTTTTTCTGGTAGAAATATTCTCCTTAATACAGTACAATCAAGCCTAGGATGAGAGGTCGTGAAAGGGGGGGAAAAAAATGAAAATGTAAATGACGGGAAACGAGTTTGAACTTTCTTCGGTGAGTGGATGCAAAGAAAGTCGCCGGAGAAATTTACAAGCTCTCGCGTAGACTCTGAGCAGTCGGTATTACTTTAATTAAATAGCATTTTATCGCGAACACGGCATATCGCGATGGGAGAGCCCCGTCTGGCACCTACTACAGCAGCCACTCGCTGGCTGTGGTGGCTGCACGGTATAACGCCAAGAAAAAGCTGTAAAAGCACAGCTGTGTGCTTCGCCGCACAGCCCGGAGAGGCAGGCATCAACGGCGAGTCCGTCATCAATAGCGGCACGTTAGTACCCGCGGTGCCAAAGCTAACTCGTTAACGGGCGTTACGAAACGTACGTGGGGTATTTACGTTTGTGGCTTATGCGGCTAAGCGCTTCTGTTAAAGGGCTGCAAAGCAAATACCGTGAATGTACGCTGCTCACGACAGTCGGCCGACAAATTAAATCGTTGACGCCGCCACCGGCTGGTGCCGGGGCCTTCGGCTCGTTCTTTCTTGCCTCGAATTCTGTGGCATGCAAATTTTTCATGAGCGCTTTTCATAACGAGATAACGAGATGACGTGGCTCGAGAGACACGAACGGCGAATGGTTATTCAATACCGCGATAAATAACACCGACAATCGCGCGTATCAAGACTGCGCCACGACGAAAGCGCCACGGCATAGATTTCGAACTCATGGAACCCAGAATCGGTGAGAGGTATCGCACATTGTTTGGGTGATTATTAAAATGAATAATTTTCCGCAACTGGCTGCCGAATGGGAGCGCTCCACAATGCTCCGGTGCACCTCTTTGGCCCTACGGGAGCTTACAATACATACAGCAGGTATTATACTCATTCATCGACGGTCTCGTAACACTATTGTTGTTCCGTAAGTACAGTAAAACCCCGGTGGTTTGTGTGTACCGAAATAGGTGCGCTATGGGCGATTCATCGAATGTGATTCGCAAAATTCACCAATACACGGCGTAGGTTCGAAAATGCGGTGAACGTTAAAGCTCGACCACTGTGGTCTGCGGTTCAGAGGGGAGATGGTTTCCGTAAGGGACGAACGGTTCGTTGTCGGATAAAGGGCGGAGGGAAATGAACGTTGACGAGAGACGAAGAGGGAGAGAGCGAGGGGACGATGGTGGGAGAGAAGCTGTTTCATTGCTGATTGAAAGTGCGTGACAAGTACTTACCAGTGCGGTAATGGGAGCGAGAACGACCCAGCTGAGCCTCCAGTACCCATGCAGTATACGGCCAAATGGCATTTGCATTTCCGCAATGTTACCTAGGAATTTGTTGCATCCGTAACACCACGCAGGCAATGTGACCTCCGCGAAACCGATCAATAGTATTGCCCAGGACGCTGTGTTCCAGTCCATCAGGGTGTACAGGTAGACACCACCGGCGAAGACCATCGGGAGTCCTAGTATCCAGCCGGTAACGCATATACCCAGTATGACCAGACTCTCGTGTTTCCGCAAATTGGGACGAATGTCGAGTACGGCCGTGTTTATCGCTTGCACACCTGCGAACTGTGTTTGTTCACCGACGATCGAGTGAGTCTGTGTATTTTTCGCGTTCAGGTGAGGCTTGCTGAGGGGGACCCCGATGCGTCAGAGGAACGAAGGCGATGTAACGAAAAAATAAATTTAAAAAAAAAACGAACCGAACGAACGAATGGCGGAGAAAAGAGGAGAGTATCTGTGAATAGAGAGAAAACCGGGGGAAAAAAGAGCGAGATAAAATGAGAAGAAATAACAGGGTGGCGGCCGAGCCGGACGAACGTATGCGAGGATGGTGGAGGCGTAATGCATGCGCGCATCGCTGTTTCAATAACCCTCCCGCACCCCCATCGCCTCCCCCATTCTCTCCCGAACGTAGCGGCCCAAAGCTCTGTGAGTTGCTGCAGGCAAGCCACCACAGCCAGCCAGCGAGTCACACGGCTGACTGCCGGCTCGTAGCTCGTTGAATGACGTCGGCCACGCTGCCGGCGCTCAGCGAGCCTCACCGACGCTGGGGGGAAAAAAAAGAATCCTCCTCCTACCCCCGTCGAGACAATAAAAATAAAAGAGCGACGTACAATAACGACATAACGCTCTAGATAAAACAATTACCAAGACCGTGACGCTCGCGAACGTTGTACACTGGCTGCGCGTACACGTATTGTGTACGCGGGCGATGGTACAAAGATGAGCCCTGCGCGTCCCGCCATCCCCGCGGGCTATTTTTACGAACGTACCATTGCCAAAGTACGTTATGGTAGTAAAATTCTTTTCGCGGGTTATATATAGAGGCGCGCCACGGAAAATCGGGAGTGACGCGTTTACGCGCTCTCGACACGCCAGCGGCAGCGGAGCTTGACCAGCGAAGGGACGAGTGGCGTACCGACACGCGATCGTTCGACTAATTATCGCGGCGCAGTGATTGAGAGTCGTTTCGCGTTTTTTTTACCCCCTCACTCGACCTCACCCCTCGTAAGCGACACCACGCGCGGCCGCTGGAGTTAATGGGACTTGACACTCGTCCATCGCACCGTATTTTCATTCGTGGTTAAGCACGATAACGTGTGCATTCGCCGTACAGTCGTGCCCCCGTGTAGTACTTTGTACTAAGCCGTCGTATATTTATAACATGCCAATTGGAGTTTCATTAATTATCCATGTCGATCGGGCGGTCACTTGACCGTCGAAATGTTGGTTGGTTGGTTGCTCTTTTATATACTTGATGTAATTGGCAGCGTCGACGCGCCCCGAAACGAATCGCAAACGGTACGGACCGGAAATTATGTTCTTTCAGCTTCCGGCGCAAATTTTTTTATGTCGGATATTGAGCTCCGAGTACAACGAGGGACGGATTCGCTCAACAACTTAGCACACTACCAATAAAGCGAAAAAACACCCTTCGATAGTTACGCGTGTTTTTTTTAGTTTTTTAACATGGACTTTTAACGGTGGAATGCCTTCGAGTTCTGTTCATTAGTTACCTCTTGTTGTTACTCGTTTTTTTATCGGTGGTTCGTCACGGTACATTTTTACAATTTGTTTTTTTTTTTTGCGCACCTGACTACCGAGTATGAATAGCATGAGGAAGAAGACTACCGGAAATAATGTTCTTTGAGCTTCCGGCGCAAATTTTTTAATCCCGGATATTGACCTCCGAGTACGAGGGACGGATTCGCGCAACAGCTTATCACACTACCAATAAAGCGATTCGATAGTTATGCATGTTTTTTTTTGTTTTGTTTTTTAACATGGATTTTAAACGGTGTTATGCCGTCGAGTTCTATTCATTAGTTACCTTTTGTTGTTACTTGTTTTTTTTATCGGTGGTTCGTCACGGTACATTTTTACAATTTGTTTTTTTTTTTTGCACATCTGACTACCGAGTATGAATAGCATGAGGAAGAAGAATACCGGAAATAATGTTGTTTGAGCTTCCGGCGCAAATTTTTTTATGTCGAATATTGAGCTCCGAGTACAACGAGGGACGGATTCGCTCAACAGCTTATCACACTACCAATAAAGCGAAAAAAACACCCTTCGATAGTTATGCGTGTTTTTTTTTGTTTTGTTTTTTAACATGGATTTTTAACGGTGGTATGCCTTCGAGTTACCTCTTGTTGTTACTCGTTATTAGTTACCTCTTGTTGTTACTCGTTTTTTTATCGGAGGTTCGTCACGGTACATTTTTACAATTTTTTTTTTTTTTTTTTTTTGCTCACCTGACTACCGAGACCAAGTATGAATAGCATGAGGAAGAAGAGTACCGCCCAGAGATTCGGAAGTGGCATCCTGACGACCGCCTCCGGATACGCGATGAAAGCCAGTCCGGCCCCGCTCTGGACAACTTCATCGATCGGCATGTGCATCTGACCCGCCAAATAGCCCATCACTGAGAATATCACGAAACCCGCGAAAATTGAGGTAAAGAGATTCGTCAACGTGACGAATATGGCGTCCCTGGTGACAGAGTTGTAAAGACAAACACAGAGCAGAGAGATAACATTCGCGGGAGAACCGAGAGCGAATGAGCGAGGGTATGAGTGAGTGAATGGTAGGGAAGCGGCCGAAGCTTGATGCGGGCGTGTAAGGGAGGGTGGGGTAAAACGGACCCGCGCTTCCCATTTTTGTTGAGACTTTTCGTTCTTATGCAACCGGTGTAACGTTTTGCCCCGCTCTACCCTGTATGCTTATATATAACTCGCCGAGTAGACGGAAAATAAGACCGTCGGTGAAACGGGAGTGGAATCTGATATTATTTTCGTACACGACGAATTTTTCGAGAATGAACCGTAGAATTTCAGAAGAGCGAGACGGCTCACTTGCTCTCGTCCTCTTTCCTGTCGAGTTACATAGAACATGTCGTTTCCTCCTCCGACATGGGATAACCGAAGAATGACTCTGTAAAAGTCCAAGAATCTCTCGTTCGCCTCTGGGCTTTACCGTCCTCTCAGTTACTCGGGCTCGGCTGTGTAACTCGTATCTCTCTCTCTCGTAGAATTTACTTAAAGCGTCTTGATCCCCAATTAGCCCCTACACGTGTTAACGCTCTCACGGCGACTCCTCCCCTATTTTTAGCCATTTTTCACGAGTGAAATTACCCACGAGAATTTCGCACGCGGTCGTTCTTGTACTCTAATTCCTCTTAAACCCTCAATTTTTTGTCTTTCGTTGCTCGAATTACATGCAGATCTCGTAACCCGGGAAAAAAACAAAATCGGATAACGACGAAATTAGAGTATGAATGTCTGATTCGAACGATTATATCGAACAAGCGCGACCCCGCTCATCCGATAAAAATATTATTGTATTTCTCGTATACCCTGTGTTCTTAATCCACACGTTTCGAAAATAAGATTTTCGAACCAGAAGTCGCTTTACAGAATTTTTTATTTAATGTTTTTATGGAATTATCACAAATGGCGCTGGTGGAAGAAATAAGTGAATTAAGAAACTTGAGAAAGTGGGTAAATAAACGTGACCGGTGCGGTTAACAAGTATTTGGGATTCAGCTCGAATGTAGCCCGCGACAAAAAAGGATGAATTAAAAAACACATGGATAGCGTTAATTTAGCTTAACGAACGTTTATGTTCATTCTCATAAATTATCTTTCTGTATCTCGCTTAGTCTGTGAACGGGGGCATCATCGCGGAAAGGGCAAAGTTTACGAGGTAAATGGCGTTATATCTGGGTCACTTCAGTTTTGTTTCGCCGATAGAATGAGCGAGAGAGACAGAGAGATAGAGAGAGAGACCGAGAGGGCGTCGGTTTTATAGAAAATTTACTGAAACAATTTACTGAACCTTGGATTTCACAAACGTGCGTCAGCGCCGAGACGAATCTGGAATACGTAATAATAGGTACCATTCTTCACATATGCATGAATGGCGCAGCAAAGTGTTGCCGTCGGTATTTCCTGTTCTGGTAGGACTACACTTTAACTGTACTACTTCGTGCATCTGTGCGATAGTAGTAGCTGTACCGGTAGTCCTAGTGTTTAACCCCCTATAGAACTATGTCTCTTCGCGTACACACACATATGTATATATATATATATATACTAGACTCACGGAACGATCAAAGTTAGTATGTCGTCTCGTAACGCGTCACGTACCTGTTTACCCGGGGAAATGTATTTGCCCGTTGAGCCGAAACTTCGACCCTTGCCGAATTCACCGAGCGATGCGCGATGAGAGTGAGGGAGGAGGATGAGGAGCCGGAGGAGGAAGAGATGAGGCAGATGCAGTTGAAGCAGCTAGCGAGGTTGTGCCGTTGGGGTACCGGGCCCCGGAGGGCTTGCATCACGCAGGGGATTTCGTCAGTTTCCTCCGTGCCTTCCACCCCTCACCCGACCCATATACCGTCACGTCGCGTGTATCAAGTAATTTCACAAATCAAATTTACCGAGTGGCTAACGCGCGAGCGCTCTAGCGCGAGACCGGAAACGTGAGAGATAGACGGTCCCCCTCGGGAGCGAAAAAAATCGCGAAGCTTTTGAGAAATCGATAGTGCGTTCTCAAACCCTCCGTCACGGATACCTCACTTCTCGGAGATGAGTGACGCGTGCTTGTGTGTAGGGGCAGGCGGGGCACAATGTGTCAGGGGGCGTCAGTGGGCCACGTTCAATCTCTCAGAGTTTTGTGGTGCATACATTTGTTGTGTTGAGCCGTGAGCTAAATTGAATTTTCGTCAGCCCTAAGAAAACTTAGATGATAGCTCGTGAAAAAAATATCAAAAATAATAACAGATTTGGGCCTCTGGAGAAAACAATTTTCGTCCTTAGAAAAAATGTAAAAGCTAACATGACTCTAATACGCACGTCAGGTTTTCGGTCATAACAGACAGATTAATGATCTGTGCGTCACTCAATGCTCATATTGCTGTATATTTACAGTAGAACCTCGATTATCCGAACACCCATTATCCGAACTTCCGCGGGTTCGGATAAAGTTTCTATTATCCGAACAATTGCGCGAAGTTCTCGTATTCTTACATTGTTGCGCGCCAATACATTGTTGCACGCTGTAAACAACAAGCCAATTCAAGAACGCTCGAGCTCGCATAGACTTACACAGCGGTACCGTAAATGCACGCCAGTCGTGTGCACAGAGAAACTCATAAATGAGTTTCTCAGCCGAGCAAATACGCACGTATTCAACATTTATTTTCGTTAATCTCATAACTGGTCTCGTAGTTTAGTGCGTTATAGATTCAGCGTCCAGTCCTTCGACCTCTAAGCGTAAGCATAATGTACTTACGCTGGAAAAAAATTAGAAACACTTTTGAAACTCGATGAGGGAGAGATGAGCACATTGTTAGCGGGCTCGTATGACATTTATAAGTTAACGATCTCTGACATGAAAAAAAAAATTGGCTGCAATAAGACGTACAACTCTCTTGCGCCAAACGAAAACGGTGGATTTCGTGATGAAGGTTTGAAGTTATTTAAAATATGTGGGTACTGTAATTTTTTCGATATGTATCACGCTATATAGCTTAACACAGTTTAACTGTTCTGTTATCCGAATTTTCGTTAATCCGAACGAGCTCCGGTCCCAATTGGTTCGGATAATCGAGGTTCTACTGTAGTTCGATAATTAATGCATTTTTAATATAGGTTTTGGGTCGGATATTATTAAGTAAGGTAAAAGTGCCAGTGGCCGCACACCTAAGGGCGAAGTCCCAGATCCCGTACATGCATGAAAAATCGTATTGCGTCTCTTTTGCACGCATGCTTTGCGTGGCTACTGGGACATGTTCGGTCACTGGAACGTTTACCTTAAATAGCAGCTAAATATCTCGAACACGAACTGTCAAACGTCTGTTCTCTCTGAAATTCTGATGAAGACTGTAGGTGTCTGGTCAATCGACAATATATACGTTTGTCATTTGTCATACCGAGCTATTACAGCCATCTATGTAATATCGTGTGTCTCAGTCAGTCCTCATCTCTGTATTCATTACAATAAATATCGTTTGTTGCTTGTGAGATGCAATGTGTCACTCAATCGTGGGGCTCAATGTGTAATCTCTTGGCGTTGTTAGCATATCATATCAGTGCAACGTTGAGTTCAAGTATAGAATGGATTTTTTCTTTTTTTCCATTTTAGACATACAGTAAGGAGATAATAACGATGAAAAGTGGAGACGACTAGCCACGGTCGGAATCTCGCCGCTCGGCTGTTTAATCTCCAAATACACTGAAAAAAATATCATTGACTCAAGTAAAATATGACCGTGAAGATATTTGCATGAGACAAAATTCCATCAAATTATAACTGCTATATTTTGCATCGCACAAACTTTGCTCGACGAAGTTCACTTGGGTAATAAAATTCTACAAGCGAACAATTGTTTATTCTTCATAAAGCCGTGCACTGATAACGACTTGCCAAGGATGGAATTTGATGTCGCGCAAATATCTTCAGGGTCATAGTAAAATTCGCTTGCGGGCTGCCAAAGAAAATAAATTATTATTTCAATTCTACTTTCAATTCTTACAATTGCCGCCGGGTTTGAAACGATAACACGTCACTTTGGCAGTTTTGCTGTCGTTGTTTCAATATCCTATGGAATTGTAAGAATTGAAAGTAGAATTGAGTAAGAATTTTTTTATTTGGCAGGACACAAGCAATTTTTTTTTTCAGACTAGAACAGTCCTTACTTGACACATTGTGCCCCGCTCATCTGACACATTGTAAGCCACCAGTGGGGTACAATGTGTCATTTCGCGAACAGTCGTTAGTCGAATTATTTAAACACCGTCGATTTTTTTGCAGTACTGAATTTTGGTTCAATGTACTCCCGAAAGCCCATAGAAATTGATTATGAATGGCACTTTTTAAGTATGCTATTCTCGTAGCAGTAATAATTCATACGAAAAAAAAATGACACAATGTGCCCCACTCTGCTCTATCGGTGGAAACATTCGAGTGGATACTAACTTATTTAGAACAGTTACCGGCGCCGTTATAGGTGGATGTTTGCCAGTGTGTATTCCAACGTACAAATATGTCAATATTACGATTGTCGTAGAAGAGGGCACGTCGGAACAACCGCAATACTCGGTCGAAGGTCTTTCAGTATGGTACTTCGAGACCTGATTTACTTGCGCCTCGGAATTTCATATTGCCTGCATCGACCCCCGATCAATTATCGACTGTGTTTCGATTTGCCCCGGTCTCCTCTCTAACACTCCGCGATATTTTAAATGTATTTATCAAGCCGACGATGCAACTTGTCATTGTGTTGATATGGTGAACCGCAAAATCGAACACGCGTGCGAGAGAGCGTAGTTGGATAATAGATGGACAAAGGTGCGCTGTCCCGCGGGAAATGGATAGTTACCCGCGGTATTGATAGTAGTACATTTTGCCTCACCTGTGACAATTATTCGAGAAGGTACTGAAGCTCGACAGGGTGACCAGGGATCCGCAACCGATGCCGAGGGAGTAGAAGATTTGCGATGCAGCGTCACCCCAAACGTTTGCGTTCAGCAGGGTCGACCACTTCGGTGTGATGAACCACAACGCGCCCTCGGATGCGCCTTCCAGAGTCACGCCTGCGAAATTGATCGAACTGCATACCTGGCGGCACTGCGCGCTTCCATTCTTTACACATGTGAATACTTCGTTCATGCGTGTATTTAAATAAAATTGTTTTTTCGAGGGTTTGTCAGTCTGTATGGTTTTCGACGGCTTCTCAATTCCACTTCTCCATAGGAACATTAAATTGATCGTACGTATGTTAATGTATCCACTAACTTTACTAACCTCGGACGAAAAGGGCGATGAGCACAACGTATGGAAAGAGTGCGGTGAAGTATACGATTTTCCCCACGGTTTGTACGCCCTTTATAAGGCACAGGTAACAGATGATCCAGGCGAGGGTGAGACAACCGAACAGTTCCCATCTGATACCTCCGAAGTTTTCCCAAGTCGCACCTCGTATACCGAGAACATAGTCACTGCGTGGGCCATGGAACCAAAAGGTGTTTGTGTGAAAAAGGGATAGATAGGATATAAAGGGTGGGTAATGCCCGATTACGTGTACGGCACGTCCTCGAAAACTTTTGTCTTATCCTTTATCTTTTTATACAAGTACACTCAGAGAAGGATGTCGGGAAAACTACCGAGTCATATGGTGAATTTTGACCACGCAACATGGTACCACCCCCACCACTACCGATATGTGAAATTTTCACAGAGGCCATCGTAATTTTTATCGGCCCCATATGGTCATTTTTCCAGAAGGCAAAATTTGGCGTACCTGGCTAATTATTTCGTTGATAAAACTAAGAATTTCGTGGATTAAAACTGAGAAACCCGTGAATAAACGCAGAATTTCATCGATCAAATTTTTTTAATGTATGTGTATATGAAAAGAAAAAATTGATCGACATAATATGTCGGTGTAAATTACAAACTTAAAACAAATGGTTCGCGATCACGACGCCACTGATTACTATATTTTGGAATAAGAAGAACTTATATTCTAGAAAAAAAAACTACGGGACCATATTTTCTAACTGAATGTGTTAAGTTTAATGCGAATGTTTGTCGTTTATACGAAAGTTCTGGCGTTTTACCAGATTTATGATAATTTCAATCAGATCTTATATGATCAAGAGACGCGGTAGCGTCTCGACGCCAAGTACTTAAAAGAAATTTTTTAAGTGTTCATTTATGACAATAATATATATTTATAATAATAATAATATGATAATTTCTATCAGATCCTTCTCTCACTGTGTATATCGAAAATCATTATCATTCTATTTGAAAAAACTAAGCGCAGCCTAAGAGGAAAATGCTGGAAGCAATAATGAATATACATCTTGTTTTGAACATTCTCTTCTTTCGGGCGTGCATCTGGTATCGACAAACCGAATCTATCAACCCGTGTTGCCGGCATATATTAATACACGCTCTCCTTAGGCACTCCCAACCCTTTCGAAGATCGCGACAAAGGAGTTATGCTTAATTTGCCTTGCCTACCTGAAATACTCCTCGGACGACAGTATCCTTTTGTAGAGCATTCTGAATGGAGTGGCGACGGTCTTGTTGTAACAGTGAGTCACGTTGCCGCCGGGGTAACCAAAACTCGAGCAGACGTCTCTAATGGCCGCGCAGTTTTTATTGTAAAATATTGTCGTTCGGTTATTCTCCTGGCACTCGATATCCTGGAGGCCGCTGTAGCAATCTGCAATTTATTAACGAAAAGGCTGTTCGGTTGTGCGGCTGGTAGAAGCCCCCGTATACTTCCGGCCATCCCTTCGAGCTTTCGCGGTCCTCCCCCTTCCTCGGAAACCCCCGAAGCCGCCCACCGCTCGCCACTACATCGCGTAAACTCCCGGGACTTGAATTTTAGCTCGCAGCATCGTTGGGTCTAACGATGACCGAGAATCCGTGTAGCTTATCCAGGTAAATTAAGCTACGCTGATTTACAACGGGCAAACCGTGTAGAGTGCGGGGTCGAGTGTATACTATGCGGCACAACGACAAGTACATTCAGGCGTTCGGCCCTCTCACCCCTCCGTTACTTTGATGCATTCCATCCAATATCATTTCAATAGCCGAAACAGTTCTCGAACGGTAAGTAAGTCAGCAGTACATCCAGAAAAAAAATTATTTGATGGCCACCGTTTATTAGAATGAAGTAAAATATTTATTTGATTTAAATAAATATTTATTTAAATTAAGTAAATGGTTACTTAAATGAAATATTTATTTAAATCAAATAAATAGTAGTAGTAGTAAGAGATTTATTGCCAGTGCTTAACATTTTTATACAAGTGTCTCCTTATATTACTTTTATTCCTATGTTTATTGTACACTTTGGCAAAGGGCCATCGACCTGAGTCCTTCAGCCCAATCAAATAAATATTTTACTTAATCTTAATAAACGGTGGCCGCCAAAAAAAAAAATTTTCTGGGTGTAAATCCCTGCGCGTGTCTGCGACTCACTTTCGGTACTCGCGTGGTTCTCCAAAGATAGACACCCCACTTTACTGTACCATGAACGGTCTAATGTATGTCCTTTGTTTGTTTTTTGTTTACGGAAGAGGGCGAATATCCCGGGGCAGTATATATTCCGGGCGTCGATACTAGTAACAACATATTAATGGGAGATACCGATGTACCAGCTGCGGCGACGGGCTCCGCGGGATTACACACTCCAGTTACATGGCCTACGGAACGGATCCTTTGAGGCGCGAATGGCTTTCTCCAGAGAGAGAGAGCTTAGCGCTTCGCACTCGAGCGCTTCCGATTAACAAACGTACGTGCAGGAAGTACTCTCGGTTGACGTTGAATACCTACCGAAGATCCGTGTCCCGAAAGCACGAGGGATCCTCTCCGTGGTCTTGCTATTTTAAACCCCTCAACGTGTCTCCCAGCACTTCACACCACCAAACCCCTCTCTGTAATTCACTCCGCTCACCGTTCGTATTGAATTCGTTGTCACAGTAAGCCCACGCCAATTTCGAGGAGAAGGAGGCGAACGTGTAGAAAAGCGTCCAACCGACGAGGACCATGTAGTAAATCGTCACGAGACCGATGACGACGAGTGTGCAACAACCGAGTCCCCGAAAGGCCGGTGCCATTCTGCCGAAAGACTCGACCGGTCCGAGTCCTGTGTACTGGCCGATGCTCAGCTCCAAGAAGAATATCGGCAATCCCATGGTGATGAGCATCAGTACGAAGGGTATCAGGAAGGCGCCTCGACAAAATAAAAAAAAACAATAACAGGCGTTATTCGATGATTCACAATTAAATTTACAAGAGACTTTGTGCTATGGATCGCCCGGTAGTAATTCAAAGCTGGTCCTCGAGTTGGGTACCCAGCGTGTCCTATGATCTAATCAATATGTTGTAGCGGGGGTCGAGGAATGCGAGGATCGTGAAAGGCGAAGCTAGTCACTTAGCAACGTAGCTGGGTCTCTCCATGAAAGCGTATATCGTCTCGTGGAAAGAGCTCTGCGGGCATCGCTATCGCGTGTTGCGTTTAGTATGGGACACGTGTCAAAGGAAGTGGAACTCTCGCCGGGCGAATAGTGGTTCTGGTACGGGATAGTGAATATACGTGTGTTCCTCTCCGCCGGTCGGATATTAGGTTTCGCGATCGAAGAAACACCTGCGTAACTGCGGTCATAGGCTACGGGGGTTGCCGTCACGAACGGATAGAGGTTGACGGGGAATGGCAGTTCGGTGGGGCACTTACAGCGCTCCGCCATTGACTTTTACAGATCGAATGACGAGCGTTATTGACAAAGCTCGAGAAGTAATATATCGCCTTTCGCCAATTGACGTCTTCGGGAATAATTCGCGGAGGTCCTTCGGGCCACGAACGCCCCAGATCGGCAACCCACAAGGTAAACTGACGTTGGCTATCGCGCGTTGACGTCTAGATACGGAATAGCATAACAAGCAGTCCGTGAAGCCTCGACAGCCATCAATGCGCTAGTTTCCGCATTGGATGCAGGACGAGCGACGACGAAGCCTCGACGCTCACCGAGAAACACCTTTTGCCCAAGCCCGCGCCCGCCAACGGACCGACGAATGTTATACATACCTCCACCATTGCGGTACACAAGGTACGGGAAGCGCCAAACATTTCCAATGCCAACAGCATACCCGATGCAGGATAGAACAAACTCGAGCGGATTTGCCCACCCAACTCTCTCCGCCGGTAGTTCCACCAGGGCACCTCCAACCCCAAGGGAGATCCTCTTCGTCTGCGGGCAAATAGTTGCTTCAATAAATTAACAAGGTCTATACTATTATTATTGTTAATCCTTCGCAAAGAGGATGTCGCGACTGGATGACGGAAGGTGGAGGGAGGCGGGAAAGAAAAATATAGGATTAAATTGCGTTCTCGTGGTAAAAGGGGGGGGGGGGGGGCGAGTGAGAGACAAGCGTCGAGAAAGAATTCTGCTCCCTTTGTAAAAAGCTTTTATCGGCTCCGTCACTTTCTTATATTATTTCTTCCATTCTCCTTAACTTCCGCTCCTTCTATTCTATTCATCTCTACACGTTCCGTGCAACATTTATTTCACTCTTTCCGACCAGTTGACCCGGTTACTTTTTTTCTTCCTCTGTCTCATTAGGAGCACCACCGGCACGAGAGCGAAATTGCCTTCGAGTCGAAACGACTTATCTGATAGATAAAAAAAAAGAGGAAAAAAAAATGGAGCAGGAAAACCGGAGTGGATAAGGTAAAATGAGACGGGAGTCCCCCCACGTCTTCCCGGGCTTATCGAGTGAAATTTTGTGCGCGTGGCCAGTTACAGAGGTGTGCGTTGAGCCGGATACGTGGGTGTACTTTATCGGCGAAGAAGCAAGAAACGTCTGAACGGAAGAGAAATTCGCGCGACCGTTCAGAACATAATATTGAAATCGACTAACACCTCGACAATTCGAGCGCGAGACCTATGTTTGTGCGCGTGCTGCAAATCGACCGGGGAAAAAAAGGACGAGGCGAAATTCGGTACGGCTGATCGTAGACCGGTCGTGGCTGAGAGCCTGTCTCGCGGCTTATTATGGTATTATTACCGTATTGACCCTCCTGTTTGCATGTACACACGGTTCATCCAATCGTCCTGTACTGCTGTAAACCGGTTGGTAATTAAATGAGTACGTAAAATCCGGTGGCCACGCGGGCAAATTCATAGCTGAATAAAAATTAATCAAACGAAAATTAAACGAGTGGAACGATGAGGGAATAATTTAAAAAATATATAATGTGTATTTCTATGGAGCCTTGGTAGTTCGAGGATACTCGACGGAAATAGTCGTGATATTCGTAAGTATGTTAATTACAACGGCAGTGATACAAACCTTTGACGTTCTCTTGATCGATTCAACCATACTGACTGAACAACCGAGGCGGCCAAGAGCTCTCGACGCCGGTAGTCACTATCGGTTTTCAGATTATCACCGGTGAATGTTTCGAAATCATTCCCCAGAACGTCCAACAGATTAAGAGGGACCGAGGGAATCGACCGCGACGGCTGACACACTAGACGCCGCACTCTCGACGATAACGATCACGACGATGACGACGGATACAAGGTACAATGTTAATCGTAAAGGAAAAGCCGTCACTCGCTGTAAGTGTCATGAATACCTATTAGTGAGCCCTTTGCTGTACAATGTGCGATAGGGTAAACCGGCCAATGAATGGACAGTTAAGCAGACGAAAAAGCCAGTGAATAAACTTTTCTATGCACGTGCTCTTATGGAAACTGTCCATTCATTGGTCCTGTCCATTCATTGGCTGGTTTAGCCTATTCGCCATGTCGGTGAATTACGGCCATTTGATAATATGTATTTCTTAATTTTAATCTAAGAATACTTAAAGTATTTGACGAATAATTGGAGAAGCGGATTTTCTAAAAAGTATTACTAAAAAGGTGCGGAAGGACTCAGGTCGATGGCCAAAGTGTATAATCAACGAAAGGAATAAAACCAATATAAGAAGACACTTGTATAAAAATTGTTAAGCACTGGCAATAAATCTCTTTTACTACTACTATTACATAAAAGAAATATTTTTATACGGAAAGGTATTGAGCATTGTAGGATTATATTTTTCAACAGGAAGTAGACTTCTGGTCGTGAAGGATAAAATAAGCATATATATATGTGTCCTGACAGATACACGTGTGGAATGTAACAACCATTTAATTTACGGGAATCCTCGTGTTATCCGCAAGATTAAATTGTAATCAATATCGTCGTAGTAGCGCCCAAGATCCAAAGATATTTCGGGTGTTCCTAATCGTCTTATTCTATCGTTTATGTAAGGTTCACCCTCTGCATGCGTGCCATATCGCCAGTCAAAATCAGTAGTAACATATCCACCGACCTCACGGTACTATTAGTGAACCCTTTAATGAACAATGTGCGATATTCGGCAAGTCGATGAAACACGGCCATTTAAAAATATCTTTTTCTCAATTTTAATTTAAGAATTCTCAAAGTATTCGATGAAAAATTGAAAAAGCGGATTTTCTGAAAAGTTTAATTTAAAAGAAATATTTTTCCACCGAAAAGTATTGAGCACTGTAGAATTATATTTTTCAACAGGAAGTAGACTTCCGGTCATGAAAGAGTAAATAAGAATATATATGTACAATATCTATACATATATATGTATGTATGTGGGTGTTCCCACGGATACACGTGTGGAATGCAACAACAATTTAATTGCCGGGAATCCTCGAGTTATCCGCGAGATTAAATTGTAATCAATATCGTCGCAGTAGCGCGCAAGAGCCAAAGAGGTTTCGGCTGTGCCTTATCGTCTTATTCTATCGTGCACTCGTGGTATCGTATAGGTTGGTGCGGGACGAGGCGTGAACCGAGTACGATGACGCGGGGATCGGATCTCTTCGAGCTTATATAACATTTTCTCATCCCATATCAGGGAGTACAGATTCGGAAGGTGTGAAATCCAGGCTGCAGCAGTGAAAGAGAGAGCCTATAACGGATTCACCGATACCTTCCAACCCGTCGAGAATGTCCGGAGATTATTCTCGCTTCGAAATCTCGTTCGAATCTCTCTCCTTCCCCCTATCTCTCCCTCTCCCTCTAATCCGAATACTGGATGCTCCGGATGCTACATTCCGGGGATCTCAACAATGTTGACGTGCAACAAGGAGTACCAGAGTTGCGGGCGCGTCGTCGTCTCAGGGCTTTACTATTTCCTATCAACTGTACCTAATATAAATAACTCGATGGAAACTTGGGGTTGAGAAGGGAGCATTCTTAAAATTTCTGGATATCAGTAACCGGAAAATTGCAGACAAGATTACCTCGTCGTTAGAAGGCATACAGTCGCTTAAATTGATACTGTGATAATATAAGTTTAATATTATCTTAGGGCTTCAACGTTCTCGTGAAATAAAGTTTCTTGCCCCGACGTAATACGGAGACTCGAAAGGGTGGCGGGCGGTTGAATTCACCCTCTATAGATCTAAAAATAAGGGCTTCTTTTATTTTCTGAATTCACGTCGGTGGAGTATCGCTGTAACAGCTCTTGTAACTGAATTTCGCTATCGATCTGAAGCTACAGTCACAATACTTATGTACATGGAAAGTTTACATAGTAATTTTATGTGCGCATTATGTAATATATACGCATACAAAAAGTTACTTTATCAGTACCAATCCATTAGAATCAACGGAGCGGCCCTTGTTCACTTTATAGCCTTTTCAATTGAACTAGATTACGTAATTAATTCGTTTTCCGATGGCGGTAGCGGTAGTGGACTGTTAAGTGAAGACTGCTGATGGCACAATCAATACGCTTCGTTATATTGCAAATTGCATTGTTGCAGCGTGGTTTCCGGGGAGTAACGGAACCGTGTCATGACTTAATTGAGTGACGGTCCGCTGCTGTTCCGTTCTCCTGCTGTTACTCCAGGGACAAGTGATTAATGAATATACGGTTGGAAATTCAATCAAGAATCACTGTTTTGCCGACGCTCTCATTTTACGTCAATGATTTCTGTCTTATCTACCGTCAACAATATTTCATTCGAAACAATTGGCCGCGTACCGGTTGTTAATTTACAGGCTTCAATGCTTTACGTTCAAAACTATTTTGTAGCAGTTACTTGCTGTTGCACGTAAAACAAAAAATTAACAGCCGACGTGTACCGACGGTCGGATCTTTACTGACTAATGGAAAAACGATCGTCCTCCGTACCGTCTGTCGGAAAGTTGATAACCACTCGCGAGAATGCGACAGCTTTATGCGGAATATGAACTACCACTGCACGTCTAATAATAGCTCGTTTTAAGAGCGGATGTATCGAAAAAAACTAGAAACCTCCAGCTGAGTAACGCTGCGCTCACTCGTGTGAATGCTCAGCTCTGCGTTTGTGTCCGACCCCTCCGTTGGGAACAGTCGATCCAGTTGCCGCTGCGTCATTGATCGGTAAGGGTCATGCAGCAGTCTCCTTAAAATCGTAATAAAGTGTTAACGAACCGAGCAAAAATGTTGTCAGTTAAAATAACATTGTTACTCTTGATCATTACCCCGCAAAACCGCGTGAACGGCGAGGTTGCGTATCAAACTGATAGCAACGCTTGCGAGTCCGTTCTGCCGACACGCTTGCTGACCGAGATCGAGAGTTATGGGCCGATTGTAAACAGAATCATAAACGCGACAATGAACGGCGATTTCAAGGGCTCAACGTGGCTCGAATTGTCAAATTTCGTCGATAAATTCGGTTCGAGATTCACGGGAACCAAGAATTTGGAGGATTCGATCGATTACATGCTGAACAAATCGATGGAACTCGGATTGGAGAACGTGCACGGGGAACGAGCGACGATTCCACATTGGGTCAGGTAAAATTGTTAAAACAACTGAACATTTTTTAACGAAATTTTGAATAAACATTGACTATCTAAACATTAACTACACCTGACGTGTGTCAAACTTCAGCTTCATCGGTCGATGCATTCTCGAGTTATAGCGGTTTGAATTTATCGCGTCTGATTCACACCTATACATCCGGACATTTTTTATAAATGTGATTTTTTCGATGTTTTGGAACATTCTGAACACGTCTTCATTATAATCTCGAATTTTTGTTTTCTCACCAAAACAAATTTTTGGAAGACTTATAGAGGAAGCAAAAAATTGCAATCTACTGCTCTTGTTTTATTAGAGGGCAAGAATCCGCGACTCTCTTGAAGCCGAGGATCAAAGATATAAAGATGCTTGGATTGGGGTACAGCGTTGGCACACCCGAAGCCGGTATCACCGCAGACGCAATAGTCGTCAAGAGTTTCGCCGAGTTGGAGAGAAGAGCGAGCGAGGTGAGTCGTTCGACAGTACTTGACGATTACAGCAATCAATTGTAACGATTCTCGTCAGATACCCGGAAAAATCGTCGTTTACAATCAAAAGTTCGTGTCGTACGGCTTGACGGTGAAATATCGTTCGATGGGGGCCGTGAAGGCTGCTAAACTGGGGGCGGTTGCCACGCTCATCAGATCCATTACTCCGTTCTCTCTGTACACACCGCACACGGGTATGATGAGCTACGCCGAAAATGTAACGAAGATTCCCGCGGCTTGCATAACCATCGAGGACGCCTCGCTCTTGGGTAGAATTGCGGCTAGAGGTACGATATTGAAAAACCGGCATGGGCAATCAAATCATCCCAGCCGAACAAGCGCCACAAAAACGACGCAGTTGGTGCAATGTTTGCGACATGTGCCGCGCATGTCGCAAATATTGCGCCACATTGGGTCCATTTCGTGGTGTTTGTCTATCTGGGATCTGCGTCGATGAGGGACTTCAATCGGTAATTTTATTTTTAGGCGAGCGCATTACGCTGAAAATTATGATGCAGGCGAAAACACTGCCGGACGGCGAATCGAGAAACGTAGTTTCGGAGATAATCGGTAGTAGCAAGCCCGGCAACGTGGTGGTGGTTTCCGGTCACATAGACAGTTGGGACGTCGGCCAAGGCGCCATGGACGATGGCGGGGGTGCTTTCACTTCCTGGAACTCCTTGGTTCTACTGAAACACCTGAATCTACGTGCTAAAAGAACGATCAGGTGACTGTCAATTTGTCGGCTCGGTTTTAGCGAATCGCATCTTTGGAGATCGAGCGATGGAGTTATAAGTGAATATGCAATGTCCAGATCGATAATGTGGACTGGCGAGGAGATGGGAATCATCGGAGCGACACAGTACATAAAGGAACATAAGGGCGAGCAAGGAGATCTTCAGTTCGTAATGGAGTCGGACATGGGGACGTTCACACCCCTGGGTCTCAAGTACGATGGACCATTGGCGGTTCGATGTGTCCTCGAGAAAATATTGCAGTGAGTCTATGCGTAAAAATTATATCTGATATGCTGATTGTAAAAGAGGAAAAAAAGTTTCAAATTTTTTACTGGTGGGTTTTTTTCGAAAAGACTGCTCGAGCCATTGGGTGCGAATGCTCTCGAGGCTCCGGGCGAAGGTCCGGACATAGAAGCCTGGATAGACGCCGGCGTTCCCGGTGCTTCACTCTGGACCCAGAACGACAGATACTTCTGGTTTCATCACTCCGAGGCGGACACGATGAACGTCGAGAATCCGGTGGCCCTGGACACAAGTACAGCTCTCTTCGCTGCGGTCTCTTACGTTTTGGCTGACATAAGCATCGATCTTCCTCACGGAGAAACGTGAGAATATACTCTCAAGCAATTTACAGTTCACAGGAAACGTTGGGGGCCAATGAATAAAAAATATATTTCCCGTGCTAAAATTGATGATTGTATATCATCATCGCTTTATCTAAAACACTTGATAAATCTTTTACACAATCGCGTCGTACAAATGTTTAGGCCTCTGTCGGTCACGGCATCGCGATCTACGGCTAACGACGTCCGTAGACTTGTCCTTTTGTTTTAAATATTTTTAGTTACTGTTTAGTTACGTCTCCCACTCTCCAATTGGTTGTTTTCCCATCGATTAATGTGTTTCGATTAAGCTCATTGAAGAAGAAAAAAAAAATCATGACGAACTCTCGTTAGATCAGAGTGTCCTCGTCCTGGCCCTGAAAGACCATCAGTAGAGAATGCTGCGAGGCCGATCTCTGACTCGAGTTCAAGAGGGCCGTCTTTTCTCCGCCGCTACCGTTCATCGAGCAGTCCGGCGAGCTTCCGTCGTAGCCCATGTAATTCGTTGCTGTGCTACTCGTCGACGGTATGTCGTTAAGATCGGGCGACGCTAACGGCGGTGCGTTAACGCCTCTGCCGTTTCCGTCCAACGAAACCAATTTCATACTGTAAGACTCGCGATACCCGGAGGTACTCGAGGTATCCTCGTCCCAGGAAACATCCGACTGTGGATGAAGATGATGGTGAGAATGGAGATGACTGTGATGCAGGTGCTGTGAGTGTTGATCCATGGGATTCAGACTATTGCCACGATCCGAATCTGTCTGACGTATCGACGAACTTCTTCTGGAACGGAAGGAGGATGGTTCCGAGGGGATGCTAAAAATGGTCGAGTCCACCGTCGACGAGGATGGTGGCGTTACGATTCTCGGCTGAATATATGACGATTCTCGTTGCTCCAACGTTAGATGAGGAACCTGGAAAGCGTAGGATTTTTGAAGGAATCAATTCGTGCCGATTGCTGCCTACTGTCTAATTTAATTCGCAACATCATTCGCTATCGGTAGTTGATCGACTAGTTACATCAATATGGCTCTTCCGGCTTTTTCTTAGACGGAAGGTTCTCTTGCTTTGGCCCATCGATCGCTGCAAACGAGGTTTGTCTGGACGGGACTCTCCTGAACTGTCCTCGGTCGGACTGCTCGGACTCAGTTGACTCGTCACGATTTCGCCTGTGCGAAAAGTATAATCTCGTCATTAAATCGTCGATCGGTCTTAAATCTATCTCGAATACTCTCAAAGACTACGCATGCACGCTATTTCAAAGTTTTATTCTCGAACTGCGTTTTTAATTTCATTTCCATCATCTCGCGTCGAGATACTCGACTCGCCGAACGTTTTAACGATAGTGTAATTAATACTATGTGTATAATTTTTATCGAACACGTAAACAAGAACCAGAGATAAATAGAGACGAGTATGTAAAAATTAAAATAAATAAAAATAAAAAAACTAACGAGAGCCATGCTCGACGATAAAAAAACGTCCGAAAGAGCAGCTGAGTGATAAAAATTTACGCCTATATATATAATTGTTCAATACAAAAAAGACGGACGGAACAATGCGACGTACAAGTGTTACGATACGAGGATATTGGAAGAAAAGTGAATTGTTCGGCAGTCAATGAATTGCAATGTTTATTCAATCGTCAAAAGGTATCGACCATACCTTGGCTATGAAAAAAGGGGATTAGTATATCCGTTGCACAGAATCGATGGTCTATTATGTATCTAGTGCGAGTGCTACTACCGTACTAACGTACCAATTATTTTATCTCTGTTAAATTTTTTTTTTTTTTTTTTTTGGGGTGTGGGATTTACCTGACGAGTGCCTAAACTCTACAGAAGAGACAAAGCGCAGTTTGGACGTCTTTTGATGAGGTAAGATAGTAGGATGAGGCTTAACATTGTTACGTTCATCGCTAGTAGAAGATTGTTGGGATCTATCTGAAACACATGCCACATCGAACGTCTAATATGAGGGAAGTAGTGAGAGAGAAACAGAGGAGAGAACAAAATAATGACGGTGAGGTAATAGATTGCTAGCGTGAGACGATCATCGCACAGTGATACGGATCCCCGATCTGCGGTCGGAAGTAGCGACGTTACATCGGAGATCGAGTCTGCTTCCGGGGGGGAATTCTCCAACAGACCATATTTTCTTACCAAAGGATCTCGAACGCTTCAATGATTCTTTTACTCTTGTCGTTCTATTCACGTACGGTTCACAATATAGATATCTCGGATTTATCCGCTACCCTACGCCGTTGCTTCGATCTATCATTACCTTGGTAAGCAATTTGGAGTGCTAGATCGGGGCCTTGTTCGGGCCCGATGTAACGCTCGAAAATCTTTACCAGGGATTCGCGTTAAATTTATCATTGTTCGACATTCGCTCGCCTTGTGAACGTATCCAGGTGGGATTCTGCCGTAATTGGAAAATGGTTAAATCTCACCTGGGTAAATAAGTTTTGAAATAGACGACGACCGTTTTTTGGTTTTTTTTTTTGCATTGATAAAATGGAGGCTTGATGAACGTGATTGAGCCCAACATAAATCGACGTGACAGTTTGGGTAATATTTTGCGAGAGTCTTTGAAGAGAGACAATGCGTGAGGATTGTATGTATGGGGCTTTCGTTGAGTACTATTTCATATATCGCCAGCGAAAAGCAGTTGAAAGCCGTCGAAGCAACTACGTAGTGTGCAGAGTGTGTGGTCTACGCAACGATAAAGAACTGGGTACCAACTGTTGGACATTACCATTGTCTAAATACTGCTATACGGTTTTTAAGATCGGTGTGCTGTTGTTCAACGGTCACATATAGAATGAGGACAAAACAACTAAAGTGGTAACGCAATGGAAAAAATAAAATAAATAAAAAAAATATAAAGTTGTATCGAATGTTGCGATGTAGTAGTACCATATATAGGGGTGGTGAGTGACGGTGGTGACGAACGCAAAATAGTAGTAGTGGCCGAAGGGTGGGTCTGGAAGGGGTGTAGTCTTACATATCGATATATTATATAGGTAATATATAGTATCATAGTTGAGATATACGATATAGTGATGTAAGCATTAGAGGAGCACACGTACAAGGAAGTAATTAATGATTATTATATCTTGAGAATAATAATAATATAAGTCATGTAGTTTTTCGGTCCGCTTACCTCCGTTCCCTAGCTAGCAATGGAAGCAACGCAATGATCAGTGTGTCAATCACACGCCCCGAATGGCGAATAAACTTTCGCGCGTATAATCTTCGCAAAAAAAAAACAGAAAATATTAAGTTACACTTATCATCGATTTGACCGAATCGTTGCAAATACGAGCTTTCAGCGCGCCTGGAACCTGACTCTCCAATGACTCGAAAAAGGCATTTAAGTCGAAGGCTGCTACGATGAATCCCGAAAGCGACACACGAATATACAGAGCGAAAGTAAACAGGCCCGTTCGAACGATCTAGCTGTTACGGTATTAAAATGGTATTATGATTCGCCGCAGTGCCCTATAGACAATGGCTCGATCCAACTGTGGTAGTCAAGCGTTAGGCCAGCCGATAAGTGCCAGCGATCTCGCGGTACCGATTTCGCCACACCGGTAGCGCCAGCTTTAATTGCCCTGAGCGTCAAGACACGAGGATCGTTTTACTCCCTATCGAGCTTCCGTGGATCAACGCGTCACGATCGTGGATCGTCGAGTTTCGAACTAACAAACGAACGATCCTCCCGTCTTTCGCCGGGTCTTGCACACATTTGTATGAACGCTAATAAGAACGAACACACACACTCGAGAATGCGAATACTCATGAATCACGCTGGCCGTTCTCACGCGTAATCACGAGAAAAAAAATAGTCAATTATGATAACAGATCGCGTGGAACGGCCGATGCGTTGTTGTAGTCGGCTCGAGGGCGCATCAAAAAAGCTAGATACCTGTCGGTAGTGGTTGATCGATTTGGGATTCCCCGGGAGCGACGTCGCTGCTCTCCCTTAGCGTGGAGGATCCTGCGCTCGTGCTCGATAGCGATCCTAGGACGCACAAGTACAATAGTCCAGAGACAGATTTTTTTCTATTACGCACTTGCGAGAGGTGAGATGTATATATGTCATTCGTATCCGATTTATCCAATTATCATTGTCAATAATCGTTAACACTAAATCGTCAACATCACGACAATCGTTCAACATCGTGCGGTCCTCACAGTTTGAAGAAACAATAAAAAATAAAAAAATTTGCTAAACATCATATCGTCCCCGACGGTTCTCAAATTACTGAAGATTTCTCAGAGGTACATACCTCTTGCCGCGTGCATTCCGTAAATCGGAGCGGACGCTTGACTGGCTGTCGCCGACGACCTCGTCGTGGTACTGCTCGAGGTCATTGACTGGTGAATCGAATGAGGCATCGGCTGGAGTCCACCTGTATGAGAGATCGGCGTTTCCGCCGGAGTTCGTATCATGTGCCCGCGAGAACCCAGATCGCCGGTGAGCAAGTCGATCAGCAGGGATGGCCTCTGGGTTCGGGGCTGACCGTCGTTCGAGTTCGGAGCACCGGGATGCATGTCTACGACGCTTCTCTTCGGCTCCGGTTGCATCTCGTCTGAGACAAGCGGGATTAGCAACGCGTCGATGAAGACATATCTGTACAAAAATATCGGCAGAATCGGGTGGAGACCAACTGTACACCTGCCAAGTCTACACGAAAACAGGTTTACACAAAAAGTATGCACCAAACGACTGTACACGTAGTCAGATATACACCAAAAAACTCTGCACTGAAAACCGTATACAGCTGAACTATATACGACGAAGGGTCTGCACAAAAGTATGCATCGAATGACTGTACACGAAATCAACTCTACACCAAATAACTGTGCACTGAAATGTTTACACTGACCAACTGCAAAAACGAGACATCGAGCAACTGTACACAAGGAAAAAAATACGACACGACGAAAGTTCGACACCAAAAACTCGACACCGCATATCAGACTATTGTAAGATACAATCAGACTATTCTACATGTATCATAGTCTAATGATGTACGGTGTCGAGTTTTGCGCGTCGACCTTTCGTAGTGTCGAGTTTTTGGTGTCGAACTTTCGTCGTGCCGTATTTTTTTCCCTTGTGTACAGTTGTTTGGTGTCCAGTTTTTGCAGTTGGTCAGTGTAAAATGTTCAGTGCACAGTTGTTTGGTGTGGAGTTGATTTCGTGTACAGTCATTCGGTGCGAACTCTTGTGCAAACCCTTCGTCGTATATAGTTCAGCTGTGTACGATTTTCAGTGCCGAGTTTTTTGGTGTACAACTGCCTACGTGTACAGTCGTTTGGTGCATACTTTTTGTGTAGATCTATTTTCGTGTAGACTGGGCCGGTGTACAGTTGGTCTCCACCCGCAGAATCGGAAGAAATTTTTCTACTCCCGCTCACCGAACTTTCTGTCCTCAATCTCTTCCTTGAGATCCCTGAGCTCGTGAAGAAGATCGCCGAGAAGCGTACCGCGCGATTTTGGAAATGCCGTCCTTACGCCGCTCATCTTGTCGCGTATGGTGCTCTGCATGTTGCGCTCGTGTTCCGATATCGGTGGTTGGCCAATTTTGTGAACTATGAAAGGCAGCATCTGAATGTACAGTGCAGTACGATGCGTCACCACGAACTCGAGAAAGTTCCACAGATGTATGGAGGCCTCGTTTCTCTTGTTCAACAGCCTCATGGTCCTCAGTATCTTAGGCCACTCCGTCTTCAGTTCCGTCTCGAAGCAGATCGTCATGATCTTGAGAGCTGTGTGTTCCAAACGTTTTACTGTGAGAAATGCGACACCGAAGAGAAACGATCCCTATCAGACTTGCCGAAAAATGTCAAGTTTACCTAAAAATGCTACTTGGTAGAGAGCCAGCGATATCTTTGTCGATATCTTTGGGTCTCTTGCTGTGAAGGTCAGACTTCCGGTTCTCATGTCAGTGGTGGCTTTCAAGTTTTGAGTGGCGATCGGTGCGGTCTTGGCTCCTGGCGGCCATAGCGTATTGAGGACTGCGGTAAGCGCAAAGCTTATATCCGACTGTCTCAATCTTGGCACGTCTGAAATAAGAGAATATCAGATTCCGCACGTCTCGATTGATGAGTATACCTGTACTCTCGCTGTAAAAACTATTCGTATGAAATTTAATGCACCGGTGGTGGAAGTTTTTATGCGT